>CM032449.1:180598372-180681376 GCA_019049505.1 Pachyrhynchus sulphureomaculatus
TAGAGTTATCAATGGTGAACTTGTTCCCTATGAAAAAGGTTATAAACCACCAGCGGCCATACCGGTGGGTGAGCTAGTATATGCCAGCCAAATCAAAGGGGAAAAACAGGAAAAATCATATGGACCATACTCGAAAGAAGACAATTTCAAAAAACCGAAGGAAAAGAGTACTTCCTTGGGACCTTTTACTGTAAAAGATAATATTTCTATGGAAACCGATAATGGTAAAAATGAGGATAACAAATATGTGAAAGTAAGCTCAGGTAAGTTGTCCTAATTTTGATGCCTTTGCACTAGATTCCATGATCTTTTCCCATTTTTTAGTTGGTGTTGGGCCATTCACAAAAGAAGATAACAAATACTCCCCTAAAATAAAATTCATAGATTACATAAAAGAAATTAATGAAAAAGAAGCCAAGAAAAATTACAACAGCCAAAGAAAATATAGAGCATACGACCAAGACAATCAAAATAATAAATATGGATCAACTTATGATCACAATAGCTATCAGAGTCCATATCAAAATGATCAACTGACCAGCGAAAGCCAAAAGGCTTATGGTTATAATAATTATGACCACAATCAAGAAAATGGAGGTCACAGTTATTATACACCATATTATGGAGATCAAAATACCAATCAAAATCCAAGTAGTCAGTTTCAAAGAAGGATGTTGACTTATCCTACAAGTCAGGTATACTATCCTGATTCACAAATGTATAGCCCACCAAGGTAAGTTAAAAAATTATTGATTAAATTATAATTCCGTTTTTCCTTTTATTTTCGTGAGAAAATACGAGATGAATTTTAGGTAATATCCAACATAAATAGTTGGCGGATAGCAAATACCTTTTTATTTTACTATACAGCCTGGCCTAAAAGCGGGGATTCAGAATGCTGATTGGCACTATTTCGATATTCCAAAGAAGTTTTTGCATTGATTCGTAAGAATGGACAAAACATGTATCCATCATTATACATTTGAGTCCAACAGGCAGTCCGTAGAGTAGGTGGAACCGTACGAAAGCCGACCGAAGCGGCCAAGACCACCAACATCAGCTGGACAGGTTTTGACTAGTATTTTTTGGGATACGCCTGGAATAATACTGATCGACTATCTTGAGAAGGGGGCGAACAATCGCCAGAGACTAAAACATTCGCGTTTCGCGATTATTGTTCCATCTTTAACAACGGTAGATGATAAGTTTCAACTTGCTGGTTCATTTTACTTCGTTCTGCATGCAATTTTTACAATGAAAACTAAAAAAGAGCAGAGTGTGTGTGTGAAATTTTGATTTAAACTAGAGAAAAGTCCTACTGAAACTGTGACTTTGGGCTGTTTCTTAACATGGAAATGAAGTTACCACTTCGAGATGGTAGAAGCGATACAGCCCGAATTATAGTCGGGGCTGAAATCGGTAGCAGCATCGACTTTCCAAAAAATGTTCGAACGGTGGGACGGTTGCTTTCTGGTACAAACGTGACGGGAGTCATGAAGTCTAGTAGTATGTAAAGAACATGACAGTGCATACCCAAGATCAAATGGTAAGGAAGACATGTTGCTGATAAATTATTAAAGGAAACAGCTATAGCGAACGACTAAATGGAATTCTTAAGAATTCAAAATGAACATAATCAGTGAAGGTGGGTGTTGTTTCAATACTATCTGATTGCTTAGTGATTTAATGAAATTTGCTAGCTGAGTCCAGAGCGATAAAATGTTGAACTAGCTTACCCAGGATTTCGTCTATATTTATACACGGTCTTGTGCTGGTTTATGGTTGAGTTTCCTATAGCCGACAATTCGTCAATTTACACTTTGCATATGAGACTGAATCATGTACTGGTGCGATCTTGGATGATTCCTTGTTCAAGCGTCTTGCTAAACTTGTTTCTCATGAATTTTTGGAAACAGGTATGACTTTATAAACAGATTCTTTATCTGTTGTCCTTATTACTTGTTGAGTTGTGGAGTAACCACCTCAAATTTTAAAGCGTTGGTCCCTTAAACTTTATTACTAATATCTATTGGTTTTAATTATTTATTTGTATAGCGCAACAAAACTGAGTCCCGTAAACTTTAACGAAGGTGTCAGAACTCCTGTCCTGCAGTATGCTCACCCGGAATTGGGAGTACAACCTGCAAAGGTCACAAGTGAAGACGAAGAATACAACGGAGTTTTAACTGACTCTTACAGGTAAGAAACAAGGAGGTTATCTATAAAAATATACCTACCCTACTGTACACTAAGATTAGCACCAGTTTTCTGTAGACCTTTCAACCTACCCCACATAAAGGGAATACTTCCTCCCTGCTGGGAATGCGCTACAGATCAACCGATATCCAAAAGAGCAAGAAAACCTTGCCAAAACAACTACCGACCAGTCACACTGTTTTCAATAATATCGAAAATCAGGGAAAGGACTATCAATCAGCATCTTCTAAAATGTCTTGAAGGATTCAATCTGGCTTTCGTAAGCACCGACCAACAAGAGATCTTCTAACTTATGTAACTCATGTTTGGAACAACCCAACTGAACACTTTGGAGAATCTCGAGTGGTTACCCTTGATATATCCAAGGCATTCGACCGTGTTTGGCATGATGGATTGTTAGCTATGCTACGCTATTATGGTACGCCTGAAAAATTTTGTTTATGGTTCTCGTGTTTCCTCAGAGAGCGTTCTTTACAAGCAGCGGTCCATTAATTTTTTTCTAACACCTTCAATATCAACGCCGGTGTGCTCTAAGGCCTCATACTGTCTAGTACTCTCTTTCTTATTTACATTAACGATTTGCTGGAACAGACCAGGAATTCTACCTACAGCTTTGCAGATGACAATACTCTTATTTCTTTTTCGCAGATAGCAGGAAGTCGTTCAGCTTAATAAAGACTTGGTAAAAAAATTCTATCTTGGGGTGACAGAGGTCACTCAATTTGCTGGGCGATAATTTAGAAGCAAATATATCTTAGCATGAATATGTTGCAAGCATAGCAAAGAGAACTCTCGAACTAGAAAGCTTTACATTCCACAACTGTTAATTCTCAAATTCGAGCAACGATGAAATATTGTTCCCATATCTTTTACGAGTATATGGAGAACCTCATCCCTTTGGAATGATTTTCCCCACCGAGTGCAATTTACAGCGAATCAAGGGCTAACGTGAATCGCTTTTTCCCGCACACGCGTAGTTCCTGTAGCGCTTTAGGGATATTCCAGCAGCACGCGTGCTTTGCCCATAAAAAATAGCCGGCCAAGTGCAAGTCGGACTTGCTCAATTAGTGTTTCGTATGTTGATTGCTTTTAAGGGGTTACATACACTTGGAATTTTAAAAATTCGATTTTTTTACGGATTTTTATTCTCTATATTTCTAAGGATTATTCAAAAAAAGAAATTTAGAAAATACCATTCCATTGGAAAGTCATAGCATTAAATGTGACCTGGCGTCGGATTGGGACCGCTACGCTCCAATGTACTGTCTGTAATATTATTCAGTCAATTTTTAATATTTTTTAACTTTTTTTTTAATTTTAATAATTACTTTTTCTACAAAATGTCGAGAGGTTTTTTCAATTTTTTTAAAAGACAATTTTTTTATAAATAATTAAACATAAACTTTTTGGTCGAAAATTGCGTATTAAAATTTAAAAAAAAACCCTTCGTAAATTTTTAACTACTACATTGTTTTACAAGATTAATTTTTATTTTTGCAGATTGGATTATTTTTTGTGAAGTTATCCTGTAGATAAGGAGGCGCCATAGTTTTCATTAATGGTTCATTTAATCCGATAAAAAGTATTGTTAACATTTAAAACATATTTAAAAAAAAAATTCTTATAACTTAAAGTACAATGAAACTATATAATCGCCATTCTTTTGTATTATTCACTTAATAACCTTTAGAATATTTTTTTTAAATATAGATACTTTTTGCAGCGCCCAGGTGTATGTAACCCCATAAAATAAAAATTTTTGTTAGTGAGGTATAAAATGATCAATGACTTCACAAAAACACACCCCAAATGAGTTTTCAGCAATTTTTTTTTCCTTTCCTCTTTACTCATGACCTTGAAATTTTTGTTTTTTTTATATACCAGATAAATTATTAAAGATACTTTTCGTTCAATCTACACCCTATGGAGAATATTCCAGAATTTTTTCAAAATTTTTTGCTCAGTACTTTTCGAATAAGGGGGGAAGAGTGATTTTTCGCGATTTTTTAAAAATAATACAAAGAAAAGTGTGCGCAAGTATTACATTATATATATTTTTGAACTCATGTTTTTACAAGCTTTCATTTGACACCCTACTCGATGACCTGGTAATTTTTTCTTTTACTTTCGATTTTACCCCCCAGAACTAACCTCTTAAGTCAAAATTTAACTTTAAAAACTATAGGGTTCTGATGATGCCATCAATTCCTATATTAGTGCCAAATTTCAACTTTCTATGTTAAATAGGTTCGGAGAAAAATCGGGTGTGACAAACGGACAAACAGACGGACAGACAGACACCGAAGTGGACCAAGGTTCTTGCCTAATAATGTTTTAGTGAAGTACAAATATGCTCATCGTGACTTTTTTTACATTGAATCTCCCGTGTTTTTTAATTGTTCTTTTTTATCTTTAGGGAAAAAGACTATACGGCCTATGCCGACGTCAACACCGGAAGACAACAACAACAACAACAAAACAGATATTATACTGACACAGACGACAATAGCGTAGGCTATTACAAAAAGGACGTTATCAACTACCCATTTAATACTTACTATATCAAACCTCAGCGAGAACAACCATTCTGGGTAAGTATTTATGATGTTTTAAAGTAACTTTCAATTTTATTTATATCTGATAACATATATAGAAGATTCCTGGTTTTATGAGGAACTAATTATCATCGGGTTTCAGTGAATAAACAAGAAAGAAAAAAAAATTCCTGGACTAAAAAATAGAAAAATAATTTTGTGATCTTCTTACTTCCTTTTCAGACTGCATATTTGGAAAAAACCGAAGGAAAATCAATAAAAAACTTGACCAGTCTTACATTTTTCTAAAAAATGTGTCTTACCCAATCTGGACAGCTGAAAAAAAGAGTTTTTTGCTTAACAGACATAGAGTTAACTTGTGCTGCCATCTATTAATATTATTGTACAAGTTAATCTTTTGCCAGTCAAACTATCTGAAAAGAAACTTTCCCTTCTCAGTTGCCAAGATATGTGAAGAAAAAATTAATTTTGGTTGATTTCGAGATAGATTTTTCATCAGTTCCTTCCGATTTGGGGAATTTTTAACAAGAAGACCTTATAAACTAAGTAATTTCTCTCCTATTCAGGTTAAAGGACGATGAACTCCTGTATCAAAAGCCCCCCCCTCCTTGAAAGTTGTTGATTTTCGGTCTTTGAAGACAACAAAATTAATATTGTTTCTTTAATTTTTTTGATTTATATTTTGACCACTAAATTTTTGGAGAGACTCCACAAAGAAAACAAAAATATAAACAATTTTATTATTTGAAAAGAATCCTAAGGTACTATTTGATCGTTGAGCAGAAAGATTTTATATACATGTGCAGTCTGTCAAGTAAGAACGTATCCGCGATAATTCATTTTTGGTAGAAGCGATTCTAGCGATCCAACAAAAAATCGGTAGAGGGAACCTTTATCTACGACGTATTTTAGTAAAAGTATCAGTCGGTTCCGAACTTTCGTGGAAATCGCGTAAAATCAAAAATGAGTCACTTTTTTGCGCGTCGGTTCTGCGCAGTATTTCTTTGTTCCCATCCAAAGAGGCCTAAAATGACACATTTCACTGCCGCTAAATATATTAAAAAGTCGGTGTCGGTTGTGAAAAAGTGGGTAAGTCATTTTAACGAGACAAACAATGTCCATGATTTACCAAAACGTGGCAAAATCACTCTGAAAGTCAAAAAACAAATCTTGTCTTTATTGTCACGGGACCCAAAATTCATTTTTGGTAGATGCGATTCTAGCGATTCAATAAAAAATTGATAACGGGAACGTTTGTCTACGACGCATTTTAGTATCACTCGATCTAAAATGATACATTCCTCGGCCGCTATATATATTAAAAAGTCGGTATCGTTTGTGAATCGTTTTAACCAGCCAAAACATGGCGCCGTAGGCAATGTCTTTGTTTTCATGCGACTCTAAGTTGACACTGCGTCAGGAACGGCGAAATTAAGAAAGTCGGGTTTGAATGTGTCCCATGAGATCATTCGAATTTTCATGCTCATGATGTCAAATTCCGAAGCACGTTGAAGAAATCTTTAATAGGCGAAAATCACGTCGGAAAGCGACTCGCTTGGGCTCACGATAAGATACTAGAGTGGCCCTCACAATCTCTGGAGGACAACCCTGTTGAAAACGTTTGGTCCTTTGTAAAGAGAAAGCTCGGAGAAAAGATTCTAAGGACTTTGACTCAGTTGTCTCGCAAGATTCGAAAAATTTGCAGAGTATGCAGAAAATCTCCTCTACAGCATGCCTCGCAGATGCCAGGCGATTATTGATGCAAAAGGCAATTGGACAACTTACTAAGGTAATCGCGCTGTTGTTAGCACACCAAAGAATACATTGATCGCAGAAAATGTTTTCGAAACACATTTTTTCTAGAATACAAGCGATCACGTTCTTACTTGACAGACTGTATATAAATACTACAGACAAATGGCGTATTTTTACTTCGGGGCATTATGTTTTCCAGATTATAGTACTCACTAAATAAAGTAATTTCGGCGCATATGACCTACATTAAAGTTTTCAAAAAATGCGTAAAAATGCATTCGGCCAACTTAATGTATTCCGTTAGCATCTCAACACCACGATATCATTGTTACCGTATTGACTACCTTGAGCTCTAATTTGACTTTTTCTACTGCTTCTCTTGTTTCGCGGCCGTATGTCTCCAAAATATCAATAAATGTAAACAAATCCGACCTTATGGTATCATCCTTTCGAAATTCGATGAGATATTAAATAGATACGTTTTACAGGACCGCATTAAAAATATCTTCAAAGGGCTTTTACGCTATTAGGCTGTTTTTCGCGAGGTGATTCATTTCAGTGATTACTATAATCTGTACAAATGATCCAACTTCCTAAAAGCAAATGATTTTTAGGTTAAAATTACAGAAAATATTAAAGACAACGTTCAAAGTAGTTTGCAAAAAATGCAAAAACTTACTCGTCCAGTCTTTGAACCCTTAGTTGAAGCCACGCAGAAAATTTCCCATAACCTAGGGTTCGGTAATACAGTTAACCAAAGAGCCGAAGATAAAATGGGTATCATCGCCCCAGTAGCAGGGACATCTGTTATTCTACCAGCATTAGGTAACTTAAACTACAACTCATGCTTCTCTTATGTATCTTTTAATGCTGAATTGTATTCTATAATTAAATTAAAAAATCTATCGGACATACTAGAATAATAAGGGTATTTAGCAAAATCGAAATATTAACAATATTCTATTTGCAAAGTACAAGTCGAATTATAAGGGAGGTGGCGAGGTTAGGTGACCGTTTAAAATGACAGTCGAAAAAGAGCGACGTACGGCAAGTTTTACTTTGTTTTTTAGGCAATTTTTACAAATAATTTGTTTGAATCGACCACGATCGTACCTCGACTCGTTAGCAGCCACTATACCTTACGACTAGGCCGTTCCGAACAGTCCGAACAGACTCGCTTGTGAATTAGTAAAGATCACAAAATTTCGATTTAATTCACTTTTATCGCCACTGCTTATTCCTTGTGTGTTCTATGTTACCTAACGTAACATAGAACATATGTAATTTATAAAAAAAACACGTAAATCGGATAAGTGGTTCTTGAATGCTAAGCGCACTAACGGACAGACAGACAGAGAGACGTTACGTATTATATATATATATATATATATATATATATATATATATATATATATATATATATATATATATATGTATATATATATATATATATATATATATATATATATATATATATATATATATATTATATATATATATATATATATATATATATATATATATATATATTACAGATTTTTTTGGTAAATTTTAAGTTAAGATTTAAAAAAAAAACACGTAAATCAGATAAGTGGTTCTCGAATGATAAGCGCACTAACGGACAGACAGACAGACAGAAGCGTTGCATTTTATATATTTCGGATGGTTGTAGCTTCTACTTGATGGAAATTTATTATAAATATATAATAAAAGACTGTTTTTAGTCAATTTCCACTGGTTTCTTTATAATTGTGACGACGCGTTTCGTTGTCGATACAACTTCTTCGGATCTACGGTTTTACACTGTCAAGTTAGGTTTAATGTTTACAATTTTATATTATTTCTTAATTATAATATTACACCTATTTAAATTATATAGATAATATTGGAAAACCCACACAGAAATGGTATTAGGAGAATAAATTCAATAATGGTGAATTGTTTGAATCTACCTGGTCGTCGAGAAGTTGAGAAGAAGCTGCATCGACAGCGAAGCGCGTCATCACAATTATAAATAAACCAGTGAAATTGACTAAAAACAGACTTTTATTATACATTTTTATATATTATATTCTTTGTTACATGATATTGTTCCATATTTAACGGTTTAGGTAGCGTATTGCAAGAGAATGCGCTAGCGGCAAACTTTGTTCCGACTTGATTCACTATTATCGTCACTGCCTATTCCTTATGTTACCTAACGTAATAAAATATAGCCTATAACCTGGCCAGAGAACAAATGTTTGTTAAAAAAAAAAAATCGGATAACTGGTTCTCGAGTGCTAAGCGCACTAACGGACAGACAGACAGACAAAGAGACGTTGCATTTTATATATGTCTAAGATTATAGATAACAACTCCATTATAAAATTGTATATTCCAATTTGAAGATACATAAGAACATCATGATTTTTTTTGTCAGCGGACATTTTTTGATCTCTATTGTCTATAACGATTTTTAAATTCTAATTTTTAGGCTTGGTAGCTGGTGGTGCTGCACTGGGTCTGGGAGCTGCAGCTGTAGGGCGGTTTTTTAGCACCGTAGAAAACATGAGAGCTATGCAATATCTAAACCCAGATCAGATGAGAGCTCTGCAAGGACTCGATCCTAATAGTGTTATATTCTTTATGGAAGAACCACGAGCAGATAGTTCAAATGAAGAAAATGACGAACAAAAAAGGTAAGGGATCATTGTTAATAAGAGCGATATTTATACAATGTGTATTTTAATTTGTAGTATTATTTTTCCCAAATAGGTTTTTAGTTTTCATGGGTTCTTGCAACTTTAAATACATTTTTTTTCCCGTAAATTATCAGAAATAAGGAAGCCCCATGAAAATCCTATCAGTAAAAATCAATTTTTAAAAGATCTCTGCATGCAGAGGCCGATTTGAAGAGACGTAGCCCCTCCTTTCCAGCCAAAGTTTAATCGACACAAAGATTTCTACTTATAAACGTTTTTAGTGTTCCGTACGGAACATTTATAAGATCATTTCGGTGTCCGCCCTGTGCGTCCGTCCGTCCGCGGTCTGTGATACCCGAATGTCTTCGAAACTATTTGACATAGGAAGTTGAAATTTGGTACTAATATAGGAATTGATGGCCTCAAAAAAAAATTTTTTTACTAGGTCATCGAGTGGGGTGTCAAATGAAAGCTTGTAAAAAACGAGTTCAAAAATATATAAAAATACGCGCACACTTTTCTTTATATTATTTTTAAAAAATCATGAAAAATCGCTCTCCCACTCCTTATCTCGAAAAGTACTGATCAAAAAAATTTTGAAAAAAAACTCTGGAATATTCTCCACAGGGTGTACATTGAACATGATGAGTGCATTACCTTTAATAACTTATCTGGTATATAAAAAACAAAAATTTCAAGGTCATCAGTTTTCAGTGAAGATCGGAAATAAACTTTGTTGAAAACTTATTCGGAGTGTGTTTTGTGAAGTCACTGATCATTTTATACCTCCGTAACAAAAATTTTTATTTTAAAAGCAACGTACGGAACACTAATTGCGCAATTTCAACTTGAACTTGGTTTCGTTTTTAATATAATTTGTCCCATTTCAGTATTAAAGATCTTCATAAGCGCTTCAGAAGGAGCCTCCTAATCGAAGACGACGCTCTTCAATTAACTGAACAAATGGAAAATTCGGGCAAATTAACGGGACTCATGAATCCGGAATTTTGGGCGGACACGCCTTGTTCCAAGCAAATATTTTGCCATGTGATGTTGCAACAACATTCTGACGAAGTTGTTTTTATGGAAAAGAAGATGGGCCGACTTCTTTCTTCGTAAGTATTATAATAATAGAAATTGTTTATTTCCGAGGCATGTGCAGAGCACACGCCGCGTGAGGGAGAACGTCCCATCCCACAGAATAGTTGAAATTCGGCTTCGTTTTTACCGTGTGTGGTCTGGCGTTGTCCAGAACGTTATCATGTTCTGAAAGAACAAAGTCACTACTTTGAAATCGCTGGTAACTTACGAGGCTGGTCCGTGCAAAAATAAAAACTACTTATGTGTTTGGGGTAAACCTTTTTTATTTTTCGACGTAGTCTCCTTTTAGGCTTATACACTTCGTCCAACGATGTTCTAGTTTGTTGATCCCTTCCGAATAATAGGATTTGTCCAAGTCTGCAAAATATCCATTAGTGTCTGCAATCACCTCCTCGTTTGAATAAAATCTTTGTCCCGCCAGCCATTTCTTCAAATTGGGGAACAAATAGTAGTCCGAGGGAGCCAAGTCTGGAGAATAGAGGGGATGTGAAACGAGTTGGAATCCTATTTCCATTAATTTTGCGACCACAACTGCTGAGGTGTGTGCTGGTGCGTTGTCGTGATGGAAAAGGACTTTCTTGTGGGCCAATCGCGGGCGTTTTTCTTGCAGCTCGGTTTTCAAACGGTCCAATAACGATGAATAATATTCACCTGTAATAGTTTTACCCTTTTCCAGATAGTCGATGAGGATTATCCCTTGCGAATCCCAAAAGACAGTCGCCATAACCTTTCCGGCCGAAGGAACGGCTTTCACCTTTTTTGGTGCAGATTCCCCTTGGTAACCCATTGTTTAGATTGTTGTTTGGTCTCAGGAGTATAGTAATGTATCCATGTTTCATCCACAGTGACGAAACGACGCTTAAAGTCCTCCGGATTCTTCTAAAACAGCTGCAATTCCGTTTTTGGTCAAGCGTGAGCAATCGCGGCACCCATCTTGCGGATAGCTTTCTCATGTCCAAATGTTTATGCAAAATATTATGTACCCGTTCAGTCGAGATGCCCACAGCACTAGAAATCTCACGCACCTTAACTCTTCTGTCATCCATCACCATATCATGGATTTGATCAATGATTTATGGAGTCGTAACCTCCACAGGCCGTCCAGAACGTTCAGCGTCACTCGTGCCCATATGGCCAGTCCGAAAATTTTGAAACCACTTATAAACTGTTCTAATCGAAGGTGCAGAGTCACCAAAATGTTTATCAAGCTTCTCTTTAGTCTCCTGAGGCGTTTTGCCTTTCATAAAGTAATGTTTAATCACCACACGAAATTCTTTTTCGTCCATTTCTTGAAAATCACTCGACTTCCTTGATTCACACGAATGCCAAACACAAAGAAATAGACCAATATGGCTGAAACTTGGTGTGCGTTCATTCAAGAGATGCTACTAACTAAACATGACCTCGATACGCGCCGGTGGTGCCATCTCTCGGACTTTGCACGGACTTTTCAAACCAGCCTCGTATGTTGCACGTTTTGTAGGTCACCACGCCAGCTGCCAAAATTGAACATATTTTTTTGCCGTTTCGGACTCATTTCTTGCGTTTGAAATGCAAATGCAACGACTTCAGTTTCGAAACTGTATTTTGAGGTTTTGGGAATAACAGTGTCACATGAAAGGGTGATTATGCTTCTGATTGATACTTACACTTATAAAAAGGGGGAGGGGGAAATTGCGATACGCATTTCAAAATTACGAGATTTATTTGTACACAAATAATTAAATATTTAGTTCTTTTCTCTTAAATTAGCAACAACGTGGAAACGTAATAGAAATTTCATTGCAATATTATAACTAATCTTATTACTAACATTTTATTTAAATTTTTGTTAAGAAAAACAACAAAAATGAATATATATCTGAAAAGTTTTCGGCACATAGATGGCTTTAGAAACTGTGAAACCGTAATTGTATTGGAAAGTTCCATCCTTTATATAAATATATATAAAATTTTATTTCGATCTGCCAATTCATTCGAGTAGTAGCAGCTGTTTAATATTGACGTGTCATTGATGTTTTTAAAATGGGCAAAATTGGATATTGTACAGGGTGAGTCAACGATAGAGTAAAGTCCATTATCTCATTTGTTTCGGGAAGGACAAAAAATTGTTAAATAGTTAAATACAATAGTTTTAGGGAAAGTTAAGGTGTACAGTTTAAAATTAATTTTGAGTATACAGGGTACTTCAAAAAAGTGTGGCCGATGTAACATAAGTTTTTTTAAATGGAACATCCTATTTTCTAACTTATTTTTAAATTTTAAAACTATTAGAAATAGGTATATGACATACTTAATAAAAGTTGGAGTGTCAGAAAAAATAATAATATACAGGGTGTGCCACTTAAAAAATTTGAGATTTTTCAATTTAAAATAGTCGAAATGCGTAAATCTATTTTGAACTCTCTGTAGCATCTAACTTAAATTTCTTTACATATATCTTTTTTTTTTCATCTCTATAGAACGCTCGTACTAATTATGCGTATTCTACCTTTAGAAACTATGGCGCTACTGGCAATTTTTTACAAAACTGAAAAAGAAGGCCATAGAATACGGAAAATCCGCATTTATGTGCTTTATAGACCTCACTAAAGCATACGACAGAGTAAGACTAAAACACGTAGTTAAATCCTAAAAAGAAAACATGTGCGAAAAAAACATAATAGACATCATAAAACAACTAAACCGCAATAAAGGCACACATCTTAGTTAATCAAAGACTGACAGAGGAAATACAAACGCCAACCGGAATCCAACAGGGGGACTCTTTAAGCCCGCAACTCTTCAACTTAATAATGGACGAGATAATAACCCATATCAGAGACATGGAGGAAGGATATTCACTTACAACGGGTAAAATCAACATTGTCTGTTATGCAGACGACGCTGTGATCGTAGCAGAGAACGAAGACGACTTACAGCGTCTTCTGCACTCATTCTACACAAAAATTAAAGCCCTCAACATGCCGGTATCCAACACAAAAACCAAAACCCTCGTTATATCTAAAGAGCCAATAAGATGCAAACTTGCTCTGGAAAATAAAACAATAGAACAAGTCATGTCATTTAACTACCTAGGCATACAAATCACCTCATGCCAAAATAGAACAAATGAAGTGAAGGACCAAGCAAACAAAGCTAGCCGAATATCATGCGCACTTCGGGACATCATCTGGATCAATGTCTTTATGAATAAAAAGGCAAAAGTAAGGATATACAAAACATGTGTCAGACCCACGCTAACATACGCTATAGAAACAAGGGCAGACAATAAAGAACAAAAAGCATTTTTCGAAAAACAGAGATAAAAATACTTAGAAACATTTCAGGATACACACTAAGACATAGGAAAAGAAACACAGACATAAGACATGAATGCGAAGTGGAAGACATAATCAGATGGGGACGTAAACGTAGAAGAGCTTGGAGAGATCACGTGGAGAGAATGACTGAGGACAGACTAGCGAGAATCGCGCGAGATGGTAAACCACGGACACGACGACCCCTGGGAAGACCTCCAAAGAGATGCTCGAATCATGGATATCAACATCTCAAGAAAACTGATAAGTTGGAAACTACAGGCCTGAGGCCTAGAGTACGTGGCAGAAGAAGAAGAAGACTTTTTTGAAGTACCCTGTATACTCGAAAGTAATTTTAAACTGTGCACCTTAACATTCCCTAAAACTATTGTATTCCCCAAACAAATGAGATAATGAACTTTACTCTATCGTTGACTGACCCTGTACAGTGATTAAATTCTTTGTTTTGGATGATTTAACAACAACAAAAATTCATTCGAAATTGTTAAAAGTGTATGAGGATGCATCACCTTCACTTTCCACTGTGAAAAAATGGGCTGTTCTTTATAAATCTGGTCGTACAAGGCTCGAACATGATCCACGCGAAGGTCGTCCAAAAACTGCTACAACACCACAAATCATTTAACGACTCCATGATATGGTGTTAGATGATCGACGAGTGAGAGTGCGTAAAATAGCTGGGCCATAAGCATCTCAAAAGAAAGAATTGGAAATATTTTGCATAAAAAATTACATATGAAAATGCTTTGTGCAAAATGGGTGCCGCTAGGCTGATAATTGACCAAAAACGCATTCAAATGCGTATTTCTCAAGCGTGTTTGGATCGTTTTAAGCAAAATAAAATGGATTTCAGGCGTCGTTTCACAACTGTTTATGAAACTTGAAACCACTACTATATACCAGAGCGAAAAAACAGTCGAAACAATGAATTAAAGCTGCCAACTTAGATCGGTACTTTCTCACAGATGATTTTCACTTTTTGAGTTTTGTTTTTCCACTTTCTTTTTGCGAGTTATCACTGCCACCTTAGATCGATACTATTTCGTAAATAATAATCACTTTTTGAGATTTTTTTGCGAATTACCGGCCGTTACCTCAGATCGGTACTTTCTACGGACGATATTCACTTTTTTGAGTAAATTCTTGACGAAACCGTATCTATATGCCCTAGATACGACTCAAAATCCTACCGACTGTGCCAGTTAGACGTCGGGCCGATGGTTTTTTTATTTTTAAAAAACACTTTTTGTTCTTTAAGAACTTTGTTTGAAGCGTATAACAAATTTTGGTTTAAAATGTATTACAGAAAAGACTTGATACAACAAATGGACAAACAATAGTGAAGTAAATTATTACATGCAGAAGCTTTTATAATCTTCCTTATCTCTAGTATGACTAATACCCTACCTAAGCAATATAAAGTATGTAACTCGCGCACCCTGTACGAGGCTGGTTTGAAAAGTCCGTGCAAAGTCCGAGAGATGGCACCACCGGCGCGTATCGAGGTCATGTTTAGTTAGTAGCATCTCTTGAATGAACGCACACCAAGTTTCACCCATATTGGTCTATTTCTTTGTGTTTGGCATTCGTGTGAATCAAGGAAGTCGAGTGATTTTCAAGAAAAAGAATTTCGTGTGGTGATTAAACATTACTTTATGAAAGGCAAAACGCCTCAGGAGACTAAAGAGAAGCTTGATAAACATTATGGTGACTCTGCACCTTCGATTAGAACAGTTTATAAGTGGTTTCAAAATTTTCGGACTAGCCATATGGGCACAAGTGACGCTGAACGTTCTGGACGGCCTGTGGAGGTTACGACTCCAGAAATCATTGATCAAATCCATGATATGGTGACGGATGACAGAAGAGTTAAGGTGCGTGAGATTGCTAGTGCTGTGGGCATCTCGACTGAACGGGTACATAATATTTTGCATAAACATTTGGACATGAGAAAGCTATCCGCAAGATGGGTGCCGCGATTGCTCACGCTTGACCAAAAACGGAATCGTGTGAAGTATTACAAGGATGGTTTGCAGCTGTTCCAGAAGAATCCGGAGGCCTTTAAGCGTCGTTTCGTCACTGTGGATGAAACATGGATCCATTACTATACTCCTGAGACCAAAAAACAATCTAAACAATGGGTTACCAAGGGGGAATCTGCACCAAAAAAGGCGAAGACCGTTCCTTCGGCCGGAAAGGTTATGGCGACTGTCTTTTGGGATTCGCAAGGATAATCCTCATCGACTATCTGGAAAAGGGTAAAACTATTACAGGTGAATATTATTCATCGTTATTGGTCCGTTTGAAAACCGAGCTGCAAGAAAAACGCCCGCGATTGGCCCACAAGAAAGTCCTTTTCCATCACAACAACGCACCAGCACACACCTCAGCAGTTGTGGTCGCAAAATTAATGGAAATAGGATTCCAACTCGTTTCACATCCCCCCTATTCTCCAGACTTGGCTTCCTCGGACTACTATTTGTTCCCCAATTTGAAGAAATGGCTGGCAGGACAAAGATTTTATTCAAACGAGGAGGTGATTGCAGACACTAATGGATATTTTGCAGACTTGGACAAATCCTATTATTCGAAAAGGGATCAACAAACTAGAACATCGTTGGACGAAGTGTATAAGCCTAAAAGGAGACTATGTCGAAAAATAAAAAAGGTTTACCCCAAACACATAAGTAGTTTTTATTTTTGCACGGACTTTTCAAACCAGCCTCGTATATATTGTGTTAAAAGTAATCATAGTAATATTAATTTATTTTATTAAATACCGCTGTTTAAAACTCTCACTTTCTCTAGCGCTTTAGGTAAAAACTAAAATTAATATCTTAATGTCGGTAGTCAACACGGAACGATTTCAACAATTTATTACTTCCGTCGGTACCACCTCGTTTATTCATTTATCATATGGATTAATGATTACCCATTGATTAATATTGTATAATTTTATCACTTTTTTATATTGGATTTTTTTGAACGTATTTTTATGAAATAGAATTTAGCAATAAAATACAATAGCTGCTTTTATGAGCATATCTTACGTACTTCCGGGACATTCATAGGTAGCAATTTATATTGGTTCACTGCACTTTAAACTTGCTGGCAAGCAGTCCTTTTCCGAATTCTAAAGGTATGAGCGTCTCCATATTAAAAAGTTCTTGAATGGAATGGTACCAGTGACAAACTGAACTTTATACATGCGATGGATTATTCTTAGCAAGCAAAGCTTTAAGAGAAATCAAGAGAGCTACATGATTTGCTTCAAAAGTAATCGTAGAATTAACTCCAACTTCAAATTTACGAAATTAGCTATGGAGTGGCGAAGATGTTAGATTAACATAATAGGCCAGTTTTTATTTATACAGGGTAACACTTTAACATTGATTGCAAAGATCTATAAATAATATCATGTTTATATTTGAACTAGACAGCCAAAATAAAAGTTGATAATCTCATGTGCAAAGAAATAAGATATAGAAAGGCGTACGCCAGGGATGTGTTTTGTCTCCCCTGTTATTCAATATCTACTACGAGGAAATCTTCAGTAAAACACTTTCTGATAAAACAGATGGAATAACAGTCAGTGGTGTGTTTATAAATAACCTCCGTTACGCTGATGATATCGTCATTCTGGCGGATATTGAAGAGGGCCTCCAAAGACTCGTGAACAAAATTTTTAATATATTTTATTTGATTTTTATTTATTTATTAACGGCGTTGCGCCAATTTACACAATTGTAAACATAATTAAAACAACTAAACATAATAAAAATCATAAACATACATAGAATCTAACATCACAAGATCATTAAAACTCTTTTCACAGCAAGCAAATATCACAACTTTTTAACAATTAATTTAAAACTATCAATGGAGCCATGAATCCTGAGATCGAACTGATTGAAATGCCTCATTATTCTGGACATGGGTCCATAATAGCCATAATTAGTCGCATGAAAGGGAATACCCAACAGGTATCTGCCTCTAGTGCGACGAGAAACATTAAATGTTAACTTGTCCAAGAGATAGGGACAATCAACCAGCCCATTTATTAACTTAAAAGCTAGAAGCAGGTCACAATGGAGTCTTCTAATCTCCAGGGTCGAAATATCCAAAATGCCTCTAAGGTTGTGGTGGTCTATATGGTAACCATCTGGGGGTATGGCAATTCAAAAGCACAAGTCCGCAGAAACCGCCACTGTACCGCCTCAATCGCTTCTATATATACATTGTAATGAGGAGACCATACCATAGCGGCATACTCAAGCCCCGATCTCGCAACTGAACAATACAACAGTTTAAATGAGCAGGAAAAGTCCCTACAGTATCTCGTGATGAATCCCAGATTTTTATAACCTTTCCGAACAATTGACAAAATGTGCCTGTTGAGAGTAAATTTCTGGTCAAGAAGAACTCCCAGATCATTAATTTCACTAACATGCCTTAGCTTGCCGCCATTAATGTTATACTCAAAAGTAAAGTTCCGTCTAGCTCTAGCAAAACTAATGCTAACACACTTCTTAATATTCAAGTTCAACTCATTCAGGGTACTCCATCTATAGAGGCCATGAACATGACAATCTTGCAACGTGTTAATATATGTGAGGAATGAATGAAACTAAATACGAGCAAAACAAAAGCAATGGCGGTCAGTAAAAATCCAAATCCAAACATAAACATTAAAATACACCAATAAACACGTGAAAGAGTAACAAAAATAATGTTCTTAGGAAGCGTAATTAGTGAAGATTGGAACCACCCTATTAAAGAACGCTTAACAACTTCTTTTTAATATTTCAAAGAAACAAGGTTTGTGGTCAGTTCAGAATTACAAGTTAGGCAAATTTCTCTCTTCATTTAACAACATCAGAGTATGTGAGGAAGTAGAGCTCGAAATAAAAATAATAACGTAACGACGTAATAAAGTTGCTGCTACTAATATGCTGGCTGTCCCGGTACTTCTCTGTTCCTTTGGGGTAGTCAAGTGGACGAAAGAACTGCGAGCTTTAGATGTTAACACACACACGCATATGCACATAAATAGGAGTCTTCATCCTCGATCCTCGAATATACATTTCATATATCAAGGTGAAAAAGGAATTTTGAGCTTAAAGAGTCTGCATATTCCAACATTCGCGGGAGGTTGTAAAGAGTTCCGATTCTCTCCTGGAATTGATCTGCGACCATGAACGAAGAGGAGTGGAAGCCTTTCTAATTAGGGCTGCAAAAGATGGAAAAGGCAGTAAACTTTCGCGACGTAATCGCACAACAAAGTGATGATATTAACATCCTAGATTTAGAACCACCTGGACTTAAGACAGTCATTAAAACAGCAAAACAACAAAAAACAATTTTACAGACAGCACACAGAGGAACCCAAACATGGATTATGCTTAAGATTTGCTCATTCTCTCATCCAAGAGTCCTGGAAAATTTCTGATAATACGAATGAAACTATACAAGATTCTCCCATCTTTTTCACCACCTTCCCCTAATAAAATAAATTTCCATATTCATACAGTACTTGAAAAGGGCATATAGCACGATATATATGAAGCAACCCCTCTAACTCCCTACTCCACCCCATTAACATCTTATATATTTTAAAATAAATATTGTGCTTAAAATGTGCATATTACATCAACTAAAAACCTTGGAAAAATTCTCAAAATATCAATGAAACTATACAATATTTAACAACCCCCCTCCTTTCCTTTCCTCCTTGAATTAAAATTGAAAATAATGAAAAAATAATCTTAACTCTTGAATTTCTCGACTACAGAAACCTTGCGAAGGACATAAACGTTATATATAAGAAACACTCTCTCTAATCTCCTCCCCCACCCCTTTTACTCATTTAATGTTATGCTATAAATATTTATGCAAAATATTTGTTTATTATTTTAACCAAAAAAAAAGAAACAGGAGAAATTACCATATTACTGTTAAAAAGATACAAAATTTATCAATCTCCACCCCCTTTTGTGTGTATATATATATATATATATATATATATATATATATATATATATATATATATATATATATATATATATACACAAAATACATATGTATATATATATATATATATATATATATATATATATATATATATATATATATATATATATATATATATATATAACAATCCTAAGTTTAACTACTGGGAAACGCCCTTATAAAGAGAAGAGATGAACAATCAAAGATCTAAAGGCTCTAGTATCTACTTTTTATTTTTGTTATCGAGCTTTCGCTGCGTAATGGTAGGTTCTTCCGGATTCTAAAAATGCAAACCAGGTACAGAAAATAAACCAAAACGTTCGTTTTTTAAAATGTGATTCAATGAATTGTAAGACTGTATGAGAAATTACTTACCGGTTTTAGGCGCCATATTGGATCCGCCATGTTGATATTACATAAAATTATGTTAGTTACTCTAACTATTACATCAATATTGCATTTTGTCACAGTTTTGAAGTTCAGTTAACTCCGTTTAGAAACCATAATTTTTTGTTTCTAGCTACCATATTGAGCCGCCATCTTGTTTTTTTCAAAAGGGCCAAGTTACATTTGAAAGCTTACATTCCAATGAAGAAATTGACACCCTTGATTTTTTTTTTGTTAATTCCATTTTGGGTATTGGGGTGGTCCCGTTGATGCGAAACATCCCATATATATATATATATATATATATATATATATATATATATATATATATATATATATATATATATATATATATATATATATATATATAGGATTTTCTACAGCTGACGCTGTCTTCCTTCTCTCAGCCTTTGATTCCATCCGTTTCTATCTTCCCAGTCTCCATCTGTTAGACCCCTGTCCTCCATAGCCTCGTCCACATCGTCTCTCCACGATCGTCTGGGTCTTCCTCTTTTTCTTCTCCCTATAGGGCTCCACTCCGTTATTTTCTTTATCCACCTATTATCTTCGCTTCGTCTTATGTGTCCATACCATTTTAATCGTTTTTCTTCAATGGTATTTATTGCGTTCTCTTTGATGTTCATTCAGCTTCTTATTTCTTCATTGGTTATTCTCTCCATACGTATCACTCTACAACATCTTCTCCAATAGTCCATCTCTACCGCGTTAATTTTAGATTTATTTCTTTTGTTGATCGTCCATGTTTCTGACCCGTATGTCATTATGCTTTGTATTATTGATTTGTATATATGTTTTGTTTCTCTTTGTAATGTGCTTGTCCCACAGGATCGAATTTAATTGTCTTATGCATGTTCGCGTTTGTCCTAATCTAGCTTTAATCTCTTCTTCTGATGTTGCGTTTTTTGAAATGATGGTTCCTAGATATTTAAATCTATCGGTTCCTATGATTATTGTTTCGTTATCTACTTCTAGATTCTCCACGTTTCCCTCCTTTGTTGTTAAATATTCCATTTTATTAAAGTTTATTGCTAATCCCGCTTTAGTGTATTTTTTTTTCAGTTTTCTTACCATATAACTGAGGTCTTCCTCATCTTGCGCTATGATTACTTGGTCGTCTGCGAAACTTAGAGTATATAAGTAATCTTCTCGTATTGGGACTCCCATTCCACTACATTTTTGCTTCCATTTTTTTAATGTTTGTTCGAGGTATATTTTGAATAGTGTTGGGGATATATATATATATATATATATATATATATATATATATATATATATATATATATATATATATATATATATATATATATATATATATATATATATATATATATATATATATATATATATATATTTAAAAAAATATTGATATGTCATTTCACTGAAGAGTTCTCGCACCAACAGACCGATGACCGACAAACAGACCAACGGGAATGTATATTATGTATTTCGTGAACTAGGAACCCTAAAGCGTGAAGAAAAGCAAAAATCTCTGAATATGATTTTGCTGTTCATACAATACTTTCCTTTAGCATGAAAAGTGAAAAGATTTTATTCCGATCGTAGATGCTTTTTTGTCAAACATTCTGTTTCACGACCATTGTATATGCATTTACACTCGGTCGCATCTTACATTTTCTTTATCAACTTTCGTTGGCCTACATGACGGTGTTTGGCCTTAGCTTTGAAACGCATCAAACGAAAAAAATAACTTTCTATTACTGCATGGTCAATAGATAAACCACATTTAATACACTGGACAACAGAAATACTAATAATTATTTTTATAAGAATAACTATCTTTATAATAATAATGACTAACGTTTTAACTGTAAGCATAAAAAACTATACGATATGAACGGTAAAATAATTCAGTTTTAATGATTTTTATTAATATATTATACAAAACAACGTATTTTTTATTGTCACAGCTGACAAACTACATAAAAAAATCGTAAACACAATATATTTTTTATTAGATGTTTAGTTAGTGGACTGTCTGAAAAGTTCTCAATTGATCCAAAAGATTACAATAATATTTAGAGTTAATTGTTTTATCTTTCTGTAACACACCTTTGTAATCTCAAAAAACTATTGCCGTAACCTTCCCTGCTGATGGAACCGCCTTTGCCTTCTTTAGTGCACTTCCACCAGCTTCAATCCATTGTTTTAGCTCTGGTGTATAGTGGTGGATCCAAGTTTCATCAACAGTTATGAAATGATGCTTGAAATCCATTTTATTTTGCTTAAAACGATCCAAACACGCTTGAGAAATACGTATTCAAGTATGTTTTTGATTAATTGTCAGCAACTCTCTTGCACAAAACTTTTTCATATGTAATTCTTCATGTAAAATATTTCCAATCCGTTCTTTTGAGATGCATATGGCCTCAGTTATTTCACACACTTTCACTCGTTGATCATCGAACACCATATCATGGACTTGTTGAATGATTTGTGGCATTGTAGCAGTTTTTAGAAGAACTTCGCGTGGATTTTCTTCGAGGCTTGTACGACTAGATTTAAAAAGAGTAGCCCATTTTTTCACAGGGTCAAGGTGGGGCATCCTTATACAGTTTTAACAACTTTGGATGAAGCTCTGTTGGTGTTAAACCATCTAAAACAAAGAATGTAATCACGGCACGATATTAATTTTTTTTCATTTTCAAAAAGTCAATGACACGTCAATATTAAACAGCTGTTACTACTCAAATGAATTGACAGATCAAAATAAAATTTTACATGTATTTACATAAAGGTTGGAACTTTCCAATACAATTATGGTTTGACAGTTTCTAACGCCGTCTATGTGTCAGGCCGACAACTTTTCAAACGGCATAAGTAATAAAACTAATATTAAATAGACAGGCTTCAAAAGAGTGATAAAAAGAAGAAAATAACAAATCTTAACAGTAAAAACTTAGTTCCTACCTGCTTATAAAAGAAAATAGTACCGGCAAAGGCATAACTAGATTTAAGGAGTAAAGGAAGCATATGGATACAAAGGATAAAAAGAGAGCTCCAAAGGCTGATCGATATATAGAGGGAACGACTTCAAATGATAATCGATATCAATGAACGAAATATATATATATATATATATATATATATATATATATATATATATATATATATATATATATATATAAATATATTAAAATTCCGTTCGTCTAACAATGAACTTGCACGACGTTTCGCCAAAATCTCATTTGGCATTTTCAAGTGCTCTGCTGCTGCTGCTGCTACTCGATACTGTGATCTTGCTGCTGCTGCCGCTCGAAGCTAACTGAATCTTCAACACGTAGGAATTAGCTTCGAGCGGCAGCAGCAGGGCCAAAATCACAGTATCGAGTAAGTTCAGCAGCAGCAGCAAGGGCACTTGAAAATGCCAAAGGACATTTTGGAGAAACGTAGTGCAAGACTTTTAAATTTTGTTCCAAAGACGACCTGATTGAAACCCGGATTCGCTTGCATTGATTTTAATGTATGGTTTTTTTTACACTACATATATCATGCTAGAGGTGAGCCCAGACAGAAGAAACCACGCCAAAGCAAGTCTAAAATCAAAGTGATGTTAACAGTTTTCTTCGATTATCGTGGTGTTGTTCAGTATGAATTCCTTCTGCCGTGCCAAACTGTCAACAAGGAATATTATTTGAGTGTTATGCGTCGTTTGCGTAAAGCTATTCGTCTCAAGAGGCCGGAATTATGGGCCAATAACTCTTGGTTTTTTCGTCACGATAATGCGCCTTCTCATACAGCATTGGTTCTTCGCGACTTTTTCATCAAAAATTCAACTCATATCATTCCGCAATCGCCCTCTTCGCCTGATTTAGCACCGTCGGACTTCTGGCTATTCCCTAAACTCCAAAAACTGCTTCGAGGATATCGTTTTGAGTCGATTGAGGAGATTAAAACCGAATCGAAGAAGGCTTTAAAGGCCATTCCAGAAATCGAGTTCAACAACTATTTCTGGACTGGAGACTGGAAAAAACGTTGGCAAAAATGCATCCAAGGGGGATTACTTTGAAGGGGACGAAATAAATTTGGAAAAATAAATAACCCGTTTGCATTTTATTTCAAAGATCACAGTAATAATATATATATTATATATATATATATTTATATGATATATATAGTATATATATATATATATATATATATATATATATATATATATATATATATGTGTATATATATATATATATATATATATATATATATATATATATATATATATATATATATATATATATATATATATATATATATATATATATATATATATATATATATATATATATATACATTGGGTTGTCGAAAATGTACGCGCAATGCTTTTTCAATCAAGGAGTTTTTGGAGAAACATGGAATCCATCCTGCTCACCTGACCTTACTCCATTTTTGAGTCCTTTGACGTAGTGAGGAAAAAGCGACGTAAGTCATGATGAACCTGTCAGAAGACGACCTGTAGCATTGTTTCCAACAATGTAAAATTAGTATGGAGCAGTGAAGGGATCGAGAAGGCGTGAATATTGAAGGAAATTAGGCTTTTAATGTCAGAGTTCAAAAATAAGTTTTATAAATTCAATCCTATTATTTTGTGCCACACCTCATACGCATTGCATTGTCAAAACAAATATTACAGTGTCAATATTAGTTAAATTTCAATAAAGAAACACTTCAAATATCTAAAAAGAAAACTTATATACTTTCACTATAACAGATAATAAAATATTCTATGAATTTATTAATTATAGTTTTGATTTGGGCGTTCCCTTTAGTTATGAAATTCTTCAATACTATACAAGCATTTGCTAATAAAGGAAAATTTTAGTTTGTAAATGTTACGCTTGAAGCTTCCCTAATAAAATCCTTGGTAATTCCATTTAACTCATCGAAATATATAGGTCCCATATATTTATAATCTTTTAACCAACAAGTAGTCTAGAAAAAGTAACTGAAAATCATTTTTTCTCGAGTGTTGTAGCTGTGAATTTCCGGGCTATAAGATCGGGTTGTTTTATTGTTTAAACTTAATTGCTGAGTAAATATACAGGGAAACCACTGTCACTATTTTATAGGATGTCAAATATCCCGTGCACAATGTTGTTTAAGCTATTTTGGCGATCATTTAAAGAATCTTTTTTTTGGTAACAAAAACCTGCTGCACCACAAGACCCTGCTGCACTCCACTATACAGTACAAAATTGTAAAATAAACCGGACCGAAAAAGAACTGTCTAATCTTGGGACACAGTGTTAGGAATTTTTCTAACGAGCTAACAGTAAAAGCTAAGCTTAAGAAGCAAGGTCTCAACGTGAGTATTCCAAGTAAATGTTTGGTTTAAATTGATACCCAAAAAGTTAAAACGCCTTCTATAGATTTTTGTTCGCAACAACTTATAATAATTTTTCTTTTATTATTTACTGTTTAATTTACGAATGAGAGATGATACTCATGGACTGAAAAGTTCAGAGATTTTTTTTTTTTTTGACAAAACCGATTTCATTTTTTCACATAATTTCCTTCCAACATTTGGATATCTTTCATAGAGTACGATTTGTCGAGCTCTCTAAAATAAGCCACGATTCCAGCCACTCTGCAAACTGCTTGTTGGACTCAGCGTGTAGTTGTTGATACATGTTTCATCCATTGTTACGAATCGACGCAAAAGCTCCTTTGGATCTGCCAAAACGGTGCCAAACAGCGTTCTGAATCTTCGACACGTAGCTGTTTTTAATCAATCGCGAGAGTACGCAGCAGCCTTTGGGCATATAACTTTTAGATATGCAAGCAAAATTTGCCTCACGCGTTCTGTTTTACCTCACGGTGCAGTTTTCTGTCGACTTTCACTTTGCGGTCGTTCAGATCAGTGTGTTGCATTTTGTCGTGTTTTTTTGGAGTGACTGCCTCATTTGAACGTCTGGGACGTGGTGCATCCTCGATGCTTGTACGAGCGCATTTAAGTTCACTAAATCATTTACATATATACTAGATATATTCAGAAAGTAAAATTACAATGCGC
Source organism: Pachyrhynchus sulphureomaculatus (assembly GCA_019049505.1). Lineage (NCBI taxonomy): Eukaryota > Metazoa > Arthropoda > Insecta > Coleoptera > Curculionidae > Pachyrhynchus > Pachyrhynchus sulphureomaculatus. The sequence continues at coordinate 180,624,447 of CM032449.1, forward strand.
ATGTAGCCCGAGAGAATTTTTTTCCAAGTTGGCACTCCTGGAGGTTCTAACGAAGAGAACGAGCGGCCGTTGGAATCAATAGCATGGTTACTATGGTCGAACAAACGCTCACGATGAAGAAAGGAGCAGGAGACCATCGATAGTGACTGAGCAGTTTGTTCAAAAAGTTGAAGAGACAATTCGTGAAGACTGCCGTATGACTGTGGATGAACTTCACGAGAAATGTCCAGAAGTCGAACGAACTGTGCTTTATAAAACATTGACCGAAAAAAATTAAAATTTCGAAAACTATGCACGCGGTGGGTGCCAAAAATGCTACGGACGAAAACAAAGCCATTCCAGTTCGTGCAATCCAGGAGTTTCTCGACCGTTATGAACTAGAGGGGAAAGATTTCCTTGACGCAATATGACAAGGTGATAAAAGATGGATTGCACACTACAGACTGGAAAGCAAAAGACATCGATGCAGTTTAGGCATACCGGTTCCCGTCTGCAAAAAATTCAAGATACAACACATCTGAAAAAAAAAATCATGACAAAAAAAATTTTTTTTTGGGATCGAAAAGGGATACTCCTCGTCGACTTTTTGACTTCGGGTGAAACCATTAATGCTGATAGATACTGCGAGACTCTTAAACGGACTGCGTCGAGCCATTCAAAACAAAAGGAGGGAGCGACTGACTAAGGAGTTTGCCTGTTGCACGATAACGCCCACTCTCACACCGCACTTAAAACAACACATCTGACCTCTTTTGGTTGGACTGTTTTGAACCATTCCACCCATAGTCCAGGTCTTGCACCGAGAGACTTCTTTATTTTCACTCTTTTCAATGAGCATATCGGCGGAAAACGTTTTTCCAGCGATGGAGAAATGGTGATGGTAGCGAATGTTGGCGGCCGTGACTTGATGCAGGTATAAAAAAATTGGCGGCAGACGACTCACTAAATGCAAAGAAGTCCGAGGCGATTTTGTGGAAAAATAGCTGAATTCTACGGTATTATTTCCTTTAAATTTTAATAATGAATATGCATTTTTCAATTTTTAATGACTATTGTAACCTTACTTTCCGAATATACCTCGTAGTTGCTTTCGACGGAGCAGATGTGCCATAATACTTCTCACGCCATTTTAGCTGTATTTTTTTCCATCAAAAACTTTAATCAAACATGAAATTCTTTTTGTTTCGTTTTGAAAATAAAATAGCGTTGCTGTAATTCGCAACCTAATAGACCGATCTCCTGAAAATTTTTCGAACTCAATATACTCTATAGAGCGTTTCTGCTGTTTCGGAAAGCCTCGAGCCTTTTCACCCTTAGGTTCATGGGGTGAAAGCTCGAGGCTTTGGATTTACTTTTAGCAATAGCTCTTCAAAACGAATAAAAATGTTTTCGAGTGTTTCTCGTAGAGCGTTTCCGTTTAGCCAGGTTATGAAGTGAAAGCATATGAATACAAAAAGTGTTCTCGTAAAAAAAATTATTTAAATACTTAGTAGAGGAAACTAAAATAGTTTCATTATTCACAAGGGTACTCACTTACTCACTTAATACAACTATCAAATCAAAAAGTCAGCTTTACTGTATCATATCCTGCTTTGATGTCCTTTCTCGAAGAATCAAATATTTATTTAGCGAGTTGTATTAAAAAGAAATGCAAACCTTTTATAATACTATTGCGAATTAGAATTAAGTAATCATAATACAAATAAGACATTCCATAACCAAAAATAAACAATTAATATATCCAAATAAGGCACCTTACACGCATAAATTAGCTTCTTACATGCCGAAATGAGACCTCTTATAATGTAAAACTTTCACCTTAAAGCAAGCCGCCGCGGTAGACATCGAGGAACCTACATTTTCTACTTATTATTTCTTCAGAAAGAAGAATCGAAGATTAATGATGAGACGTTATTATTTTTTAATTGCGATTTTGTGTGATTGAAACAGGTGTAGTTGTATTTGTTTATTAGTCATTTAATTGCATGTGAGAAAATATTTTGACCGCGAAGTCAACGAATTTAAAGAGATCATTGCTGACATTACTTCTTTAAAAAAATAATTTAATTGCGAATACAAAAAAAAAACATAATTTTCAGTTAATGTCAACTCTCAGAAGATGTGTGTAAAATTTCTATGACATTTTGTTTCTTAGTTTACGAGTTACATTTGTTTGAGTGAAGCTTTTTTTGATTTTTACAAAACGATGGAACAAATAGAATTTCGTGTGTTGATTAAACGTTGCTTTTTGATGGGAAAAAATACAGTCAAAACTCTAGAATGGCTTGAGAAGTGTTCTGGCACATTTGCTTCATCGAAAACACCTCTATGTCGGTGGTTTAGTGAATTTAAATGCGGTCGTAGAAGCACCGATGATGCACTACGTTCCGGACGTCCAAAGGAGGTAGTCACTCCCAAAAATACAAAGAGAATCCACCATATTGTTCTGAATGAAAGTGAGAGAGACAGCTGACATCATGAAAATATTAACAGAACGCATGAAGCATATTTTGCATGAATGTCTCGAAGATTCATAACGCTGTTTGCTCTGCGCGTCGATTCGTAACGATGATCGAAACATGGATCCATCACTATATGCCTAAGTCCAATAGGCTCTCCACAGAGTGGTTAGAACCGCACGAAAGCCGACCGAAGCTTCCAAAAACACAAATATCAGCTGGAAACGTTTTGAAGAAAAATATAGTAACTACCGGTAAATGATAATTGAAAAAAATAAGGAAATTACCTATTACCACAGAAAATATATCTATCGCTACAAAGAGGCATCTCTGAGAAACTTAACCAAGCACATTTTACCGAACGGACGGTAGCCAGCCGGCATCACTTGCGGCGACATTTTTTTCCACATGTTGGTCTGTCTGTAGCCATAGTTATATTTTCTGTGTCGTTAGTAACACAAGGTAACTTATTCAACAATGAACTTTTTGCTATAAATCAATTATTTCATGGCAATTCAATAACTTGGCGTCGCTATGCTCCCAGTTTGTGGATTTAATAAGCAGATCCGCCTGTAGTGTTTCCTTTTTTTCCTTTGTATTCAGATGCTGTCTTGCTTCTTAAAATCAGCTACGCCACTAATTATATATCACACATTATAAACGCAGTTTTTAGGGCTGCATATCAAATCAGATAGATATCACTTTTTTTTGGGATTCAAAGAAGATGCTATTCTCCACTTTTTATTACTTTTTTTGGATTCTAAAATTTGAAGACACAGTAAACATAAAACACCATAGCGACGCTGAAGAAAATTTTAAGGTCCTGTTTTTTATCATGCATGCGTTCCCGATCATACCAACAATATGGCTGCCAGCTCGATGGAGGGTTGTGTTTACATCTAGATTTAAAGAGAATCTTTTTATAACGTGCTCCAAACTTCATTATTAATAATTTTCCAATAAGTAAATGACTCATTTGACGTTATAATTGAAGATAATTATAAAAAAGATATCAAGGAAAAATTTTTGTTGTGCGGTTAGTGCTTGTAAAAATGTATGTAGTATCATCAAAGGAGTTAGTTTTTTTAGATTTCCCAAAGATCCTAAAAGGTAATTTATATCATAATTCTTTATTTCTATTTTAATCGTTATGATCATCATTAGGTTATTCCAACCATAGTCGGATGTAAGCCTCTCCAAGTTGCTGCCACTGAGCTTTGTAGTTTACTTTTTGCAGCCAATCGTGTCCTGCTAATCTTTTTATGTCATCCGTCCATCTTGTCTGTGATCTACCGCTGCATCTTTTGTGTACTCTAGGCCTCCATTCAACTATATGGTGTGTCCATGTGTTATCATTCATCCTTGCCATATGCTCCGCCCAATTCCACCTTAATATACATATTCGTTGTATTACAGCTATCACTTTTGATCTTCTTCAAATCTCGGTATTAGGAATACGATCTTGGATTCTAATATTTAGCATTCTTTCTCCATTGCTCTTTGGGTTACCTGGAGTTTATTTATTATACTTTTATTTAAAGCCCTACATGCAATATTATATAAAGATTATGATAATAAAAAAACCTTTTCTCATTGTTTTCTTTCCTTCAATCAGCAAAATTCATTTTTAGTCTCTAGAATAGGATTTTTCTTGAAAGAAGGAATTTGAATATTTCAAAAACTCGCCAGCATCATACCAACAATATGGTGACAGGTCATGTAATCATTACAAATTCGAACCCCTTGAGATCAAAGGTGCCGAGTTAGTCTGTCTCTACTGGGTCTATTTTTATTGTGACGCAGTTTTTAATGCTACACATCAAATATATATATATATATATATATATATATATATATATATATATATATATATATATATATATATATATATATAAGGGTCTGTTACAGCTGACGCTATCTCCCTTCTCTCAACTTCGCGTTCCATTCTCTTCGATCTTCCCAGTCATCTTCCTATAACCCTCTGTTTTCCATTGCCTCATCGACGTCATCCCGCCATGAGCGCCTAGATCTTCCCCTCTTTCTTCTTCCAATTGGACTCCACTCTGTGATTTTCTTAATCCACCTTCTGTCGTCGTTTCTCCTTACGTGACCATACCATTTCAATCGTTTTTCTTCTGTGACATGTACTGCGTCTTTTGTTATTCCCATTCGCGTTCTTATTTCCTCGTTCCTAATCCTGTCAGTCCGGGTCACCCTACGACACCTTCTCCAACATTCCATCTCTACCGCGTTTATTTTTGATTTATATTTCTTGTTAATGGTCCATGTTTCTGAACCGTATATCATGATACTTTCAATGACTGTTCTGTATATTCTGACTTTGTTTCTTTCGTTATGTTCTTTCCCATAATATTCAGTTTAACTGTCTGATGCAGGTTCTCGTTTGTCCCAGTCTCGATTTCATTTCTCATTTCTTCTTCGGATGTTGCTTCTCTGTTATTATGGTGCCCAGGTATTTAAATTTTCCAGTTCCTTTAATTGTTACACTCCTCAATTTTTGATCTTCTTTCGTTTTAGTTGTAGGTATTCCGTCTTATTAAAGTTTATGTCTAGCCCAGTGTTGTCATACTCCTCCTTCAGTTTCCTCACCATATAGCTGAGATCTTCTTCGTCCTGTGCCATGACGACTTGGTCATCTGGGAAACTCAAGTTGTATAAGTAGTCGTCTCTTACTGGGACTCCCATACTTTGACATTTATTCTTCCAGTTTTTCAAAGTCTGTTCCAGGTAGATTTTAAACAGTGTCGGAGAGGTTGTACACCCTTGTAGTAGTCATTTCGTTGTTCTAATTTTGGCCCCTAACTTATTACTAATTTTTACTCTGTTAATATTATTTCTATATATCGCTTTTACTGCTTTTATTAATACTTTGTCGATTCCCATGTTTGACATTCCTTTCCAGAAGTGACTTCTAGCTACTGAATCGTAAGCTTTTCTTATATCGATGAAAGCTAGGTGGATTTCTCTGTTTTTGGCTAGTTTCTTTTCCATCAGTTGCTTGATTGTATATATATGATCAATACAAACTTCCCAGCCGTAAATCCTGCTTGGTCTTCCTCTATTTTGCCTTTTATATTGTCTTCTATCTTATTCTTAATTACTTTCCCGTACAGTCGACCAATGCTTGAAATGATGCTGATGCCTCTATAGTTTTCACATTTCCTTCGGTCACTTTTTTTTAAAAATTGAGACTATGTGCGCTTCGGTCCATTCATTAGGTATTCTTTCTCCATTTATAGCCCTGTGGAACATGCTTCTTATTATTCGGTGCAGTTTCTCTGATCCGTATTTGATTAATTCATTGACCATTGTCCCCGGTTCAGCTGCTTTCCGGCTTTTCAAAGATTTTATGGCCTTCTTTACGTCCTCATATTTTATCTCTACCTCCTCATGTTCGTTTTGTTGTTGTTCGTCACATTCGTCTCTATTCAAGAACCCTGCTCTGTTAGTAGTTTTTTATAATATAGGGTGTTTTTTATAGAGGTATAGAACTTTGAAATGGAATAAAACAAAGATTAATTTTTTAAATTGACGTGAAATATAATTTAAATATGACTTCTGGCATATGACCGCCACGGCTGGCTCGGATGTAGTCTAATCTGGAGGTCCAATTTTCGATGACTTTTTCCAAAATTTGTGGCCGTATATCGGCAATAACGCGGCGAATGTTGTCCTCCAAGTGGTCAATCATTTCGGGCTTATCGGCGTAGACTAGCGACTTCACATATCCCCACAGAAAATAGTCTAGCGGCGTTAAATCGCACGATCTTGGAGGCCAATTCACGGGTCCGAAACGTGAAACTATGCGGTTACCAAACGTTTCCTTCAATAAATCAATTGTGGCACGAGCTGTGTGACATGTTGCGCCGTCTTGTTGAAACCACAGCTCCTGCACATCATGGTTGTTCAACTGATGAACGAAAAAGTCAGTAATCATGGCTCTATAGCGGTCACCATTGACTGTAACGTTCTGACCAGCATCGTTTTTAAAGAAGTACGGACCAATGATTCCACCAGCCCATAAAGCACACCAAACAGTCAGTTTTTCTGGATGTAACGGTGTCTCAACATACACTTGAGGATTATCATCACTCCAAATACGGCAGTTTTGTTTATTGACGTATCCATTCAAACAAAAGTGAGCTTCATCGCTAAACAAAATTCGCTTATGAAAATCGGGATCAACGGCAATCTTGTTTTGGGCCCATTCACCGAATCTACGCCTTGGTAGGTGATCGCGTGGCTTCAATTGTTGCACGAGTTGGATTTTGTAAGCACGCAAACCAAGATCTTTCCGCAAAATCTTCCCTAAAGTGGATGGACACATATCCAATTCCTGTGCACGATGGCGGATAGACTGATTCGGGTCTTCCTCTACGCTACGCTCTACAGCAGCAATGACTTCTTCTGTACGCACTGTACGACGTCTCTGTGGATGCGTATTATCATTTAGAGTAAACGTGGTGCGAAAACGTTCCATAGTTAATCGAATTAATTGCTCTGATGGACGATTATGTTGACCGTAAAATGGACGTAGTGCGCGATACGTATTTCGAACAGAACCATGATTTTCAAAATAAATTTGCACAATTTGGAAGCGTTGTTCAGGCGTCAGTCTATTCATGTTGAAATGCCAAACCAAACTAAACATAAATCACTTGACAGCTGACAAAATGGCCGCCAGTTAAAAAAGTGTTGCCAACTTAAAGTTTTATACCTCTATAAAAAACACCTTTAGTTATTCTATTGGCTTCCTGAAATGTATTGTATTTGGGATTTTTCTTTGGAGTTTATTTTCTTAGCTCTAATCGTTCTCCATGCCTCCGTACTTCGTGTTCCACCTATATAGTGTTCGATGTTTTCACATGCTTTTGCCCATTTATCGTTCTGCTCTTTATTTATTAATCTTTTCGTTTCTCTATTTTTCTCTCTAGACTTGGTGTTCATCCATTTCTCATAGAGTTTCTTCTTTTCCCCGATGACCTTTTTCGTTGTTTCATTAATAGTGTCAATACGTCAAATTAGATAGATATTCCTTTTTTTGGGATTCAAAGAAGATCCTATTTCCACTTTTTATCACTTTAAAGATGTTAAGATTCTTGTAAAAAAAACTATTGAAATATAACAGATAATTTGAAATGTTATAAAAGCGAAAATATTTTTCATGAATCTACGTTATATTTATGGCAATTCCCTGGTAGCATATTTTTGGTAATTCCACTAGTAAGAATAATTCGGTGACTGTAAAGTAGTTAATTAGGGAAAAAAATACCAATGAGCAATTATTTTAATCTTAGTCGTTATATTACAGATTGTTTCATTTACTGTAATTAAATTACCTCGTATATAACTAGGATTAACGGCATCTAAGAATCAACCTTTATTGACGAATCTATCAGTGCTGATTTCTTAGCGAACTATGGATTTTCGATAATACTTTTACTATACTTTTTGCTTCATATTTTACTGTGGATTTCCGAGGAAAAACACCACCACCTATTCCCATAGTGCAGTCAAAGATGCCCTATATTATCTTTAGACAGAAATGTATTTTAATGAATCTAACCACCAAAAAAGCTTCCGACGCTGATGCCATAGAACTCAAAAAAAGCACGAGCTTAGTAACACCAGTTTTCTGCAGACATTTCAACTCAACCTACAGAAAGGGAATATTTTCATCATGCTGGAAATGCGCTACAGTTTTGCCGATATCCAAAAAAGGCAAGAAGTCTTGCCAAACTACTACCGACCAGTCGCACTACTTTCAACAATATTGAAAGTTATGGAAAGACATTAATCAACATCCTCTAAAATATCTAGAAGGATATTATTAGCGATCATCATTATGGCTTTCGTATACAAAGATCAACGGGAAATCTTCTAACTTATGTAACAACGCAATCGAAGATTTTGTAGAATTTCGAGCAGTTGTACCATACGCCCTTATGGTAGGTCTTAAAAATTTTATTTATGGCTCTCGTTTCCTCAGAAAGCGTTCTTTACGAGTGGCAGTCGACGGATTTCTTTCTAATATCTTCACTATCAATGTCGGTGTTCCCCAAGGCTCCATTCTGTTTTCTACTATATTTCTAATTTACACTAACTAAGCTTGTAAACTCCAGGTAACCCAATGAGCAATAGAAAGGAAAATGCTAAATATTAGACTCCAGGATTGTATTTCTAACATCAAGATACGAAGAAGATCAAAAGTGAGATGTAATAGAACGAATATTAAGGTGGAAAAGGGCGGGGCATGTCGCAAGGATGAATGATAACAGATGGACCCGACGTATAGTTGAATGGAGGCCTAGAGAACACAAAAGATGCAGACGTAGACGACAGACAAAATGAACGGACGATATAAAGAGATTAGCAGGACACGATTGGATGCAAAAAGCAAACAACAAAGCTCATTGGAGACAACTTGGATGGATTAAGCAAATGATGATGATGATGTTGAAGCTTGTAATTCCTCGTACAACCCTTTTCAAGCAGTCTTTAATATGGAGAACTATAACCTTTTGGAATGATTTGCCAAGGACTGTGATTCCTACCGAGTACAATTTACAGTGACTCAAGACCAACGTAAATTGCTTTTTCAGCACACGCTTCTTTAGCGCTTTAGGGATTTCCCTGCGGCATGTGTGCTATGCCCGTAAAAAAAAAAAACAACGTGGCTCATTAGTGTCGAGTGTTAGCAATTTTATTTTATACGCTATTCAAATTTAAACACAAATATGTACACCCATCATGAAATAAAAAGAGTGAGGTCAGTAGCCACACCAAAAGAAAGAAAGTTCTCGCAATTTCTTCATTTCTTCGGTAACAGGTCAAATTCCATCGGCTTGAATAAAAAGAAGATTTTAGGAATGTGAACTGCTTAAAGCAAATTAATCAGAAAATTGTTACTTTCACTCTTGCCGTAATTTGTCTTTCATCAGTTGGGTACGAGTAACGTGAAGAAAATTTATTCAATTTGTTGTTTCATTAAAAATATAATTAAAGTTTTTACCCAGCCATAAATAAAAATAGTTTTTAGTGTTCTGTACGGAACACTTATAGGATCACTTCGGTGTCTGTCTGTCTGTGCGTCTGTCTGTCTATCACACCCGATTTTCATCGAAACTATTTGACATAGAAAGTTGAAATTTGGTAGTAATATAGGAATTGGTGGCCTCTTCAGGGCCGTCTAGTTTTGAAAGTTAAATTTTGACTTAAGGGGTTTAAAGGGGGTGAAATATAAAGTAAAAGAATTTTTTTTACCAGGTCGTTGAGTGGAGTGTCAAATGAAAGCTTGTAAAAACACGAGTTCAAAAATATATATAATGTAATACTTGCTCACATTTTCTTTCGATTATTTTTAAAAAATGTCGAAAAATCGCTGCTCGAAAAGTACTGAACAAAAAAGTTTGAAAAAATTCTAGAATATTCTCCACAGGGTGTAGATTGAACGAAAATTATGACGAGTGCATTCAGTAAAGATTGGAAATAGTTTGCTGAAAACTCATTTGGGGTGTGTTTTCTGAAGTCGTTGATCATTTTATAAATACATAACAAAATTTTTTATTTTAAAATCAATCAACGTACGGAACATTAATTGCGCAACTTCAACTTGCACTTGACCGGTTATTTCAGTTATATGAAACTATCATTAGCTAACATAGCAAAAATAAGTTAAGTACAAAGAGCATTGTATGAATTTTAACCGGAAATTAATTTAAATAACTCGTAGATAGATTTTGATATTTTTACTATACCATTACAAAATGTTTTACTATGTTCAAAAATTAAGAAAACATGTTTTAGGGTTCTGAATGGAACAATTATGGGATCATTTCCGTGTGTCCGTCGTCTCTCTCCGTCTGTCCTTCTGACCGTCTGTCCGTCGTTTGTCCGTCTGTCTATCTGTCTATCACACTCGATTTTCTCCGAAACTATTTGACGTAGACAGTTGAAATTTGGCACAAATATAGAATTGATAAGCCGATCAGAGTCGTGTAGTGTTAAAAATTAAACTTTGACTTATGGGCTTAGTTTTGGGGTGTAAAATCGGAAGGGGAAAAGAAATTTGGGGTGTATAGTGAAAATATGTGATGTAATACTTGCGTACATTTCTTTGCATTCTTTTTTTCTTCAAAGGTCTCAGGACTTTTAACCCCTTATAGTATATATATATATATATATATATATATATATATATATATATATATATATATATATATATATATATATATATATATATATATATATATATATATATATATATATATATATATATATATATATATATATATATATATATATATATATATATATATATATATATATATATATATATATATATATATATATATATATATATATATATATATATATATATATATATATATATATATATATATATATAGATTATCAAACTTTATTGGGGATGCGGTCTAAATTAAGGTAGAAATTAAACTCTTGGTGTTCACTGTCAAGCTTTCGATAATGTTTATTATCTTCTTCAAAGACACGTTTCTAGAAGCAATGGTGTGTGTTAGAAAACTCATTTTCAGTACAAAATGCATATTAAAATTAACGTTAAAACTATTCCATATAATTACATTATGTAAAAATTATGCTAAAAAACTTAACTAATTAAAAGCTACTTACAACACATGAGTCCTAAAACAAATAACATTGCATTTTCATCGGAATCGCCGGAAAAATCAGCAATTTCACATGGATGATATTCGATTTACATTTTCATACGATGCACGTCGTGACAAAAGTGACAGGAAAAGTATAAAATAAAGGTAGGTTATGTTCGTGGTGACGTCATTTATGGTCAAGGAATTTTAATTTTGTTTACAAAGGTTAGCTCAAAAATGCAGACAGTAGTGGTTATTGAATGAACTACGAGGGGATATCACTTCGTACCGTCGTAAGGGGGCGAACCATTTTGGGAGAGGGGCAGAATAAAACTAATGTTTTTTGGGGAATCGTCCGGAAGGAAAAAACAATAATGCATGTAATGTTAGAGTGACATATCTGGCACTGGATTAAAACGTAGGCACCGCCAAGGAAGGTATTGACGAAAACCACGCTATTGGAAAACACAGAAATGTAAGTAATGTGGGAGTGATACACCTGGTACTGGATTTGACGCAGGCCCCGCCATGGAAGGTATTGACGAAACTACGCCATTGGAAAACACAATTGTCTTAGGTGTTAGACAAGTGCAGAAGATAGGAATAGACACTGCTAAGGTCCTCGACATCTGATCTTACATTCATCGAGTTTGGGACATTATTATGAATCGCTACCATTTCTAGGAACCTTCTCTTGTGGTAATTATTTTCATAGTAAATTATGAGAGGGGATTCAAAGTTGATTCTATGGTCCTGGTTGGTGAAATGATTTGAAAGAGCACAAGATTGGACATTGCGACGACAGTCACTCTTATGTGAAGTAATTCTGCCTTTCAGGGACCTGGAAGTTTGACCGATGTATGTCATGTTGCAGTCTAAGCAAGGAATTTTATAAACTATACCGGATTTTTGAAGCAGGGGAACTGGGTATTTAAGTTTAGAAAACAAATGTTTGGTGGTGTTACAAATGCGTGTGGCAAATTTGATGTTTTGGCCTTTGAAGATATTAATCAATTTAGGAGTTAGGCCACTAATATGGGGAAGAGTTCTAAATAGAGTTTGTGACGGGTCAGGAAGAACCCTCTGCTCGAAAACCTGAGTTCGGAACTGATTCTGGATGTCTACTATTGACTGATTTACAACATTGTTCTGGAATAGGAGGCGTTGAAGAATTGATTTGGGGTAGGAATTTTCTTCTAAAAGGGACTTCAATTGTAGAAGGGCGTCATTGCGGAGAGAGAAATGTGTCAATCTAGAGACTCGAGCAGCTAGAGCTCCAACCAATCCAAGTTTCATCTTCATGGGATGGTCTGAAAAGAAATTTAAGTAGCGCCCACTACTGATCGGTTTAGTATACCATTTGGTGATGATTTTATTGTCATGCCGCCTAATCAGTTCCATGTCAAGAAAAGGGATCGAGTTATTCAACTCTCTCTCTATTGTGAACTGCAAAGACTGGTTCGCGAGGTTAAATATGAACAAGGTCTCTTCCATTTTGTCTTCTGGTATAGCTAATATCAGATCATCGACGTATCTTTTTATAAAAGGTGGGTGGAAGGAGAGTATTGAAAGACTTTGTGACACCAAGTCATCCATAACGAAATTAGCGATGATAGGAGAGATACTGGCTCCCATGGGAGTACCAAATATCTGTTTATAAAACTGGTCGTTAAAAATGAAAAATGTGGAATCAAACACAAAGTCAAAAATTTCAAGGAAAGTTTCTGAATCTACTGGACTATGGGGAGAAATAGATGCCCAATGATTAATGATACTTTGTCTGGCCAATTCCAGGGGAAGACTCGTGAATAAGGAGACCACATCTAGACTGATAAGAATGTGATTGTCAGGGAGTTGAAATTCATCAATGAATTCACAAAAGGTGAAGGAATCCTGTATATAAAAATCATTGTTAATATCGTACGATCTGGTTAAAATGGATGTCAAGAATTTTTCCAGTCCACCATTCGGGGCATTTATAGACGATATAATGGGGCGAAGCGACAGAGTGGGTTTATGAATTTTTGGAAGTGCATAAAACCTTGCTAAAATCGAGTTGTATGTCATTAATTTAGGGGCTAGTTCCTCATTTATTTTGTTGGAGGTTTTCAATTTTGTGATCAATTTGTTCGCTTTTTGTTCAATAGTACTAGTTGGGTCTCTGCGTATCTCGGTATAGTATCTACCATCACTCAAAAGGTCCCTACACAAAGAAACATACTGTAATCTGTCCATAACGACCGTAACATTCCCTTTGTCACTTCTGGTGACTATAATTTCTTGATGTTCCCTAAAGAAACGTTTTGTTTGTTTCACATGTTCTGTAAAGACTGGGTTAATGTGACGCTCACCATGGACAAAATTCGTGATAACATTCGCAAATTTCCCTCTGAAAACATTCTTAACATCAGGATCCAGATGAGAAACAGTAGACTCAAGGTCTGCAAGTAGGAAGGGTATGTGTTTTTTATGTAAAAAAGTGGGTAAGTTGAATTTGGGACCTAATGATAAAAGTTTCGAGATGTTGCTGGGTACTTCTGTATTTGAGATGTTTCGAAACCATTTATCTGAAGTTTTGATATTATTGAAAATATCTTTCTTTAGTTTCGCAAATTTTGCTAAATTTGATCTTTTTATGTTATTGAATTTAGTATTAAAACTATGTATTTGTCTGTTATTAAATTCTGTGAGAATGTTACGAGGTAACAGATAATTCAGTTTATTAATAATTTGAGAATTTAGGTTTGTAAATTTATTTAAGTTGACAATAGTTATTTTAATTTCTATGTCTAATATTTTCTTTCTCACCCTGTTATCAAATCTTCTGATTTGCTGTCCAATATTCCCCATATCGTATTGAATAAGGTTATTGAGATTTACTAAACTGTTTAAGATGTGATTAGGAAATATAAATTGACTTCTACATTTGAGCAGAAAAATCCTTCGATTCTTCAGAGATGCAAGCTTGCCATTATTTGTGGCCCAAGTTTTCATCAGTCTAACACACTCATTGCCATAATTAAGTTGGATAGTCTGGTAAAACCCCATTCCTCAGAAAAACACAGGAGATAAATCTTGACCGATTTGTAGAATAAAGATTATCAAACTTTATTGGGGATGCGGTCTAAATTAAGGTAGAAATTAAACTCTTGGTGTTCACTGTCAAGCTTTCGATAATGTTTATTATCTTCTTCAAAGACACGTTTCTAGAAGCAATGGTGTGTGTTAGAAAACTCATTTTCAGTACAAAATGCATATTAAAATTAACGTTAAAACTATTCCATATAATTACATTATGTAAAAATTATGCTAAAAAACTTAACTAATTAAAAGCTACTTACAACACATGAGTCCTAAAACAAATAACATTGCATTTTCATCGGAATCGCCGGAAAAATCAGCAATTTCACATGGATGATATTCGATTTACATTTTCATACGATGCACGTCGTGACAAAAGTGACAGGAAAAGTATAAAATAAAGGTAGGTTATGTTCGTGGTGACGTCATTGATGGTCAAGGAATTTTAATTTTGTTTACAAAGGTTAGCTCAAAAATGCAGACAGTAGTGGTTATTAAATGAACTACGAGGGGATATCACTTCGTACCGTCGTAAGGGGGCGAACCATTTTGGGAGAGGGGCAGAACAAAACTAATGTTTTTTGGGAATCATCTGGAAGGAAAAGACAATAATGCATGTAATGTTAGAGTGACATATCTGGCACTGGATTAAAACGTTGAACAAAAAGCGAACAAATTGATCACAAAATTGAAAACCTCCAACAAAATAAATGAGGAACTAGCCCCTAAATTAATGACATACAACTCGATTTTAGCAAGGTTTTATGCACTTCCAAAAATTCATAAACCCACTCTGTCGCTTCGCCCCATTATATCGTCTATAAATGCCCCGAATGGTGGACTGGAAAAATTCTTGACATCCATTTTAACCAGATCGTACGATATTAACAATGATTTTTATATACAGGATTCCTTCACCTTTTGTGAATTCATTGATGAATTTCAACTCCCTGACAATCACATTCTTATCAGTCTAGATGTGGTCTCCTTATTCACGAGTCTTCCCCTGGAATTGGCCAGACAAAGTATCATTAATCATTGGGCATCTATTTCTCCCCATAGTCCAGTAGATTCAGAAACTTTCCTTGAAATTTTTGACTTTGTGTTTGATTCCACATTTTTCATTTTTAACGACCAGTTTTATAAACAGATATTTGGTACTCCCATGGGAGCCAGTATCTCTCCTATCATCGCTAATTTCGTTATGGATGACTTGGTGTCACAAAGTCTTTCAATACTCTCCTTCCACCCACCTTTTATAAAAAGATACGTCGATGATCTGATATTAGCTATACCAGAAGACAAAATGGAAGAGACCTTGTTCATATTTAACCTCGCGAACCAGTCTTTGCAGTTCACAATAGAGAGAGAGTTGAATAACTCGATCCCTTTTCTTGACATGGAACTGATTAGGCGGCATGACAATAAAATCATCACCAAATGGTATACTAAACCGATCAGTAGTGGGCGCTACTTAAATTTCTTTTCAGACCATCCCATGAAGATGAAACTTGGATTGGTTGGAGCTCTAGCTGCTCGAGTCTCTAGATTGACACATTTCTCTCTCCGCAATGACGCCCTTCTACAATTGAAGTCCCTTTTAGAAGAAAATTCCTACCCCAAATCAATTCTTCAACGCCTCCTATTCCAGAACAATGTTGTAAATCAGTCAATAGTAGACATCCAGAATCAGTTCCGAACTCAGGTTTTCGAGCAGAGGGTTCTTCCTGACCCGTCACAAACTCTATTTAGAACTCTTCCCCATATTAGTGGCCTAACTCCTAAATTGATTAATATCTTCAAAGGCCAAAACATCAAATTTGCCACACGCATTTGTAACACCACCAAACATTTGTTTTCTAAACTTAAATACCCAGTTCCCCTGCTTCAAAAATCCGGTATAGTTTATAAAATTCCTTGCTTAGACTGCAACATGACATACATCGGTCAAACTTCCAGGTCCCTGAAAGGCAGAATTACTTCACATAAGAGTGACTGTCGTCGCAATGTCCAATCTTGTGCTCTTTCAAATCATTTCACCAATCAGGACCATAGAATCAACTTTGAATCCCCTCTCATAATTTACTATGAAAATAATTACCACAAGAGAAGGTTCCTAGAAATGGTAGCGATTCATAATAATGTCCCAAACTCGATGAATGTAAGATCAGATGTCGAGGACCTTAGCAGTGTCTATTCCTATCTTCTGCACTTGTCTAACACCTAAGACAATTGTGTTTTCCAATGGCGTAGTTTCGTCAATACCTTCCATGGCGGGGCCTGCGTCAAATCCAGTACCAGGTGTATCACTCCCACATTACTTACATTTCTGTGTTTTCCAATAGCGTGGTTTTCGTCAATACCTTCCTTGGCGGAGCCTACGTTTTAATCCAGTGCCAGATATGTCACTCTAACATTACATGCATTATTGTCTTTTCCTTCCAGATGATTCCCAAAAAACATTAGTTTTGTTCTGCCCCTCTCCCAAAATGGTTCGCCCCCTTACGACGGTACGAAGTGATATCCCCTCGTAGTTCATTTAATAACCACTACTGTCTGCATTTTTGAGCTAACCTTTGTAAACAAAATTAAAATTCCTTGACCATCAATGACGTCACCACGAACATAACCTACCTTTATTTTATACTTTTCCTGTCACTTTTGTCACGACGTGCATCGTATGAAAATGTAAATCGAATATCATCCATGTGAAATTGCTGATTTTTCCGGCGATTCCGATGAAAATGCAATGTTATTTGTTTTAGGACTCATGTGTTGTAAGTAGCTTTTAATTAGTTAAGTTTTTTAGCATAATTTTTACATAATGTAATTATATGGAATAGTTTTTAACGTTAATTTTAATATGCATTTTGTACTGAAAATGAGTTTTCTAAACACACACCATTGCTTCTAGAAACGTGTCTTTGAAGAAGATAATAAACATTATCGAAAGCTTGACAGTGAACACCAAGAGTTTAATTTCTACCTTAATTTAGACCGCATCCCCAATAAAGTTTGATAATCTTTATTCTACAAATCGGTCAAGATTTATCTCCTGTGTTTTTATATATATATATATATATATATATATATATATATATATATATATATATATATATATATATATATATATATATATATATATGTATGTATATATGTATATATATATATATATATATATATATATATATATATATATATATATATATATATATATGTATGTATGTATATATATATATATATATATATATATATATATATATATATATATATATATATATATATATATATATATATATATATATATATATATATATATATGTATATATATATATATATATATATATATATATATATATATATATATATACATACATATGTATATATATATACATATGTATATATATATATACAT
Source organism: Pachyrhynchus sulphureomaculatus (assembly GCA_019049505.1). Classification (NCBI taxonomy): domain Eukaryota; kingdom Metazoa; phylum Arthropoda; class Insecta; order Coleoptera; family Curculionidae; genus Pachyrhynchus; species Pachyrhynchus sulphureomaculatus. Next base: position 180,642,053 of record CM032449.1, read on the forward strand.
ATGTATATATATATATATATATATATATATATATATAGTTACCCCTCTAAAAATTTTGTATTTTTTGTGAATAACTACTGGCCTAACCTCAAATAGATTTATTCCTTCAATATCGAAAAAAATAAAAAATTCTACTTAATTATGATATAGATATTATAAAAAAATTCTTACAGACCTAGACTTGAAACTAAAAGCTCGTAACACTTAACCGAAAAAGATTGAAAATGAAGAATTAACGAGTAAAAAATTGCTGTATGTAACGTACGTTCTTCATTTTCAGTCTTTTTGGGTTAAGTTTTACGAGTTTTTAATTTCAAGTCTAGGTCTGTAAGAATTTTTTATAATATTTGTAACATAATTAAGTAGAATTTTATATTTTCTTAAGTTTTTCTTCGATATTTAAATCTATTTGAGGCTAAGATTCGAGCCATAGATGTCACTCCAATTTAATAAAATTTGGACCAGTTGTTATTAAAAAAAAAATTTTCAGGAGGTAAATTTAAAAAAAAAATTCGACCCACTCTAATATGTATATATATATATATATATATATATATATATATATATATATATATATATATATATATATATACAGTAATACCCCGCTTAGCGCGACCCCGTTACGCGCGGTTTCACTATAACGCGAATTTCAAATTTCGCGCTCATGTAGTCATTAACTTCTCTATGGTCGCGGGGGGATCCCCGCTTTCTCTGAATATTCTCTTTGAAGAATTGGGAATTCCCTGTCCTTCGACTTTGTTCTATGGGGATTTCCTCGTTCGTTTCGTGTGTTCATTTGTTCCGTAATGTTAGTTCGGTCGGCTGGCAGTTTTGTTTTAATATTTATTGGAGATACATACATACATAATTTAACCCTACGTTAAAAATGCCGCCTGTAAAGAAAAAAGAGCGTAAAAGCGTCACTTTGGAATTGAAGATGAAAGTGTTAAGAAGAATGGAAAATGGAGGCAAAGCAACAATTGTTGGGAGAGATTTTGGACTCTCAGAATCGACTGTGAGAACGATTTATAAAAATCGGGAAAAAATTAAAATCTCCAGCGAAGGTTCAACACCTATAAGTGCAACAAAACTTTCTCGTTCGAGATCATCTATCTTAGGAAGAATGGAGAAATTACTGTCAGTCTGGATCGAAGATTTGAATAAGAAGAACACACACCACTAAGTCAAGATCTCATATGCACAAAAGCAAAATCTTTGTATGAGATGCTGAAAACAAAAGAAGGAGAAGGGAGTGCCACTCCGACTTTTGCTGCCAGCAGAGGCTGGTTCCATCGGTTCAAGCAGCGTTCTAATCTTCACAATATCCACATAACAGGCGAGGCGGCCAGCGCGGACATTCAAGCTGCAGCTGAGTTTCCAGACAAGTTTCAAGACTTCGTTAGACGAGAGAAAATTCCTGCTTGTCTCATCTTCAATGTTGATGAGACCGCACTTTACTGGAAAAAAAATGCCATCTCGAACATTCATTTCTAAGGAAGAACGTCAAGCCAGTGGTTTCAAAGCTGCGAAAGATCGACTAACACTTCTGCTGGGTGGTAATGCCACTGGTGATTTCAAACTGAAACCTTTACTAGTGTACCATTCAGAAACACCCCGTGCAATGCGAGGCACAGACAAGACAAGTCTACCAGTTGTGTGGCGATCAAACAGAAAGGCGTGGGTTACACGGGAAATTTTTCAAGAATGGTATTCTAATAGTTTTTGCCCATCAGTCAAATCATACTGTGACAGAAATGGGCTTGAACCTAAAGTTATATTACTCTTAGACAATGCCCCAGGACATCCAACCTCACTTGATACGCCCAGAGACTTAAAAGTGTACGTAAAGTTCCTTCCACCAAACACTACGTCAATATTACAACCTATGGACCAGGGAGCAATAGCAAACTTCAAAGCTTATTACCATCGCCACACTTTTAGCCAACTAATTCATGAAACTGACGGGGAAGGAAGACAGTCTATGCGAGAGTGGTGGAAGTCATACAACATTATGAAGTCTATTCACAACATAGAAGAGGCTTGGAAGGAAGTTAAAATGAGTTGTATGAATGGGGTGTGGCGTAATCTTTGGCCAGATGTAGTGGAAGCACCTAGAAGAATTGTCCAGATGCAGAGACAAGTGCTTGAAGACATTGCTGCAATGATTGAGGGTCTGAACTTGAAGATGTCACGGTAGAAGATCTCGTAGAACTTGTAGCAACGCACGACGATCCTATTAGCAATGAAGATCTGATCGAGTTACAGAATAATCCTATCTACGATGAGGAAGAACAAGTAGAAGAGAAAGTTTTATCTTCAGGGGAAATACAAAATGCACTTTCAAAAATTTATTCAGGTTTGGACATATTGCAGAGTATAGACAATAATGATGACCGTGTCTTGACCGTGTGTCAAACAATTAAAAACAGTGTTGGGTGTTATGAACGTATTATTTTACAAGAACGTAAACAAAACGTTACCCAAAAGACAATAGATGTATTTTTCCGTAAAAAATAAGAGTATGTATTGCATAAAGTGTTCTTAGAATTAAAGTGATTGATTAAAATGATTTGTATTTTTTTGTATTAAATTTTGACTATGTTTAATCATAAACCTCGATATACGCGAATTTCAGTTAACGCGATTTTTTTCGGAACGTATCCCTCGCGTAAAGCGGGGTATTACTGTATATATATATATATATATATATATATATATATATATATATATATATATATATATATATATATATATATATATGTATATATATATATGTATATATATATATATATATATATATATATATATATATATATATGTATGTATATATATATATATATATATATATATATATATATATATATATATATATATATATATATATATATACATATGCATATGCAACCAATACAATAATTTCATCATATCTCTATATATAACGCTTCTATTAAAAATATTTGTTTTCAGTTGCTTTAGAACAATTTCCTGTCATAGTTATTATTCAACGGATTATTCAAATTAGGTATTTGTTTCCTAGAAAGTGAAATGGTTATGTAGAGACAACTCAAGGAAATAAAATAAAATTCAAATAAGTATTTTAAATTTCTGATGTATGTAAAAAGTTGTTATTGAGGCTGTATTTGTAATTCAATATTTAGTAAGCACGTCGGTGAACTTTTTGCGTTTATAGATATCTATATATACTTATATATATATATATATATATATATATATATATATATATATATATATATATATATATATATATATATATATATGTATATATATATATATATATATATATATATATATATATATATGTATATATATATATATATATATATATATATATATATATATATATATACATATATATATATATATATATATATATATATATATATATATATATATATATATTTATATTTTATATACATATATATATATATATATATATATATATATATATATATATATATATATATATATATATATATATATATATATAACCGAAGAACAAAGTGAATTTCCTGCCGGGAGATCGTGCATGGACAATATATTCTGTATTAAACAAATAATCGAAAAAAGAAGTGCCGTAAATCTTTTTATAGATCGTTCTAAGGCTTACGGCAATGTTCCAGTACTAAAACTGTGGGAAGTACTAAAAAGTACCAACATAAACCACACACTGTTCCAAGTAGTGCAAGAAATGTATAAGGACTCAAAGATTAAAATTAAAGTGGGAAAAAAGGTCTCAACAGGATTTTCGGTGTCGAAAGGCTTACGGCAGGGATGCTGTATCCCTCCAATACTATTTAAAATATATATAGATGCTGTGTTAAAACAATGGAAAAGAAAATGTGGAGTAATGGGAATACCAGTAAATGATATACATCTTTTCACACTTCAATTTGACGACGACCAGATATTAATGGCACAGGACCGGGACGACCTGGAATATATGACTAGAAAAATAAAAGAACGCTGGGGACTATCGATAAACATAGACAAGACCAAATATCTATGTGTAGGAGACATTGGAACTAACTTAAAAATAGACAGTAACAAAGAAATAGAAATATGCCACATGTATAAATACCTGGGAGTTCATACTATATTGAGCAAGATGGTAAAGACATAGAAGAGATTAAAGCCATTAGACCCAAAACGATTAATTTTAGTTTCATTACTAAAGATTATGGACTCCCAAAATTCAGGAGGTTTTAGTAATGTATTCCTTAGCAAAAGCTAATGTTTTTTGCTATTAGTTTCCGAAATTAAGGGCTTCTTCCTGACTGTACACCCCTTAGAGCCTGCCCTGTGAAAACAACTGTTTGTGAACAAACATTTTTCGAAAATAGTCCCGTACTTCTTCTTTTAATTTTAGTGCACTTTTCTTGAGATCTATAATTATTTGTCAAACAATACTGGCCTCTTCACGTAGAGTACATTTCTTGGGACGACCGGAGCGTGGTCGAATTTTATAGGAACCCGTTGATTTATACTGATTTACAATGTACTGAACAGTAGCATGCGACTTTTTAACAATTTTTCCTATATTTCTGTACGATTTTCCATCTTTCCACAAATCAGTTATGATCTTTCGAACTTGAAATGGAATTTCACAATTTCTCTCGCTCATTCCGTACGGAACACTTATAAGATCACTTCGGTGTCTGTCTGTCTGTCTGTCTGTCACACCCGATTTTCTCCGAAACTATTTGACATAGAAAGGTGAAATTTGGTAATAATATAGGAATTAATGGCCTCATCAGAGCCATGTAGTTTTGAGAATTAAATTTTGACTTAAGGGGTTAGTTTTGGGGGTGAAGTCGAAAGTGAAAAAAAAAAATTTTTACTAGGTCATCGAGTGTGGTGTCAAATGAAAGCTTGTGAAAACACGAGTAAAATATATATATATATATATATATATATATATATATATATATATATATATATATATATATATATATAATATTATACTTGCGCGCACTTTTCTTTGTATTATTTTTAAAAATTCGCGAAAAATCGTTGTCCCGGGGCCTTATCTCGAAAAGTACTTATCAAAAGATTTCGAAAAAATTCTGGAATATTCTCCACGGGGTGTAGATTGAACAAAAATTATCACGAGTGCATTACCTTTAATAATTTATATGGTATATAAAAAAAACAAAAATTTCAAGATCATCAGATTTCAGTAAAAGTTGGAAACAAACTTTGTTGAAAACTCATTTGGTGTGTATTTTGTGAAGTCACTGATCATTTTATACCTCTGTAACAACATTTTTTTATTTTAAAAGCAATCAACGTACGGAACACTAATTGCGCAAGTTTAACTTGCACTTGACCGGTTTTTTTTATTAATACTACTTTGAAAACCCACTGCAAAATTACTAGCAACAAGTGACAGATTATGAAGTATGGTCGAAAATTATTCATTTGGAGGAATAGAGAGCTCGATAAAATGCGGCTGATTAAAACGTGTTTTTTTCAATACAGTTCTTGAGGGAATGGAGACTTTTTTCACATTTAATTTTATTTACATTTTTATAACAATGATATAACTTTTAAATAAAATGTTCCCTAGTTGTTTTTAATACTAGTCCTCGTTGGTTAAGTTTCAAATATTAATTTAAACATGTTTTCTCATAGTTCCAATTAATTAGTTAAACATAACAGAAAAATAGTATAGAAAGCATATATAGGGATATACTGACAAGCAGAAAGTGTGAGACATATGAGATTTTTCTTTACAGAAAAAAAAGTGAGTTTATAGGTAGATTCTACATCATTTGAAACCCATAAAATGATTTTGGAGTGCCAAATTTCTAAAGTTCAAAAGTCACTCTGTTTGTTAAAATATCAATAACATTTATTAGGAAAAAGTGTATAGAGTTTCGTTTTATGGTGGTATGCAAAGTTTTAGGTAGATCGGACGAAAATCGCATTTTGTCAGTTTTTGACCCATAAAAATATAATCACCGAGAAGTTTTTATTTCTTAAATATTAACTATATCGTATTTGTATAAGAATTTAAACATTTATTTTTTGATTTCAAGTTATGTTTTACTTGTTTTACAATTAAGAATTAAAAAATTAAGATTTTAGTAACACCGCAACTGTTGTACGAAAAATTATCGAATATTTTTACCTTGTTACTCGCAGTTTGAGGTTTCTGTTTTTTAAAGAACACCCTAGCTTCATAATTTATTGCAAAAAATAGGAATAAATGCAAATTAAATATTTTTTTTAAGTTTATGATTTGTTGTTTATTCAATTTGTGAAGTGTCTGTAATTTATTTTTTTTTCTCTCTATAGTCAATGTCTTTATTACCTTTAGTAAATATTAATTTACTACTTTTTTGTGTGCAATAAAATTGTGATTCTAGAGGGTCCTTAAAGAAACAAAAAATCTTAAACTGATTGAAATCAAAGGTATGACTTTTCAAAAACATCAAACAACAAAAAAACATCAAAATTATCAACACCGAAATAAATACAAAAAACAGAGAGAAATACTCGAATCCCAACACATTCAGATGACGTCCACTGCAATAAACGAAAAAACAGATGTAAATAACTTAAACCGTATCTACCTACCAGTCATATAAAGTCCTTCAAGTTAAGTGGTTTGTTTTGTAGAAAGTAAAAATGTGTTTTTGACAGTGATTTAAAAATTAACACCCCATACAATGAACTACTTTCTAAGGTAAGGCCCTCAGTAATGTATTCAGTTAGTGTCTTAAATGAAGAACTACGAAAAGTTAGAAATATTTTAACCCCGAAATACACGGCAAACTGATTAATTACTTATCTATATTTAATTCTTCTAATGTCATCTTTTAGAGCAAATTTTAAAGACCTCCTCCGAAGGTCGAAACGTCAATAAATATACAGCAGATCCAAGAATAGTTTTAATGATCTAATTTCAAGAACACGTAAATTATCAAAAATATGTATATACCAAGATCAAAGAACCTTACACTCAACCAAAAAAAAAAAATTATATATATATATATATATATATATATATATATATATATATATATATATATATATATATATATATATATATATATATACACATATACATATATATATATTAGGGTGGAGTGAAAAAAATGACCCAAGGACGGGTAGTGCTCAAAAGTTTCCGTTTGGCGTCAGGAATACGAGCCTAAAAGGATGTTGAAATTGAGTTTTTAAGGTAGAATTTTAATCTCAAAATTTTGTGTGTATCCATTAAAGCTACTGAAAATGCAAAACTTTGAGATTATAATTCCTCCCTGAAAACAATTTCAAAATGCTTTTAGCCTCGTATTTCTGAGGCCAAACGGAAACTTTTGAGTACTTCCCGTCCTTGGATCATTTTTTTTACACCTAATTTATATATATATATATATATATATATATATATATATATATATATATATATATATATATATATATATATATGTATAATTTTTGTCTTATATAACATAGAGATTTATCAAATCTTTCGTTGTTCCAGATTACATCCAGACTTAGCCCAATCCGTATCTCATCATCTACAGGAAGTTATGGACGCCATTAAGCAAAGGGATTGTTCGAGATTTTCCTGTAGTAGGAAATTTCCGGTTCCGGTTACGAAGGCAGCGTAACGGCGGAAAATTTTTTGAATGATAATATAAAAGAAGGGAAGGTTTTTTCGCTGAAGGGTTAAAAATTTCTGTATAATATCTTTTTTTTATCAAGTTGTATAACATTCGTGTTTAGTAGAACCCTTTGAAAAAAAATATCAAAGTCGTTGCTAAATAACAAATATTTTAAGATCACCCTTAATGGATGATATGGAAAATTTAATAAGTTTTAGTACCTAATTTGTATATTAACCTTCAATAATATTTATTGAAAGTTGTGTTTTACAAAACTATTTAACAGCCATGATTTTGATGGATGCATCCTCTTTCTTTCTATAGGGTATTTCTTTGGCGAAAATAAACCAACAATAAAAATAAATTATAATTTTGTTCATATATATATATATATATATATATATATATATATATATATATATATATATATATATATATATATATATATAGGGTTTTATGGAAATCACTGCATATATTAAAACAGGTGACTCGTGGGATCATGTAAAAGCTTATTCAATACATCTTTTTTTAAATTTATGAAAAATTAAAAAAAGGGAAAAAACTGGATTTAACCGCCATACCAACCCGCACCTGAAAGGTCGCCATCATATGAACTAACTCAGGGGCAGAAGCATTGTTGCTGTTCGTACGATGCGCCTGCACACATTCTTGATAACAATTGGCCATATTGTTTAGTTGTTTTGTTTACCAGTGGCGGAGTGAAAACAATATCTTCATTTCATCATTTCTTTAGGGTCGGTTTTTTTACTTTATTTTGAGATCCGCTATTTAAGATGAATTTTCTGAAATCGGTCTTGCTACAAGGCGGTGACAATTCCATTATATGCAGTGATTTCCATAACACCCTGTATATATAAATATGCAGTAAACTCTTGATATAACGAGACTTATTATAACGAAATGCTCTTATAACGTAAGTTTTCGGAAATTCCAGTCCGCAATTTTCTACTTGATATAACGAATTAGTGACTAAATTCTTCCTAGCTTGACTATACATTTCGATGTTTATAGTTATAATATATTTACTGCTGAGAGCAAGCAGTAGATGTATATTGTTGTACTCGAAGACAAAGGCATATTAGCAGATACTTTATGTATTTCGATGTTTTAGTTATATTTGCTGCTGAGAGCAAGCAGTAGATGTTATTGCTGTACTCGAAGACAAAGCAGACATTAGCAGATACTTTATGTATTTCAGTTTAAACTCTTTTTATGTGTAAAACATAGCATCGGAAAAGACCGCATTGTAGTAAATTTGATAAAGTCACTAATTTTGCGCTTGATTTCTAGTTTTAAAATAAGCCAGAAAACATCACTCCTCACACCTGAAAGCCGCCCAATGAATTGCCGAAATGTAATCAATGCTTGCAGGTTTCCACGTTGAGGTGTGGCCTGAAAGGAACTTTTTAAGTGTGCAAGACGTATTTGAGACCGATAACTCCCTTGGTGATGACGATATATGGTAACGATGTATTACACTGATAGCATCACTGTAACTCTAGACTAAAGAATTAAGTTATAAGTCTATGAAATTCAACGTAAATCCATCAAACCAATAAATAGTAGGCAGCTAGAAGCATCAGAGTTATTCCTGGATGAACATCAACACTAAAGACGCCAGGGACAGTATATAATATATACACAGTATGTCTCAAAGTAAACAAAACATTCAAAATGAAAACAAGAACATATTATTTTTTCAAAATTCATTACATATATTCAAAATAGACCGTTTCGGATTCGACCCAACGTTTTGCACGGTCAATTAGAATATTAAATGAGTTTTTGATCTTTTGAGATATCCTTTATTATCCTGGTCGACCCCTTTTGGAAGTCTTCAATGTCCCCATAGCGCTTTCCTTTCATCGACAAATGTAATTTTGGAAAGAGTTTGAAATCGCATTAAGCCAAATCAGGCGAATACGATGGTTGATCGTTAAAATGCCGTTTTTGGTAAAAAAAAACAGTAATAAGCCTCGAATGGTGAGATGCTGCATTATCGTGTAACAGTCGCCAACTTCATAATACTTAGATAATAGACAGCTTTAACCGTTTAACCAAGTAGATACCTTATTCATTATATCCTCCTAATCGTAGAAACAAATCAACTTTTTTTTCTCACTTATGAGTTCTCCAAACTTTCGGGTTTTCTTCGATAGAGCGCCTCCATTCAGAGCTTTGGCGCTGGGTTTCTGGATCGTATTGAAGACACCACGTCTCATCGCCCGTTACAATGGAATGTTTGAAGTTTTTGGTCTTTTTTGACTCTTTAATCAGGTCTTTACAATATTGAGTTCGAAGCCATTTTTGGACATCAGTCAATTTATGCGGTATAAACCGTGCCTAAATGTTTCTAAATGATCAGTCAAAATGCGTTGGAACATATTTAATTCCATTTTCATGTATCGCAGCGAAGATTTTGGCTCTTTTTTTTATGAATTCACGAAAAAAATTTGTTGTTGGGCAAATTGCTTATCGTCATTTAGGCTTCATAATCGTTTTTTAAAACGTTTGTACTACTCATGCAGTCTACTACTGGATAGACAATGACCACCATCAACATGTTTCATTAATTGATACGTTTCAGTAAACGTTTTACCAAGTTTTACACAAAACCTAGTAATTTTTCTTTTTGCGATGCTCATTTTTCGACCACACTGCCACTTTAGGCTCAGTATCTCAGCTTCCATTCATCTGATTATTATAAAAATTAGATATATCAGTAAAAGATATATCTTTTTAACGCATGTGACATCCAAACGGTGGCGCCACTTATATTGGCTATTTTGAAAAAGTCCTGTTTACTTTGAGACACACCATGTAGGATATAAAATTTGACAGACGATGTGCTAATTAATAGGCACCCTTATTGTTCTTACACTTCCTAGGAATTTTTATTTCCTGTTGAGTAGTGGCTGTTTGAATTTCAACTCTATATAACATAATTCTTTAGTCTTTGCTAACCATTACAATTAGAAGCAGGTTCTCTTCTACGTTTTTCCCCAAGGTCCTCGTTATAACGTAATAATTATTCCCTAACTGTCGAATATTCGTTATATTGAGAGTATTAGTTTTAACGCAAACCTCGTTATGACGTTATATTTTTAAGTTGCCCACAGATTCGTTATATCGAGAGTTATCTTGCATAATGGTTTCTCGTCATTATCCTGAAACAAAGGTCAAGGAAATACCCTCAAAATCTCTTCTCTCTCTTAGTTTAGATATTTATTTATTATTAATAACTTTTAATTAATATAGAAAATAGTAAATGAATGTTACTTGTTACTTTTATAAGACAGATCAATATCTATTTGGTAAGAACTACGCTTGCAGTTGAAACAATTTAATGCTGCTACAACGAACGACTACATTAAAAGTTTCATTCATTTTTAAAGTTCCGTATGGAACACTTATAAGATCACTTCGGTGTCTGTCCGTCCGTCTGTCAAACCCGATTTTCGAACTCCGAACAGGATTTGATGGCCTCATCAGAGCCGTGTACTTTTGAAAGTTAAATTTTGACTTAAGGGGGTAGTTTTGGGGGGTGAAATCGGAAGTGAAAAAAAAGTTCTGGAATATTCTCCACAGAATGTAGATTGAATGAAAATTATCACGAGGGCGTTACCTTTAATATATTATCTGGGATATAAAAAAAAAAAATCAAGGTCATCAATTTCCAGTAAAGATTGGAAAAAAACTTATTTAGGTTTTGTGAAGTCATTGTTCATTTTATAACTCCGTAAGAAAAATTTTTATTCCAAAAGCAATCAACGTACGGAACACTAATTGCGCAAGTCCGAGTTGCACATGGCCGGTTATTATATTTTGAAAATACTGACAGGCGTCATAATCCCAAGTCAGTAAAAAAAACAGGTTGAACATTTGAACAGGAATTTGAGTCTAACAGGCTCAATTGATGACATTAGTTTTTGGGAACTCTGTATTTCGCCATTCTTTATGTAGTTAAGATTTGTTTTTTTTTATTATTTAAAAAGGAGTTAAAATACGATGGATTACCGATTTACTTACTTTACACGGCAGCATCAAATTCATGTCAGATGGCGCTGATATATCTGTCTATTACTAATCTCTTTTGAGATATGGTTATTATCTTTTATTGCTGCTGTACTTGCACTGAAAGAGCCGATGATTATTATTGTTGTCTAATACTAACTGACGAGCACCAAATGGAACGAAACATCTCATGTAGTAATTGGGTGAATGATAGACGGCACGTTCGATTTATCAAATGTCTTGAACTTCCCATTTTGAATACACAGTCAATACCGAATGATAATTTTCATCAGTCGAAAATTTTTTAAAATCCTTTTCTAGAAAATTTACTTTTTTTTAAGCAAATGTGGACAAATTTGTTTACATCAATTTTCCCCCAATTAGTTTTAAGGCGTAAAATGTGTTAATGATTAGGGAGTAATTTTTAGATAAACCTGTTTATGTAATAATTTATTGAGGATTTTACCTCAGAACGTACCGTCCTGATATTGCCACACTGTTACTTGTCAAAAACATATTTTTTTGGTGTTCATTGGTGAGAAATGGTAATGAATAATCGTTTAAGATACGGAGTTGTGCTGCAAGAATTAACAAAAGTTAAGTTTTCGACGATGTCGCCTTTTAATACGCGACATCACGTGATCTAATATCTGTCAGTCCTATATTTTTTAGTGTTCCGTACGGAACACTTATAAGATCACTTCGGTGTCTGTCTGTCTGTCTGTCACACCCGATTTTCTCCGAAACTATTTGACATAGAAAGGTGAAATTTGGTAATAATATAGAAATTGATGGCCTCATCAGAGTCATGTAGTTTTGAGAATTAAATTTTTGACTTAAAGGGTTAGTTTTGGAGGGTGAAGTCGGAAGCGAAAAAAAAATTTTTTTACTAGGTCATCGAGTGTGGTGTCAAATGAAAGCTTGTGAAAACACGAGTAAAAAATATATATATATAATATTATACTTGCGCGCACTTCTTAGTATTATTTTAAAAATTCGCGACAAAAAAAATCGCTGTCCCGGGCCTTATCTCGAAAAGTACTTATCAAAAAATTTCGAAAAAATTCTGGAATATTCTCCACGGGGTGTAGATTGAACGAAAATTATCACGAGTGCATTACCTTTAATAATTTATATGGTATATAAAAAAAACAAAAATTTCAAGGTCATCAGATTTCAGTAAAGATTGGAAACAAACTTTGTTGAAAACTCATTTGGGGTGTGTTTTGTGAAGTCACTGATCATTTTATACCACCGTAACATAAATTTTGACTTAAGGGGTTCGTTTTGAGGGGTGAAATCGGAAGTGAAAAAAATTTTGTTTTTACTAGGTCATCGAGTGTGATGTCAAATGAAAGCTTGTGAAAACACGAGTAAAAATAAATATATATATATAATGTATACATATGTAATATATATATATATATATATATATATATATATATATATATATATATACATATGTATATATATATATATATATATATATATATATATATATATATATATATATATATATATATATATATATATATATATATATACATATATATATATATATATATATATATATATATATATATATATATATATATATATATATACTCGTATATATATATATATATATATATATATATATATATATACTCGTATATAATGTAATACTTGCGTACACTTTTCTTCGTATTACTTTTAAAAAATCGCTGTCCCCTACCTTATCTCGAAAAGTACTGATCAAAAAATTTTGAAAAAATTCTGGAATATTCTCCACGGGGTATAGATTGAACGAAAATTATCACGAGTGCATTACCTTTAATAATTTATTTGGTATATAAAAAAAAACAAAATTTCAAGGTCACCAGTTTTCAGTAAAGATTGGAAACAAACTTTGTTGAAAACTCATTTGGGGTGTGTTTTGTGAAGTCACTGATCATTTTATACCACCCTAACAAAATTTTTTATTTTAAAAACAATCAACGTACGGAACACTAATTGTGCAAGTTCAACTTGCACTTGACCGGTTTTTTTTTTTTTTACTGGCCTTGGCCATAAACACCTCAGCTAGAAAATTCAGCGTCCATTGGCGTTTCTAAAAAATCCTATTGAATGATTTGTCTACTAATAGCAGTTTAATATGCTTGTAAATATTTGCTTATTAATAATATTTGTAAGAAGTTTTTTTATTATAATTTAATAAATTTAGGTAAAATATTTTTCAAACAATAAAAGTGAATATGTGCAAAAATTTCTATGAATATTTTAACAAAATTTTATATCGTTGTGTACATAAAACATTAAATATTTTTAATAAATATTTGTAATATATGTGTGTTATTAAAATATTGAGAAGTTTTAATTTTTATGAATTTCAACACATATTGATTTATTATTTTTGCTTTGTTGGGAATGTGGAATCTTTGGCAGAATGACACTACGTAGTATATATCACCACTACACTAAACACTTTATTTTTGCACTCGACGTGAGTTTCGCTAACCATTTTAGCTTCGTTAGGAGCGATGATTGACTAAAGCTAAACGCCAAATCTACCCTATTTATACCTTCTTTTTATGGGTCTAGCACACGTACTACAGGGAAGTCCCAAAAGCGCTCCAGGAGCGACATGTGCGCGGAAAAAGCGATTCACGTTGTTCTTGACTCTTCTCTCAATTATGAATCTTGTCTTTGAGATTTCCTAAGATGTTGTTTGACGGCTTATAGAATAAGGTGAGGCCTACGTTATTAAATACCTAAATATTGCGGAAAATTACGAACAAGGACTGAGGTGTATTGATAAGTCTGGTAAGCGGCATGACTATTGATAAACATGATTCTTGTAACAGTTATGTTCAAAGTTTCAAAAAAAATGCAATCGATGGTACACGTATCGTAGAAATGAATAAAGCAAAGTATCGTACAGTCATAAAACATCTTTAATAAAAAAAGTTGACTACAGCCCAGATAAAAACTGAACTGAAAGAAGTTCATGGGGAGTCTGCACTAAACCTCCACACCATTTATTACTGGATAAATGAATTTAAACGTGGCCGTACGAGTACTGCATATGATGCATTTTCAGGACTTCAGATTAAGGTTTCTTCTGAAGAAATGGTCGATAAAATTCACAGTTTCGTTATGGAAGAACGTTGCATTGCGTAAGATTGCTAAGATGGCAGGCATCTCATATGAACGGATACATAATATTCTGCATGAAGTTCAAAAAATTAAAAAGCCGAGTGCGGGATGGTTGCCTCGTTCCTTGACTCCAAACCAACAACGCACGATGAAATACATATCAAAATCGTGTTTGTAAAAAATTTTGGGGTATAAAATATCCACGAATAAGCATTGTAAGAAAAAATCAATATGAATGAAAATATAAAGGAAACTATTGTTGAAGAATTTCATAATCCATATCAGCGGATACCTTTATATTTTGAAGTAGATTTAAGCAAAATATAAAGTGTGCTATATTTTTAGAATGGTAATTTAAAGGTCTATTCGGATAAGGAAAAATATATAGAGTATTCCATTTAAAAAATATATTTTTGCGTTAATAACTACTAAAATATTAGTTTTAAAAAAATGTAACTTACACTGTTAAAATCCACGGAAAAAGTGCTTTGAGAATGTTTTTTACAGAAATCAAAAATTTTCAATAGGAAAAGAATTACAAACATTTTTCCAAAATGCAGATTTTTGAAAAACACCTTAAACGGTACTAGATATCGATATGCGGTTTTCACCATCGAGTTTATCATAAAAATTGACCTTCGAACACCGACATCATTTTTCATCTATCTCCTTTAGAGGACCTTTAAAAGTGTCCAATTTGGACCACCCTGTACAGTAACTTAAAAAAAAGAGTAAAAATAAAGTGACGGAGGAGAGAATGCTCACCTGGCCGATATTTTGGCACAATTGTGACAATTGGTTTTTCAAGCGCCTGTCCCGGTAACTTTTCGGATCTAAATACCAGGCCCTAACCTTAACCAAATTTTGCAGCACCACGACACACGATACTATTAAACTACGTGATTTATCGCAAGTAAATGATTTGTACCCTCGCCCTGAGTTTGTTTCATAGGCCACATCTTATAAATTGAGCTAATGCCGCGAGTAAATTATTTAATTCATTTACCCCTTTTTTCAAAACACATTTTAATTTAAGATAAATGCTCAAAATATCTTAATTAATAAAACGAAAAAATAAAGGAATAACTATGTATTTTAATGCATACATTGGAACAAACTCTGGTCGATTCTAATCAGCATGGGAACACCTATACATCTTGTAAACTTTATTCGATCCCTGGCCAAAATGGCAGAATTAAACCGAATAATTTTTTTTTTCCGATCCTTTAACGTAGAAGCTGGGATCAGGCGGCTGTATTCTGTCACCCTTACTTTTTAACATATATGGTGAACATATAATGGAGTGGGGGTGTGACAATCAGTGAACAAAAAGCTAAATAACCTTAGATATGCCGATGATACAGTTATACTTACAACGTCAATACAAGATCTAGAATCAATTATGGAGCGCCTGGAAATCACTAGCAAAAACTATGGTTTGACAATTAATGGAGCGAAAACCAAAGTAATAACACAGGGAACAGCTGTTTTGGTGTCGAGGTTTTTTGAGCTGATTCTATATCAATTTGATGTCCTGAATTCAAATAACGTATTCATTTGTACCTAGGAGCTCAAATTTTTAAGATATACAATTTTAGAGAAATATAAGTTACATTATTGTAACTCAAATCCGTAAGTGTAGTAAACAAAAGTAGATACGAAATTTTTATTTTAGTTATACAAAATACAATATTATGTCGTACTTACAAACAAAAAAAAATATTGAAGAAATGAAATAGTCACTCAACACTTGGAAAGCTTCTTTTCCGCGACATTCTTGAATGTTTTTTTTAAACAGTCCCTTTTTAAACTCCAGCAGTAATCTGCCATCATGTGCATGTCCCATCTTCCTTGGTAGCGGTCCTCCATAACTTTAATATCTTGGTGAAATCTTTCACCTTGTTCCTCATTCATGTCTCCTAAATTTTCTGGAAAACGGTCTAAGTGGCTGTGTAAATAGTGTATTTTAATACTCATATTGCACCCTAAAGATTTGAAACTATTAAGCATCTTGTTAACCATTTCAACATAGTTTTTTGAGCTTTATGTTTGCCTAGAAAATTTTCTACAACTGCAACAAATGATGTCCAAGCTTCTCGTTCAACTTGATTCATTGAATTTATGAAGGCAGGATCCTCCATTAATTGTCTTATTTGTGGGCCGTCAAATATCCCTGCTTTGAGTTTTTCTGTGCTCAACTGATGCATTTTTACCCCTATATATGCAAAACAAGACCCATTCTTATCAAGAGCCTTTACAAATTGCTTCATTAAGCCCAACTTTATATGTAACGGAGGAAGTATGATTTTTTCTCTTTCAACCAAAGAGTCGTTAATGACATTCTTTTCCCCAACGACCATGTTTTCTCTCTGAGGCCAATCTTTTCTAACCCAGTGGTGTGTTTTGTCCCTACTATCCCAGAGGCACAAGAAACACGGATATTTCGTGTAACCACTTTGCTGCCCAAGAAGAAAGTTTACCATTTTTTAAGTCTACACAAATCATCCATTGATGTTCGTAATACTTTATCTTGTGCAAGACCAAAGCTATGGTATTATATTCTTCTTTCAGTTTCGTTAAGTGAGCTAGTGGTATTGAACCATATTTATTCCCATTATGTAGAAGGACACATTTTAAAATTCGCTTTGAACTGTCAATAAATAGGCGCCAATCATCTGGAATATATTCAGAAAGTCCCATTTCTTTCATGAGTCCCCTAATTTCGTGACAAAATACAAGATTGTCTTCTTGAGAAAAGGATGGTAGCAAATCTTTTTCTCTTGTACGGTGTAAATTTTTGTCGTTCAACCTAGAAGCCAGTACTTCAGAAGCTTTTTTCGATAAATTGAGATCCCTGGTGAGATCATTTAATTCATTTTGATTGAAGCGTTGAGGAACTGATGACGTCCTCTCATAGTCACTGTTAGTTTCATTAGCATCAGAACTTTTATTAGCATCAGAAGAGCGATCAGAGGGAAAATATTCGTCATCAGAGATATGTGGTAGCTGATGAAATGTTGGAATCGGTATTTCATCTGAGTGCGGGATAGGGCGTATTGCCGAGTCTAAATTGGGATAAGTCCACTTACTGCGGTTATTTCGATTGATTCCATTAGTATTTACTAAACAGAAATAACAATCATTGAAGTGGTTTTTTTGGTTCTCTCCAAACCATTGGTACGCCGAATTTTAGACATTTTCTTTTCCCGGTAGTCCACTGCCGTAAATGCTCTGTACAAGTTTTACATACGAGATGCGGGGCCCACGTTTTGTCCTGATTACCAAGCTTAACTCCAAAGTATCCAAGATACGCTTGTCTGTTTTGTTGAAACATGTATTCTCCGCATATATAGCAAAACACATCAGGTTGATTTACACAACTTCTTCTTGAACTGGAACCTGAACTCATTTTAATTCTGTTCAATAACACAAAAACACTCTTTTCTTAACATAAAATAACACGCCGAATTCGATCTACTCTCATTAGTAAGAACGCACAAACTGACGAGACTTACCCGAGTTAGGTGATTAAAAGGGTCAGTTCAGGTACCTGATAGGCAATGGTTCCACTATTTATAGATTTATCTGGAATTTACTCAATTACAGACTGACAATAAAACCATTGTACCTACATTAATGAATTGGTAGATAAGTTGATGTATCTAAAAAAGTAGAGCTGATAGAGAAAAACGGATTGCATGTATAGATTTAGCGTCCCAAATATAGTTAAAATCAGCTCTAAAATCCCAGGCACCAAAACAAAAAAATTTTTTGTTGCCCTGTGTAATTGGTAGTCGTAATGAAGATTTGTCACACATAAATAAAATTGCTGGTTTCACTGTTGTAGACCATTTCAAGTATTTGGAATCCTTCATAACTAACAATGGTAGCTATGAAGCGGAAGTAAGAAGACGTTTGGCTACGGCTAAAAACTCGACGATCAATCTCACTAAGGTCTGGAAAGATCCAAGAGTCACAAAAAACACAAAGTTTATATTACTATCCAGCCTCATATTTCCCATAACAATTTTCGCATCGGAAGCTAATAAAAGACGATTGGATGCGTTTGAGATGTGGGTATACCGAAGAATACTCAAGAGTATCATATACCGAACACCATACTAATGTAACTATTATTGAAGAGCTTAGAATAAATGACCGACTTTCAAATAGAATTAATGGACTAAAATATTTTGGTCACATTATGAGGAAAATGGATGCCATGGAAAAGCTTGTAGTAATGGGGAAGGTAGAAGATCAAGGAGAGGCTCTCCAACAAGATGGTCCGACCAAGTAAGATCTCTGCTTGATATAGGTATGGACGAGTCAAGAAATGCCTGGAGAATGACTGTTGAGGCAGCAACTCCCCAGTGTCACCGATACTCCTATTGGGGTGAAAGGATTGAGAGATGTATTTTACTTGATAAAGAATATAAATAGAATTTTAATTATTTAGTAACCTTTTTCGGTTGTTAGTGTTCCGTACGGAACACTTATAGGATGACTTCGGTGTCTGTCCGTCTGTCTGGCACACCCGATTTTCTCCGAAACTATTTGTCATAGAAAGCTGAAATTTGGTAATAATATAGGAATTGATGGCCTTATCAGAGCCATCTAGTTTTGCAAGTTAAATTTTGACTTAAGGGGTTAGTTTTGGGGGGTGAAATCGGAAGTAAAAAAAAAAATTTTTTTACTAGGTCATCGAGTGTGGTGTCAAATGAAAGCTTGTAAAAATACGAGTAAAAAATATATATATAATGTAATATTCGCGAGCACTTTTCTTTGCATTATTTTTCAAAAATCGCGAAAAATCTCTTTCCACCCGCCTTATCTCGGAAAGTACTGATCAAAAAATTTTCTGGAATATTCTCCACGAAAATTCACGAGTGCATTACTTTTAATAATTTATCTGGTATAAAAAAAAATCAAGGTCATCAGTTTTCAGTAAAGATTGGAAACAAACTTTGTTTAAAACTCATTTGGGGTGTGTTTTGTGAAGTCACTGAGCATTTTATACCTCCGTAACAAAATTTTTTGCAATCAACGTACGGAACACTAATTGCGCAAGTTCAACTTGCACTTGACCTGCTTTTTTAATATAGGAAAAAGACCAAAACAATTGACCTGATTTAGTGACATTGTTAGAAAAAAAATTATAAATATATAAAAAGTCTACACAATTACAGTGACACCGAACTACAGTGCCTGGCCAAATTATTAGACGCACTGCAAGATTTCATGTAAAATATTAATTACCGAGTGATATTGTACCGTTTTATTATTTTAAATTGATTTGTTTTTTATTTTTATATTATCCAATCAATTACCTATTTATTTGACATAAATAAAACAGCATTAATTTAGAAAAGCATAAGTTTATTAAGTTTTAAAGAAAAGTGAAATTAATGTTAGTAAAAGTCAATATTTAGTTGAGCCACCTTTAGCCGCTATCAAAGCTTTAATTCTGCGCGGCATGCTATCAATGCAAGATTGTACTGTCTCCTGCATTTGAGGATGATGATTCCACACATGAATAATCTTTTCTAGGAGCTGGGTTTTGTTGGTAATCACATCTTTAGCCACTTCTCTTTTCATCAGCTCCCACACATTTTCAATGGGGTTCATACCCGACCAATCCAACAGAGGGATATTTTTTTCTGCCAAAAAAGCTTTAACAGACCGAGCAGTGTGGCAGGGAGCTCCATCTTGCATGAAAGTGAATGGTTCCCCATTTGGAAACCATTCTCTGAGCTGCGGAATCAACCGATTTTGTAATACTTCTTTGTACTGATCTTGCCTCATTATTCCTTTGACGACGTACAGACGTCCAGTGCCCTTGCCGCTGATGACTGACCAAATCATCACTTTGGTGGGATGTTTAACCGTCGGGACGACACAATCAGGATGAAACTTTTCTCCATGACGACGACGCACATACTGAGCTTTGTTCTGCAAAATTTCGAATGTGCTTTCGTCACTGAAGCAGACCTGTCAAAAATAGAAAAAATATATAAACTTCCATGTTTATTTGCTTTATTTAACTGAAAATGATAATAATGTATCAATTATTGATTAAATTGCTGTATCTTACCGATCTCCAGAAGTCCACATCTTTGTCTTGCCATTGTTTGGCCCACTTCAGGCGCTTTGCTTTCATTGCAGCTGTTAACTTGGGCTTCCTGGCGGGGCGACAGGCCTTAAAATCTAATTCTTTCAATTTCCTTCGAACAGTGCGCTCAGAAGCATTTACGCTAGCATCCTGGAGTTGTAATTTTATTACCTTTGTGGTAGCAAATCTGTTTTCTACACAAATTTTCTTCAAACATCTCTCTGACCGTGGAGTGAAAATTGGTTTTCTACCGCATCTTTTCTTTCTTTTCGCGCTTAATTCCTTCCCTGACTCAATTTTCTTTTTTATGCGTCGTACACTTGCTTCAGAAACCTCCAATCTTCGTGATATTTCTCGGTTTGTAAATGTTTTCGCAATCACAAGGGTCTTCACTTCAGCTTTTTTACGTGGTGAAAGATCGCCTTTTCTACCCATAATGAAAATAGTCCAATTACTTTTTTTAAAACACTGCATACAAAATAAACTAATAACTGAGTAGTATAAAACTGTTAAACAAACAATCACAGTCCATAAAGCCACAGAAACACGTCCGTACCTGACTCGATTCCGATCGCGACTGATACAGGTTTGTACTTGTTTACGTTCATGTATCACTTTGTCAACACAGTGTTGCCATATGTTAAAAATAAATACAAATATGTAGTCTACAACAATTCTTTTAAATAAAAATCAATAATATTGTAGTTTAAATATACCATTATTGCATAAAAACTCTTAAGAAACATAAAATTACTAAAAAAAATACAGTGCGTCTAATAATTTGGCCAGGGACTGTAGATAGAAATAAATTTTGGGCTATATTTTCTTTTTTTCCTATATCTTATAGGAAAGAGTTCAAATAATATAATATAATAATTGCAGCAGAGTTGCCAGGTATGTCAGATAAAATTGTCCAAGGCAGTAATTTTAATGGATCGCAGATGTTTAAAACCAATTTCAATTTGGCAATCTTGGACTTCAGATATTATTGCAGGCAATTAGTCAAACGGTATGTGTCGGAACGAAGTTAACGATGTTAACAAAAATTCAAACAAAAATATTTTTCTATTTAATTAAAAAATACATTAATAACAATTTAAAAATATGACAGTTCTCTTCGCTATTTACAATAATAAATTAAATTTCCCAACCTATGAGAACTATTATCGAATATTGCTACTCCAAATATACTAAATTCCTAACTATTCCCACTATTATTACACTTGAAAAGTTGACAATTTCCGCCAGCTATTCCCACATTTGCTGCATGATCAACTTCTCTCAAAACATAATCGTAGGTGTCGTCAGGTTTCATCGCAAACATCTTTGCGGCTTTCAAAACAACATCTCCAGCATTTACGTATTTCTTCGCTTGATTTGGTTGTTGACAGGCGATGTTTTGGAGGCAACCGTTATCACCAGGAGAACCTAAAAAAAAGATGTTTGTCAATCTCTAGCCACATACTTAGGTTTATTCTCACCAGCAAAATAAGGAACATTTAGCTTAGGTTTCCTTTAAAAATGTCAAATTCAGCTACCTTATTAGCTCAGTACTGGAGATATACATGGGCTGCAGGGAAATCAGTAAAGGGCTACAGCAGCGACGCGTGTGCGGAAAAGGTGTGTCACGTTGGTCTTGAATCTCTGCAAATTGTCCTTGGTGGGAAACACAACCCTATGCAAATCATTCCAATATAAAAGACTGCTTGAAAACGGTTGTCCAAGGGGTGACAAGTTGAACTTCCTATGGATGTGAAGTATTAGCGCGACGTGTATTCCTAGGATCCGGAACAGAGAGGTTAAACAGTGACCACTGGATAATATGGTCAGGGGTCAAGAAGGAGGAATTCGCGAGAGCGGAGGTTGCTTTAATCATAAAGAACAAAAACATGGGGAATGTCAAAAATGAAAGATACACAAGTGAGAGAATACCGTCAGTAATAATTGCTGAGAAGAATGAAGAATATACATTGGTAGTGGCGTATGGGCCAACAGAGGATGCAAAAAAAAAGAGGAAAAGGAGAAATTTTTCGAGGATTTACAGAAAGAAATAGATGATAGTAAGAACAGCACAATTATCCTAGGAGACCTGAACGGAAGAGTAGGAAACGTAAATAGAGATATCGAGTGGTGCCTAGGAAAGGACGGAGAAAATGCTAAAAACACAAGTGGGGAAAGAATAATAAACTTCTGCATAGAGAACGAGCTGATCATAACAAAGAGTCACTTCAAACATAAGGACAAAATATACGCGGAAGGAACTGCGCCAAAAGAATGGCAAGTGGGAATCATAGTACCCATACACAAAAAGGGAGACACAAGAGACTGTAATAACTTCCGAGGAATCACATTACTCAGCGCAGTAGGAAAACTATACGGACGAGTGATGAAGAAAAGGCTGAGAGAAAGACTGGAGGAAACACTAGAAGACACAATTTGGTTTCAGACCAAACAGAGGGGTGACAGATGCCAACTTCATAGTCAAGCAAGTGAGCGAAAAAGTCCTTAGAGAAGCAGGAGAAGTACACCTATGTTTCATAGACCTGGAAAAGGCTTTTGATAGAATAGACAGAGAAGACATCTGGAGGACCCTGGAGAATAGAGGAATTGATGAAAAAACAATAAATGGAATAAAATGTCTATATAGACAAACAACAAATTATGTTAGAGTAAGACATGAAAAGTCAGAGAATTTCGAAACATCTAAAGGCGTCAGACAAGGGTGTATACTAAGTCCACTGCTATTCTCGGTAGTGATGGACGAGACCATAAAAACTGCAAAAAGGCATACAAAGAAATACTGGGTAGGGTTCCGGAACATGAAAAGAGTTGGAATAACGGAGATAACATCCGCTGGCGACATGGTACTGATCGCAAAAAACGAGAAAAACTTAAACGAAAGCCTAAAAGTGTTCAACGAAAGCTTGGAACGCATGAATATGAGCATAAGTGTAAAAAAAAAACGAAGACAGTGATCATAAGCAAGGAGAACAAAATGCATGAAATATATCTAAGAGAAGAAAAGATACAGCAGGTGGAAAGTTTCAAATATTTGGGTGCAATGGTGACGGGGGATGAAGGGCTGGATGGGGAGATTAGGGCGAGGACAGAGGCAGCGGGGAAACTGTTTAATAGTATCAAGAACACATTCCTAGGCAAAAAAGAAATACCAAAATCAACAAAACTACAAATCTTCAAAAGGGTGGCGACATCAATAAGTACGTACGGATGTGAAGTGTGGACAACAACACAAAGTCACAGAAGTAAGATAAAAAGCATTGAAATGAGATTCCTCAGAAAGGTTGAAGAAAGGACAAGACTGGATAGGATAAGAAACGTTGATATACGAGAAACACTGGACATGAAGCCGATACAGGAGAAAATAGAAGAAAGTCAGTTGAGGTGGTTTGAACATATACAAAGAATGGGACAGGAAAGACTGGTAAGAAGAATGTATGAAGCAAGAGAGAATAGAAAACGAAGTCGAGAAAGACCATGAAGAACATGGAGGGAGGAAGTAAGGGGAACAATGGAGAAGACGGGAGTGAGGTGGGAGGAGGCAACAAGGCTAGCCCAAAATAGAGAAAGATGGAAGACCCCAACCTAACCCAACCCACTCACACTAGCCTACACCGAGAGGTATCATGGCTAAGGATTAAGTAAGTAAGTAAGTAAGTATTCCTAGCATGCACTGCTTTGGAAGGAATTAAGCGGGCAACATCCATCGAACACTCGATAACTCTCAGAATAGACTCAAGTCACCAACCGTTCTTCGATGCTCCAAGGAATCAAAGTTGTTGGTCAGTTCTTGGGGGTTTACCAATCCGGCGAGCAGCTATTTTCTGAATATAATCCAACAAATGCAGTGTATGTTTGGGAGCAAAGCTCCAAACATGGGAGCAGTATTCCATCACTGGTCGAATTTGAGCTTTGTACAGAATTAACAGTTGTTGTGGAGCATAAAGTTTTCCAGTTCGAAATAATACCCCCAGCTCTTAAGAAGCTCTATTTACTATGTTTGCAACATATTCATGCCGAAACATATTTGCTCCCAAATTAACGCGCAACAAACTGAGTGACGATGTTAGACGAATGAAGTACCCCGACATAAGTATGTCGGGTTCAGCAACGTTAACTTTTATAAAAACTTGCCGCCTGGGTTTTTATAGCGTTAAATTCTACTTGGTTACTGTTACCCTTCCAGGTCTTCGTTAAGTTGAGCGACTTCCTGCTGTCTACGAATATTTGCATAAGTAGCCGATATTCGAGCTTTCAAAGTGAATTAACAAGCTACTGTCATCTGCAAAGCTGTAAATTAAGTTACTGGTCCTCTCCAGCAGATCGTTAATGTAAATGAGAATAAATATAAGTAACAAAGTGAGACTTTGAAAATTGCTTATCCGTATTGTTATTTTCATTTTAATTTTAGGGATTTTTCTTGAAGATGCACAACATGACAACAACATAAAAAAAATAAAATGAATTGATCTCCCCTGTACATTTTGCTCGAAAATTATTACAGATTTTATTTAGCCATGTTAAATTCGGAAGAATGATAAAAAGTACTTTATTCAAAGTATGCTCCATCGCTTGTTATACATTTTTCCCATCTTTCGGACAATTTGTGAATACCACGCCAGTAAAAATCTTCCCCTTTTGCTGCGAACCATTCATCGAGCCATTTTTTCACATCTTCGTACGAACCAAAGCGCTGCTCAGCAAATGCGTGATCCATCGATGCAAACAAGTGGTAATCGGAAGGAGCCAAGTCTGGTGAGTAAGCGGCATGGGGTAGACCTTCCCAGCTGAGTACTTCCAACGTATCGCGAACTGGTTTTGCCGTATGTGATGGAGCATTGGCACGAAGAAAAATGACTTTGTGTTGCCTCTTTCGGTATTCTGGCCTTTTTTCAAACAGCGAACGGTTCAAATCGGCCAATTGTTGTTGGTAACGTTTAGTATTAACCGTTTCCCCAGGTTTTAACAGCTCATAATAGGCCACGCCTCTCTAGTCCCACCAAACAAAGAGCATCGTCTTTCTGCCAAAGCGATTCGGTCTTGCGGTCGATGTGGATGGTGCGCCTGGGTCTACCCATGATTTTTTGCGCTTGGGATTCTCAAAATAAATCCACTTTTCATCCCCTGTAACTATACGATGCAAACAACTTCCTTTTGTACCGAGCGAACAAAATGTCACACGTGTTTTTGCGCTTTTCCATTTGCCTGTCGTTCAACTCATGTAGTACCCATCTACCGGTCTTCTGAATCTTTCCTATCTCTCGTAGCCGATTGGAAACAGCTTGTTGACTAACGCCCAATTGCTCGGCGAGTTGTTTTTGTATTTGCGAATCATCTTCGTCCAACAATGCTCGCAATTCCACATCTTCGTATTGTTTTGGCGGTTTTCCACGTTCCTTGTCTGTAATATCGAAGTCACCACTTTTGAAACGCCGAAACCATCGTTCACACGTATCTTGCGATGGAGCATGTTCACCATAAGCTTCTCGAAGTAATCGGTATGATTCAACAGCAGTTTTTTTCAAATGAAAACAAAAAATTAATGCTGTCCGCGAATGCTCTTTATTCGGTATAAATTTCGACATATTGAACACAACAACACAACACTATGCACACACTTTCCAATTTATCACTCGTCCGCCACTTGTTGATGACACAACAAAATGGCGCAGTGTCAAATCTTTATAGCACAAACTGCATTGGTGCACCATCTGTTGTCTGAAATCCGCATTTGATACTTGTACACCTAGTATGCTAGTGACAAACTATGATTTTTACGTTTTCTTCACATTTCTAGCTAAGCTTGATGACGCCATTTTAGTAGTGTTTTTTTTTTTTCGCTTTTTGTAAAACGTGTCTTTATCATTGAGTTTGACCTTTAAATATTTGTAGGCTTCCATCTGGTAAAATTCTCTAGGACTTCTTCTAATTGAGAACAAGATTCTTAAAAAAAATTTCCAGTTGTTAATATTTGTTTAACGATATCTCAGCAATAAAGTAAAATTAACTATTTAAAAATAGGAAAGCTCCTAACACAAACTAGTTTTTTTTTTGGATATATGCTTTAGATTGACCATCAAATATACGGTTTTTGAATGTTTTACTTTTTGCGAAACTAATATTGGTCGCACGTATTGGATGCCCCCCCCCCCCCCCCCCCCTTAACAAGCCTCTGATAAACACACCTTACGTAACAACACTCAATTTCGTAAAGATACTTACCTGTTAAATAGCTAAGAAACATCAGGACTTCCTCATCTGATAACACTTTTTCTTCCCCATCTGCAGTTCTGGCATAATAATCTAGAAAAATAAATAAATTTAACAAAACAATTAAGTTTCGGTTTTAGCTTATTCTTGCTGATTTTATTTGGCTAGAAAATTCTCGAGACAAGAATGCAATTTAGATGTCCTGAACAGATTATTGCTCAGCTCAGATCCCTCAATATCTAGTATGAGGCAAAAACCCAAAAAAAATCTATGTCGTTTAGTAAAGAGCGAATACAAATGCTTGTTTCTGTTGAACCCAATATTAACGACGAATGTTCCGAAGAAGAGAAATCCGCAGAGGAAACCGAGGAATGGGGCTCGGGCGTGGATGAAGAGACGTTGGATTCTTCGTCGTGAATAATTGTTTTTGTAATTTTTGTATAAGTCGATATGTTTTTCTTTTTCTTAATATACTATTTTTTAGTGTTCGGTACGTAACACTTCTGTGTCTGTCCGTCTGTCTGTCCGTCAGTCACCCGATTTTTTTCTCCGAAACTATTTAACATAGAAAGTTGAAATTTGGCACTGATATAGGAATTGATGGCCTCATCAGAGCCGTGTAATTTTGGAAGTTAAATTTTGACTTAAGGAGTTAGTTTTGGGGGGTGAAATCGGAAATGGAAAAAAAAAGTTACCAGGTCATCGAGTGGGGTGTCAAATGAAAGCGTGTAAAAAACCAAAGTTCAAATATATATATATATATATATATATATATATATATATATATATATATATATATATATATATAATGTAATACTTGGGCACATGTTTGAATTATTGAAAAAAAACGCTTCCCACGTAGAAATCTTTTGAGGTTTGGGAACAGAAGGGAGTCAAACGGAGCCACATCTGGCGAATTGGGCCGCTGTTTCCACAATTCATACTTTACTCCGACTAGCTTTGCCTGTTATCAAAGCATCTCTTTGAGCAGGTGCCTTGCCATGATGAAAGATGATTTCTTTCTTCTGCAAACTGGGACTTTTCTCACGAATTTTCTCATCTAGCTGGTCCAAAAGGTTTCAATAATACTCTCCTGTGATTGTTTTGCCGGCTTGAAAGTAATCAATTAACAGAATTCCTTTTGCATCCCAGAAAACTGATGCCATAATTTTTGTTGGACTACTTTGACCACTTTGGCTACTTTGGATCATACTGGTAAACCCAAATCTCATCCATAGTTACAAATCGACGCATAAAATAAGTTTTATTCTTTGTGAAACGAGCCAAATGTTGTTTAGAAAGTTTCTTTCGAGTGGGTTTTTGTTCCGATGTTAGCAAATGGGGCACCCATCTTGTGAATAGCTGTCTCATACCCAAAACATTAGTTAAGATCTCCTGAATTGATCCATGTTCGATACTATATCACTACTAAATCATCCACGGTTAATCGACGGTCTTCCATTACTCTATCTTGTACTGGCATAACAGTTTCTTCAGTTGTTGCAGTTTTTAGACGTCCTGAACGTGGATGATCACATTGACGCTTGTACCATCACGTTTAAACTCCAGAGTCCATCTGTGAACAGTTGGAAATGCATAGATTTCAATTGCCGATAAACCTTCCAAAACATAAAATTTAACATTGCGTAATATTCGATTCGATTGAATGGCTTGACAGATCGACTTGAAATTTAGGGTGTATTCATACGACAGACGGAGCTTCAAAATGGTGTTCAATATTTGGTTCATGTCATGCTCCATAGGTGTCGCTTCCAAAACTTATTGACTGATCTACGTGCCTCGTTAAAAAAAGTATTGTATTCGTGAAAAAATTTATTTTAATTTAAATTTTTAATTTTTAATTTAAAAAATTGCGAGAAATCGCTGTCCTTATCTCAAAAAGTACCGATCAAAAAAATTTTGAAAAAATTCTGGAATATTCTCCACAGGGTGTAGACTGAACAAAAATTATCACCTTTAATAACTTATCTGGTATATAAGAAAACAAAAATTTCAAAGTCAACAGTAAAATCGGAAAAAAATTTTGTTAAAAACTCATTTGGGGTGTTTTTTGTGAAGTCGTTGATCATTTTTTATACCTCCGCAACAGAAATTTTTATTTTAAAAGCAATCAACGTACGCAACACTAATTGCGCAAGTCCGACTTACACTTGATCGGTTTATTTATTGTTTTATCCAAAGAATTGTTTGTTTTGAGGGTTACTGTTAATCCAATATTTTCTAAATGTTTCGAGACTCTGTTGCTGGGTATGCCACAGTAAGTTATTGTATTAAATTTAATGTTTTTGTTAACTGATAAAGGGTAAACCAAATTAATAGCTTTTTTCTGTTGTTCTGTATTACATTAAAATATATATATATATATATATATATATATATATATATATATATATATATATATATATGTATATGTATATATATATATATATATATATATATATATATATATATATATATATATATATATATATATATATTATATATATATATATATATATATATATATATATATATATATATATATATGTATATATATATATACGAGGCTGGTTTGAAAAGTCCGTGCAAAGTCCGAGAGATGGCACCACAGGCGCGTATCGAGGTCATGTTTAGTTAGTAGCATCTCTTGAATGAACGCACACCAAGTTTCAGCCATATTGGTCTATTTCTTTGTGTTTGGCATTCGTGTGAATCAAGGAAGTCGAGTGATTTTCAAGAAATGGACGAAAAAGAATTTCGTGTGGTGATTAAACATTACTTTATGAAAGGCAAAACGCCTCAGGAGACTAAAGAGAAGCTTGCTGCACCTTCGATTAGAACAGTTCATAAGTGGTTTCAAAATTTTCGGATTGGCCATATGGGCACAAGTGACGCTGAACGTTCTGGACGGCCTGTGGAGGTTACGACAACAGAAATCATTGATCAAATCCATGATATGGTGATGGATGACAGAAGAGTTAAGGTGCGTGAGATTGCTAGTGCTGTGGGCATCTCGACTGAATGGGTACATAATATTTTGCATAAACATTTGGACATGAGAAAGCTATCCGCAAGATGGGTGCCGCGATTGCTCACGCTTGACCAAAAACGGAATCGTGTGAAGTGTTGCAAGGATGGTTTGCAGCTATTCCAGAAGAATCCGGAGGACTTTAAGCGTCGTTTCGTCACTGTGGATGAAACATGGATACATTACTATACTCCTGAGACCAAACAACAATCTAAACAATGGGTTACCAAGGAGGAATCTGCACAAAAAAAAGGCGAAGACCGTTCCTTCGGCCGGAAAGGTTATGGCGACTGTCTTTTGGGATTCGCAAGGGATAATCCTCATCGACTATCTGGAAAAGGGTAAAACTATTACAGGTGAATATTATTCATCGTTATTGGACCGTTTGAAAACCGAGCTGCAAGAAAAAAACGCCCGCGATTGGCCCACAAGAAAGTCCTTTTCCATCACGACAACGCACCAGCACACACCTCAGCAGTTGTGGTCGCAAAATTAATGGAAATAGGATTCCAACTCGTTTCACATCCCCCCTATTCTCCAGACTTGGCTCCCTCGGACTACTATTTGTTCCCCAATTTAAAGAAATGGCTGGCGGGACAAAGATTTTATTCAAACGAGGAGGTGATTGCAGACACTATTGGATATTTTGCAGACTTGGACAAATCCTATTATTCGGAAGGGATCAACAAACTAGAACATCGTTGGACGAAGTATATAAGCCTAAAAGGAGACTGTCGAAAAATAAAAAAGGTTTACCCCAAACACATAAGTAGTTTTTTATTTTTGCACGGACTTTTCAAACCAGCCTCGTATATATATATATATATATATATATATATATATATATATATATATATATATATATATATAAATAAATATATATATATATATATATATATATATATATATATATATGTATTTTTTTTTTTTTTTTTGAACTAGCTTTTATTTGACATCCCACTCGATGACCTAGTAAATTTTTTTTTGACTTCCGATTTCTGCCCCAAAAGTAACCCCTTAAGTCAAAATTTAACTTTCAAAAACTATACGGCTCTAATGAGGCAATCAATTCCTATATCTTAGTGCCAAATTTCAACTTTCTATGTCAAATAGTTTCGAAGAAAAATCGGACGTGACAGACAGACGGACACTAAAAACAACAAAAATAAAACGAAAAAAAAAACATAATAAATAGTAAAACAAACAATTTATACAATAAATCTGAGGTTTATAAATTAAA
Source organism: Pachyrhynchus sulphureomaculatus (assembly GCA_019049505.1). Lineage (NCBI taxonomy): Eukaryota > Metazoa > Arthropoda > Insecta > Coleoptera > Curculionidae > Pachyrhynchus > Pachyrhynchus sulphureomaculatus. The sequence continues at coordinate 180,673,462 of CM032449.1, forward strand.
ATGTATGTCAAACTATTTCGGAGAAAATCAGGTGTGAGAGACAGACGGACACTAAGAACAACAAAATTAAAACTAAAAAACATAATAAATCTAAAGTTAAGTGGATAGTAAACCAAACAATTTTTTTTCATTTACTAGTAAAATCCACATTTATTTTAATATTTCAACATGTTTGGCTATCACTGTAGTAGTAAATTTACTCTTGATAAAGCTACAGTGATAAGCCAAACATGTAGAAATATTAAAATAAATGTGTTTACGAGTAAATGAAAAAAAAAATGTTTATTTTACTGTTCACTTAACTTAAGCTTAACGGATCTTCACCAAGTATCGGCCAAAACAATTCAGATATAATAAATCTGAAGTTTATAAATTAAAATGTAGCTCCTGTCCCAAAGTTTACATAGGTCAAACGGATAGAACATTCAAACAGAGAATAAAAGAACATAAAAAAGCATTTGCGAATAAGACTGAAGTTTCCCATTATGCCTCATTTATTTTCTGTAAATCATAGTGTGGTCGAAAATTTCGATATATTACATATTAATAAAAAAAAATAAAAAGTTGAATTTGCTTGAGTGGGAAATTAATAAATTAAAGCATTTCTAGGTATTGCTAAATAATCAACTAGATTTATACAACACTCCTTTGTTAAATCTTAACTTCAGGTAATTATCTTTCTATTGTACTAAGTTAAATCTCTTCAAAAAAAAAAATTGTACATATTTTGGTTAGCGGTCAATTTATTTATAACACTTTTAGGAAACTCCGTATAATTAAGGTATGGTTTAAATAATTGTACCTAAACTAGCTGATTTAAGTTATTATTTTATTTATTTCACTTTGATAAATAAAATATCCTGAAAATCTGAACAACAGTTCGTGTTTAAATTTCCTAAAAATGGATTTTCATCAAGTAAGCGCCAAATCTATCCAATACTCGATACTTCCTACTATTTCTGTTAAAATTGGAAATAATGAAAAAGTCACAACACTGAAATAGAAGTATATTATGATATATGCGCCACCACCCTCCAAACCCTCTACCCTATTCCTTTCACCTATATCTTTTACTATAATTGATTAGCTAAGATTTTTCAAAATCTCCCAACCTTTTTGGTTGGGGGCAGGCAAAATTATTACAATAATATTGAAACTATTTAATATTTAATGATCCCAACCTCTACCCCTGTTAATAATGCAAATAACAAAGAATAATGTAATGTTTCATTCCCTGGCCTCGAAAAAACCCTGAAAAATACTTATAAGACAAAAAATACGAAATCACCCTTCTAACTCCCTTTCTCACCGCTTATATGTTGCATACTTGAATTAAATAAATAATTATGCTTAAAACTTTTTCTTTATCGCTTCCAAAAATCTGGAAAAATTCCCGTAATACTTTACAAACCATAAACTATTTGTCTTCTCTTAGCCTTTTCCCCCATTAAAATTGAAATTAACGAAAAAAAAAAACTTAACTTTCAGATTCTTCGACTCCACAAACCCGCCAAAAAAGACCTATAACATCATATAAAGGCAGCAACCCCATTAATCTCCTACCCCACTGTTCCCCATTATATTTTACTACAAATAATTTACTTAAAATGTGTCCATTACATCAACAAAAAACCTGTAAAGATTTCAAAATACTATTGAAATTATACAATATTAAACTACTCCCGCCCTCTTCAATCCCGTTCTGGGTTAAACTTGAAAGCAATGTGTGAATAACTTAATTTTTGGATTCCTAAACTTCAAAAATCCAGAGAAGGAAAAATAACACGATATATATGGAGCAAACCCCTTTAATCTCCTCTTAATGCAGCAAATTTATTTTTTATCCGATAAGAAAATCAGGAAAAACTTCTATTTTATTATTAAAACCTTTTAAAATATAACGACTCCCACCCCTTTCACTTCCTTGGCCTGAAGCTATATCATTCAAAAACTATAGGCTTCATCTTCCTGTTAGCTGTTATCTACGTACAAACTCTGAAATTAATATATCATTTCGTTTGAGAGTTATTGTGCCAACAGACCGACAAATCGACAGAGAGGCAGCCCGACCGAAATGAGTGTTTTTCGTGATCTAGAAACCCGAAAACGTGAAAAAAAAAACAAAAATCTCCAAGTGCGATTTTTTCACGAATACAATACTTTTTTTAACGAGGCACGTAGATCAGTCAATAAGTTTTGGAAGCGACAGCTATTGGAGCATGACATGAACCAAATATTGAAACCATTTTACAGCTCCATCTGTCGTATGACCACACCCTAAATTTCAAGTCGATCTGTCAAGTCATTCATCAGCTGATTAAAGTAGACGTGTTTGAGCATTTTTTAAAAATAGAAAAAATCGAATATTATGCAATGATAAAATTTTTTTGTTTTGGAAGATTTATCGGCAACTGAAATCTATATGCATTTCACAGAACTGGAGTTTCAACGTGATGTTCACAGATGGACACTTCTACAACTGAAGAAACTGTTGTGCCAGTACAAGATCTAGTAATGGAAGACTGTCGATTAACCGTGGAATTATTTAGTTGAGGCTATATAGGTATCTAACATGGATCAGTACAGGAGATCTTAACTAATGTTTTGGGTATGAGAAAGCTATTCACAAGATGGGTGCCCCATTTGCTAACGTCGGAACAAAAACCCACTCGAGAGAAACTTTCTAAACAACATTTGGCTCATTTCACAAAGAATAAAACTTATTTTGTGCGTCGATTTCTAACTATGGATGAGATTTGGGTTTACCAATATGATCCTGAACTACGACAACAAGTCACACAATGTACGGAGCCCGATTGTTCAGCCCCAAAGTAGCCAAAGTGGTCAAAGTAGTCCAACAAAATTATGGACATCAGTTTTCTGGGATGCAAAAGGAATTTTGTTAATTGATTACCTTCAAGCCGGTAAAACAATCACAGGAGAGGTATTATTGAAACCTTTTGGACCGGCTGGATGAGAAAATTCGTGAGAAAAGTCCCAGTTTGCAGAAGAAAGAAATCATTTTTCATCGTGACAAGGCACCTGCTCACAGAGATGCTTTGGCAACGGCAAAGCGGGTCGGAGTAAAGTAAGAATTGTGGAAACATCGGCACTCTTCGCCAGATGTGGCTCCGTTTGACTCCCATCTGTACCCAAACCTCAAAAGATTTCAACAAATGATGAGGTGATAGCATCAATAGATGGGTATTTTAAAGGTTTTCCAGAAAATCACTTCAGAGATGAGGTAAATGAATTAAGAAATCGCTGAAAATGTATTGAGCTTAAGGGAGATTATACTGAAGAATAAATATATTTCGACTCATTAATTCATCTTGTTTCATTTCCGCTTTCAAAACTTATTGACTGACCTATTAGTAGAGTTACCTGATATATATTTTTGTGATCTACATCGGCAAGCTTCATGTGTTGTTTTATAACACTGATTCTATTTGACACCCAGTGAGAGGGGTAGGAATGACAGTATGTTTTAATAAACCGTTCATAAAATCAGTTTCAAACAATTGGGATTTTCTCTTGGGATTTAAACGCCCTGTTTTACCTTTTCCTCCACCTCCTTTTTGTCCTGCCAAAGATGCTGCTGCGAATATAAGTGCTTTCAGTAAAACCAAGATCAACAAATTGGTTAGATTGAGTGAAATCACTTGGGAACCCATTCCACTAGTACCATATCCTCTAGACATTAGATTGGTTGCAATGGATGTGAGGACGCCTCTTGCATCAAAACCCCTGAATCAGAAAATAAATATCACAAATTAATTATAGTATAATATAATAGAATTATAGATTTACGTAGAAAAAGTGCTTCAAGTTAAGTTGTTATTATTTCTAATTTGTTTATTATTGCTTCCACAACATTGGTTAATTAAGTTACCAACCAAGAGGTAGTATAGGACACTGAAGATGTTTATAAAATTCATTGTCCTTGTGGTACGGTGTATATACAAGAGTATATTGAAAATCAATCCACGAAAGTTACGGAAGATAAAAGATATCTCAAAAAGAAATCAATTTTACATATAATCAAATAGAAATGAAAACCAATATTTCAAGGGGCACATTCTCAATATAAGACACTCCAAAGCTCTTGCTTCAATGCCCCATTTCTGTCAACAATTAACAAATACCCTAACGACATTAATCCATATAGAGTCGTAAGCAAAACATTGAAAAATTTCCAATTTAACGCGGTCAAGTCCAGGAACCATAAATTCCCAAACTAGTAGTACTGTAAACTTAATAATCAAGTAGTAAAGATTTCATTTATGGATTGTGTGCTTCGTGCTACAGATTTTTATAAAAGATCACCTATAAAACTTTATATCATTGAATTTTTATTACAAAACTCTAATCTATAAAGGATAGTCGAAAAAGTATTGAGCCTTTTGGTCGTTAGACCGCTTTAATGCCATATATCTCAGATAATATTGGTCATATCGGGTCATACTTAACGTCAGTTGAAAGTTGACATTTGACAGTAGTAGACGTGCAAAAACTGTTGCAAATCGTTTATTCAGACATAGTTTAAGGCGCCTTAAAGATGAGTGAAATTTCTACAAAAGTTGACTATATTTTATAATTTTATTTCGATAAAGGCACAAAGCTGCGCAGGCCTATGAAGAAATTTGAGCTGTTTAAGGTCAAGAAACGTTACCAAAGTAACCACGTTCTGAAAATTTCAATGCCACAGATGCTCCTCACACTGATCGACTAATAACATAGATATTGGTAAAAGTTGAAGAAAACCGGCATGCAAGTAGCCATGATATCGCCACGGAACTAAACATCCATCACCACATCAATTTTAAAGCATTTGGACAACGTTGGCTACAAAAAGAAGCTCGATATTTGGGAACCACATAGTTTGACGCTAAAAAAATGTTTATTGGCGAATCCACAGATACGTAACTAGTACGTAGCACGAAAAAGATCGCAGTCGAAAAAGGATGAAACTTACAAACGATGGTAAAGCCTGGATTGACGCCAAAAAAGGTGATACTATGTATTTGATGGAATTGGAAGGGAAATCGTGAATCATGAGCTGCTGCAGCCAAACGGTTGATTCTGTACGCTCAAGCAATTGAAGCGATTGAAAACGATAGGCCGGAACTAGTCAACAGAAAGAGTACCGTCTTCTACAAGGACAACGCCAGACCACACCCATTTTTGATGACTCGACAAAAATTAAGAGAGCATGGCTGAGAAATTGTAATGGATTTACCCATACCTGGCACCGAGAGACTGGCATTTGCTTTGATCTCTGCAGAACTCCCTGAATGATGATTACTTTAAAAAGGGGCCTGTTAAAACCACTTGTCACAATTTTTTGTCCAAAAACAACAAATGTTCTACAGTGACAGGATTATGGTGTTGCCTGAAAAATGGCCAAAAGGTCATCGAACAAAATGGCACATATTTGGTTTAATAATTTTCTATCAAAATATAATAAACAATTGTCCCAATTTTGACTACCAGTCAAATACAAAATACAGCACATCAAACTGATAGAATAATAAAACTGATTTTGTGCGTCGATTTATAACTATGGCTGAAAATTGGGTTTACCAGTATGATCTTGAACTGCGACAATAAACCGCACAGTGGACTGAGCCCGGTTGTTTAGCTCCAAAGCAGCGAAAGTTGGAAGGGATTTTGTTAATTGATTATCTTCAAACCGATAAAATAATCACAGGAGAGTATTATTGCAACCTTTTGGACCATCTGGATGAGAAAATTAGTGAGGAAAAGTCCCGGTTTGCAGAAGAAAAAATCATCTTTCATCATGACAATTCACCTGCTTACAGAGGTGCTTTGGCAACGACAAAACTGGTCGGACCAAAGTACGAATTGTTGGAACATCTACCCTATTCGACAGATCTAGCCCCATCTGACTTCCATCTGTTTCAAAACCTCAAAAGATTTCTAGGTGGAAAGTGCTGTTCAGCAAATCATGAGATGATAGCAGCCGTAGATGGGTATTTTGAAGGTCTTCCGGAAAACCACTTCAGAAATGGCGTAGGTGAATTGAAAGATCATCGAATAAAGTGGCACATATTTGGTTTAATAAAGTTCTTTCAAAATATAAAAAACAATTGTCTCAATTTTGACTATCGGTTAAATACAAAGTCCAGCACATCAAACTGATAGAAGAATTAAAGGACATCCAACTTGACCAGAAAGACATAGAAATAATAAAATACATCTATTGGAATCGGACTGCTGTAGTAAAAGGCAATGAAATAGTAACAGATGAAATACCGATCCAGCGAGAAATCAGATAAGGTTGCGTACTGTTACTTGTATTGTTTAACTTATATTCTCAAGTCATCTTCAAGAAAGCATTATGGAGGCGAAATAAAGGAATCAGGATAGGGAGTGAAGTGAAAAACACCATTCGCTTTAACGACGATAGCGTGATCTTAACTGCAAACATTGGTTGACAACGTGAATAAAGAGAGTGTCGCAGTGGGTCTGACGATAAACACGGAAAAAACAAAATTTACGGCCGTTTCTAAACATCAAACCAACAATTGCCAATTATTTCTCGAAGGAAAACAAATAGAACGTGTAGAAAAGTACAAATATTTAGGCGCCTATGTTATATCACATCACATTGACCAAGACACTGAAATTAAAACCAGAATAGAGGTGGCAAGAAAATCATTTTTAAAATTCCGGACAATGTTCTGCAACATAAGCTTATCCCTTGCTCTAAGATTACGTTTCCTGGAATGCTACATGTGATCCCAACTTTTGTATGAAGTCGAGACGTTGAAGTAATACACTACTAAAAAGCTAGAAGCACTTGAAATGTGGCTCTATCGAAGAATATTAAAAATCCCATGGACAGCCAAGATCACTAATGAGGAAGTTCTACCAAGGATAGGCCGAGGCAGAAAACTCTTGACAATCAAAAAAGTACGAAAACCTTAGGTCATGTACTTAGAAACGACAAATATTCACTATTGCAAATTATCAGGCAAGGAAGAGTTGACGGTAGAAAGAGTGTCGGAAGAAAGAAAAAGTCTTGGTTGAGAAACGTCAGAGAATGGACCGTCATGAATGTGGGGGAGTTCTTTCATGTTGCCAGGGACAGAGAAACATTTAGAGAAGTGATCACCAACCTCCATTAGGAGAAGATACGAGAAGAAGAAATGTTTGGTAACAGTAACTATTTTCAATAAAAAATTCTTTAGAAGAAAAAAACTCGAATCGGAAAAACTTATCAATATTATGAGGACTGAAAAATATATCTAATATGTAAAAAATGGCTAAAATTATATATAGATCAATTAAAGTAATGTCCATGGAATATATTTGCAGAGTTAACTAAAAAAAAATTGCTTACAGTTTGCAAGTAAACCTATTTAATCATAAAAAATGACAAAAAAAAAACGACAAAAACGGCCAATTTCTCCCGACCAGAAGGTTCAAATGACATCCATAGCCACTTAAATTTTTCGTTTTTAGTGTTCCGTACGAACACTTATAAGATCACTTCGGTGTCTGTCTGTCTCTGTCTGTCTGTCTGTCTGTCTGTCACACCCGATTTTCTCCGAAACTATTTGACATAGAAAGGTGAAATTTGGTAATAATATAGGAATTGATGGCCTCCTCAGAGCCATGTGGTTTTGAGAATTAAATTTTGACTTAAGGGGTTAGTTTTGGGGGGTGAAGTTGTAAGTGATAAAAAAAAAAAAAAAAATTTTTTTTACTAGGTGATCGAGTGTGGTGTCAAATGAAAGCTTGTGAAAACACGAGTAAAATATATATATATATATATATATATATATATATATATATATATATATATATATATATATATATATAATATTTATACTTACGCGCACTTTTCTTTGTATTATTTTTGAAAATTCGCGAAAAATCGCTGTCCCAG
>CM032449.1:180681476-181081476 GCA_019049505.1 Pachyrhynchus sulphureomaculatus
AAATAAAAATTCCACTAAGATGACTAAGATGTCGAAAATATTTAATATTTAATGGGATATCCTTTTACGTCAATCACTGCTTGACATCTTCTGCCCATAGAGTCAATAAGCGAAGCAGAGTTTTCTATGGCTAGCCTCGTGGCGGGAAAAAGCCCTCCGCTTTATATACGAGAAATTTTAAAAATTTTCGTGGTACACCTTCTATTTGGGAAGTGTACTTTGAGTGTATAGGATGCCATACTATTGCTGCATATTCTAATTTTGATCGAACATATGCAAAGTACAGAGATTTAATCGTATCAATGTTTAAGAAATCACAAGGGTTTCTAAATATGAATTCCAGCGTTTGCATTACGCTCTTGTAAACCTGATTTATGTGTTCCGAAAACGACAGGCTACTCGATCGAACGCCTTTGAAAAATTCATATAAACATCGTCAACCTGACCACGAACATTCAAGATCTGACCTACAAAATGAGTGAAACTGGCCAAATTCGTGATCGTACTGCGACTTTTATAGAAGATATGCTGAGATTCAGATATAGAATGTTTTACTTGATTTAAACACATTTTCGTGAATCAACCCCTCTAATGCTTTCGCAAATGGCGATAGTATCGATATAGGCCTATAATTTGAGATATTATTTAGATTGCCTTTTTTGAAGAGATGAGTTATCCTAGCTTTCTTCCATACCTGAGGACATGAACGTATTGTGAGTTCCAAGTTATAAATGAAGCTCGAGAGCTCGGATGCGCAGTCTCTGACGATGAAACTGGGAATATTATCAGGACCCGTGGACATTTTATTTTTAGATTTTTTTAAAAACTTCTTCGGATACGAAATTAAGAGTTATATGAGAGCTTATGTTAAAATTATTGTTTGGAAGCTTTTAGAGCGAATAGAAGAGACACGATACACCCATCGATGAAATGTCAAAAACCATAAATTTTGCTTAAAGGTTTCTTCGTGAATTATTGCAAATTGGTAATGCAAAAAGTGTCCTAAGTATTTTATTAATGTTACTAAAGATTAATAATAAATACTTTTTCTTTACAGTTTGCTTAATTAAACAAAACCGTGATATTTTTATGGTGTATTTGCCATATGTAGTTTCTAACCCATATCTGATTTTATTGCATTCTTACTATGAAATTTGTAATTGTTGAGAAGAATCAAGTTGTTGGTTACTTATTTTGAACCATGTAAATAGTCAAATAGTCAGCTGATTGCAATAATAAAATAGGTGTCGGTAAGTAATTTTCAATCCACCGTTAGCTATATTTTTGGACTGAAAATTTGAGTCCTGGGTTAATTTTACTAGTTATTATTAAGGAGCGCTATTTATCAGCATTTTTCCTCAATTCCTTTTGCTTCAACGACACCTTACTTTCTGTATACTGTGTGCTTCGTATATCTTTCTGCTGTCTTCTGTACAGGCACACACACACACAACAAAAGGGATGAAGTCTTCAACCTCCCAGCTGAAATAAATAAAAACACAAAACAACAACACACCAGCAAGTGACACCCTGCTAAACAACGCCAGGGTCCTCAGAGAGGGTATCATCGATTAATCAGCTCTACAAACTCTGGTCCTGATAGTATATCGGTAGCACGCACAACTCACAAACTCTCAGTTGGTTCGACAAAGTACTCAAATGTTCTTTACCATTTATCCAAATAACAAAGGTGACATCTACATACTTATACCAAAATATAGATTTAGATGAGGACAGTTAAAGCACTTTCTTCAACTGCTTTCTGAAAATATGGTAGACTCCTGGACTCTGTTGGAGTCTGGTTATTAATTGCTCCTTACGAATTCAAATATATAGAAGCAGACATGTTTATGTTAAATCTGCCAACGTTATTATGTCTTAAAGTGTCTGATATGATCCAAATATTGAAGCATTTCCATACAATTAAAACTCTCCAGAATATATGAATAAAACTACGAGAAAGAAGGTTGTACTCTGAGAAATTAAATTTTGTGAACCTCGTTGCACGCAGCAAGTTTCATAAAGCTTTTTATCATTATCAACAAATACTTAATAAAAATTCATTTTTTTAGTTTTTTTTTATTAAATAACGTACAATAAACTAAACAAGTATAAAACTCTAACTACTAAGTGGCGTAGATAGTTATTCAGAGGATATATAACTATAATTAGTATTATATCATCAACTTATCAATAAACAGTCGTTTTTAACACATTTTCCTTTTAAAAACAATAATTTTCTATATCAAATTTAATTATATAAAACAATAGTTCTATAAAAGTCTTCCCACATTAATTTTAAGGACAACATTTCCATGGAAATTATTCCCAAGTGCATGATGATTTCAAGCGTATTTCTATTTAAAATCGCCCATTATTATTTATCACTACCCGCTCGGATCTCTTTCGTCCATTTACATATTCAGTATAGTCTAAATAACCATCCTGATTTTTATCGTCTTCCTTTAACACTTGATCCACCATTTCTGAAAAAATGTGCAATATCTAATCAGTTAACATGCAGTGCAGTAAAAAATAACCGGTCAAGTGCAAGTTGAACTTGCGCAATTAGTATTCCGTACGTTGATTGCTTTTAAAATAAAAAATTTTGTTACAGAGGTATAAAATGATCTGTGACTTCACAAAATACACCCCAAATGAGTTTTCAACAACATTTGTTCCCGATCGTTGTTGAAAACTGATGACCTTGAAATTTTTGGTTTTTTTTAAATACCAGATAAATTATTAAAGGTAATGCACTCGTGATAATTTTCGTTCAATCTACACCCCGTGGAGAATATTCCAGAATTTTTTCAAAATTTTTTGATAAGTACTTTCCGAGATAAGGCGGGGAGACAGCGATTGTTTAAAAATAATACAAAGAAAAGTGCGCGCAAGTATTACATTATATATATATTTTTTACTCGTGTTTTCACAAGCTTTCATTTGACACCACACTCGATGACCTAGTAAAATTTTTTTTTTTTTCACTTCCGATTTCACCCCTCAAAACTAACCCCTTAAGTCAAAATTTAACTCTCAAAACTACATGGCTCTGATGAGGCCATCAATTCCTATATTATTACCAAATTTTAACTTTCTATGTCAAATAGTTTCGGAGAAAATCGGGTGACAGACAGACAGACAGACAAGTGAGCTTATAAGTGTTCCGTGCGGAACACTAAAAACGTTTGAAATTGCACAGTCTAGATACAGCAATATTATGATTTTATCTTCTCTGTGGTATCACCAGAAGTATTCTCCTGAGTTTTGGACCTCGAAAAATTTGTGTTCTTTTGTTTTATAAACAATTTAAGTTTTCAAAACGCGTTTTTTGCCCTTAAAATGTGCATAACTTCTGTTGTATAAGTGGAATCGAGACAAAAAAAAACCAAACCCTTCGTAATGAAATTTTCAACAAATCCTCGTTGATTTTAAGTCGCTCAGGTGCGTACATAACCTATAAAATTAAAAAATTCAAATTTTAAATAGCAAATTAAATTGTGCCCACTGGGTTCAATATTTTTATACTAAAATTTTATGGTATTTTTGCTGTAACAAAAGGCATATTTTCTGAAAGTTTCAAGCCGATCGGCTCACTTAGTCCACCTGTACAATAAAATTCAAAAAAAAAATACTTGGATTGATAGGGAAACTATATCACTAATTGAAAAACTTCTTTCTGAAATGAATATTAACCCAATAATTAAACAAGACATCTTAAAGTGCTTAAAGGTTTGCCTAGAACAAAATTATTTTGATTTTAACAACGACCTATACAGCAGCCTAGACGGTCTCATAATGGGCAATCCACTTAGTCCTCTTTTGGCCAAAATATTTATGAATAACATAGAAAGTCAAATAAGCAAACACCCACTGTTTAAAAAATTTGTATACTGGCATAGATATGTTGATGATACCTTATGTTGTTTTACAGGTAGTGATAGACAATTTGCCACATTTCAAAATGTTTTGAATAATATACATAAAAATATAAAATTCACCAGTGAAATTGAAATCAATAATAGCTTAAACTTCCTTGACCTAACAATAAAAACACATTTTTTCTATTTACCATAAACCGTCACATACTGATATTATTATCCATAATACCTCATGTCATCCACCAAGTCACAAACTTGCAGTTTTCCATAATATGATTCACAGACTAATAAATATTTCTCTGAACCAAGACGATTTTCAAAAAGAACTTAATATTATAAAACAATTATCAGTAAATCATGACTATTCACCATCCATAATAGATAATATTCTGAAGAAAAAACTTTACAAAAAAGCCATTAGTACAGTTTTTCCGAATAATAAAGAACCTTATGAACACGTAAAATCAATAACGTACTATGGTAGATGCAGCACTAAATTAAATAGATTCTTGAGAAAATTAAATATTAACACAGCACTTAAAACATCCACACACATGGCAAATTTATAAAAAATAACAAAACTAAAACAGATAGAGACAATAGATCCGGAGTATACAAATTAAATTGTGGAAATTGCTCAAAAACATATATAGGTCAAACAGGAAGAAGTTTTTCAAAAAGAATAAAAGACATTAATAGAAAAAGTAACTCAAATTACGCAAATTATTTAATTGAAAATAACCACCAATTCAACCCAAACTTTGAAATATTACATACTTGCACAAAGAGCCTGAAATTTAATTACCTAGAATCTTTAGAAATAAACAAACTGAAAAATTCAGATTCCTTACTGCCATAAATTGAGTTATTGTCTTTTTATTAGCGTACGTTATTTTGTAGCACAGTATTTAGAAGTAAGTTGTTAGCTGTGCACCAGTTGCTAACCAGTCGTATATCATCTTGCAGTGCAATGCAATCAGAAACGCAATGTATTTGCCTGAAAATCTTTAAATCGTCTACAAACAATAGAACATTGCTAGAAACATTAATCGTTAATAAACAGAGAGAATATCAGTGGAGCCAATATACTGCCCTGAGTAGCTCCACTTGTAGCTTTGAATCTGAAAGAGTGATAACCACAAATATTGACATATTTATGCCTGTCACTCAAGTAAGAGGCAAACAGTCGAATGAGATTATCGTCGAAACCAAATCACTTTAATTTGAGAAGGAAGACAGAGTGATCTACTCGATTGAACGCCTTTGAAAAATCCATATAAACAGCGTCAACCTGACCACGAACATCCAAGATCTGACCTACAAAATGAGTGAAACTGGCCAAATTCGTGATCGTACTGCGACTTTTATAGAAGATATGCTGAGATTCAGATATAGAATGTTTTACTTGATTAAACACATTTTCGTGAATCAAACCTGCCATAAATTGTGAACCAACCATTTATTTTGTAACAAATCATCTGAAGAAGCTGTCGTACAGCGAAACATGTCATGGTGTTAAAAATAAAAAAATTTAGTAGAAATTTAAGTAATGTTTTACTTCTTGCAAAACTTCCAAAAAAAAACAGTTCAAATTTGTATGTTATGTATGCACTTGAGCTACTTAGAACCAACGAAAATTTGTTGAAAATTTCATTAAGAGTTTGATTTTTTTTTATCTTGATCCGAGTTATATAACCACAGTTATTCACATTTTAAGCTCATAAAACCCGTTTTGTACATTTAAATTGTTTATAAACAAAAGAGTACAAAGTTTTCGAGGTCCAAAACTTAGGACAATATTTCTGGTTATACCCCAGAGAAGATAAAATCATAATATTGCTGTATCTAAACTATGCCTATCTCATGATTATTTTGACTTTTTTTTACTGCACTAATATGAGAGTGGACTGATAAGTCTAGTAAATTTCTAAATAATGTCAGGAAACTTTGCTAAGCAGCAGGACTGTTGGTAAGCGTGATTCTTGTAACGGTTGTGGTCAAATTTTCACACGTCAAAGATGCAATGCGCAGTTTTTTGTTGGCAGCTATTGTAAGTGATCGGTGTTATGTTTCGTGGAAATGAATAAAGCCGAGTATAGTGCCATGGGAAAATATTTTTATTTAAAAAAGTAGACTGCGGCCCAAATCGAAACTAAACCTAAGAAAGTTTATGGGAGCTCTGCATCAACACCTAAGACCATTTATTACTGGATAAATGAATTTAAATATGGCTGTACGAGCACTGTAGATGCTGCACCTTCAGGACACCCGATTGATGTTTCTTCTAAAGAAATAGTCTAAAAAATTCGTGGTATCATGATGAAAGATCGTCACATTTAGCTTCATGAAATTGCTGAGATGGTAGGCATCTCATATGATCGGGTACATAATATCCTGCATGAAATTCTAAAAATTAAAAAGCTAAGTGCGCGATGGGTGCCATGTTTATTGATACCAGACCAAAAATTAACGAAAAAGGACATTTCAAAATCGTGTTAGGAAGACTTGCAGTGTAATCCGAAGGACTTCTGGCGTCGTTTTCTTACTGTAGATGAAACCTGGATCCCCAATTACACCCCGGAAATAAAACGATAGTCGAAACAGTGTGTTAATGGTGAAAGTGCATCGAAAAAAAATACGAAAACAGTTTTACCGGAAGGAAAAGCGATTGAAAGGGTTTTTTGGGACTCAAAACGTGTTATCATTACTGACTATTTGAAAAAAGGTAAAACTGATTCTTATTATGCAACGTTACTGGACCATTTGCGTAGTGAGTTGAAACAGAAGCGACCAAGATTAGCGCGCAAGAAAGTTCTCCTTCATCAGGACAATGCGCGTGTTCACACATCGGTCGTTGTAATGGCAAAAATGCAAGAGCTTGGGTTCCAAATAGTTTACTACCCACCCTACTGCCCGGGTTTAGCGCAAAGTGTATCTGTGCTAGAAACTAGTATTATTTACAGTTCGAAGCAATTTTTCTTGTGATAGAATAAAAAAACTGGAATCTCACTGGACCGAACGTATTGAACTCAATGAAGATTATACTCACTATATATCACCATTACACCAAACACTTTATTTTTGTACTCGACGCGCGTTTCGCTAACCATGTTAGCTCATCAGGAGAGTCAATCATGGCTCCTGATGAAGCTAACATGGTTAGCGAAACGCGCGTCGAGTGCAAAAATAAAGTGTTTGGTGTAGTGGTGATATATGCTGAGTAGTGTCATTGTGCCAAAGATTCCACATGCCCAACTTAGTCAATGAAGATTATGTTGATAAATACATTTTTGTTTTTCCAAAAAAATGTTATTTTTCTTATTTTTTACAAGACTTTTCAATCGACCCTCGTACAACATATATAATATATCACTGATGACATCACATTATATCCACATAACACAACGTACTTACCAACAAACTGATTAAAATTATCATCGCTAATATCATTTTCATCGCTTGTATCATTGTCATCATTATTGCCTTCATGACTGTGGTCATCCTCATGCGTTGTGTGTAAAATGGCGTTTAAGAGTTCCAAACCATCAAGCTTGGAATTTTTATCGCTATCATGAAGAAGAAAATAGTACAGTTCTAGTTCCTCTTCTGTCATTTTTGATAGATCAATTTTAGGTACAACCTCATCCAGATGTTCCTATATTAAAAAGAGTATATTATATAATATATATATATATATATATATATATATATATATATATATATATATATATATATATATAAATATATATATATATATATATATATATATATATATATATTATATATATATAGTCAATCCAAAAAATCTCCATACACCCCCTGTTTCGTATACAATTTTTCTGTTATGTTTAACTAATTAACTGGAACTATGAGAAAACATTTTTAAATTAATATTTGAAATTTAACCAACGAGAATTAGTATTAAAAACAAAACAACTACGGAATATTTCATTATTGTTACAGAAATTTAAAAAAAAGATTAATGACAAAAAAGTCTCCATACACTTAACAATTACCAATAATAGTTTGATGGAGTTTAACGGAAAATAACAACTTCGTTTAAACTAATATTTAGTAAGACCGCCATTGGCCTTGATAATCTCCTGTAACCTTTTTGTCATGCTTGCAACCAGCTTTCTAGTAACTTCTGCTGGCATGTACTCTTATTCGTTCAATATTCTGTTTTTTAATTCTTCTCTATTTGAAACATTATGTTTGCGAACGCGCCGTTTAAGTTCCTCCCATAAATGCTCGATGGGGTTAACATCGGGTGATTGCGGAGGTACATGAAGCTGCTGTCGCACATTATGGATCATCCATTCTCGCACCAAGTTTGTGGTATGTTTCGGATCATTGTCCTGTTGGAAAATGTATCTTTTTTCGAGTGCTAATTTTTGGACACTTTCTCTTAAATTGTCTCTCAAAATGTTCAGATAAAGATGCTGATCCATGGTACCATTAATACAATATAAATTTCCAACCCCTCCAGCGGACATGCATCCCCAAAGCAGAACACTGCCACCTGCTTGTCTCACCATGGAACAAATGTTTTTAATATCGAATGAAGAGAGGAGAATACTTCTTTCTCCAAAGTTTAATTCTGCCATCAGACCCAAAAAGGTTAATTTTAGTTTCATCACTAAAGAAAACGAGTTCCCAAAATTCAGAAGGTTTAGTAATATATTCCCTAGCAAAAGCTAACCGCTTTTTGCGATTAGCTTCCGAAATTGACGTCTTCGTCCTGGCTGCATACCTCTTACAGCCTGCCCTGTGTAAACAATTTCTCATTGTTTATGAACAAACATTTTTCAAAAATAGTTCCCTTACTTCTTCTTTTCATTTTGGTGCACTTTTCTTGGGATCTATAATTATTTGTCTAACAATACTGGCCTCTTCACGTGGAGTCAGTTTCTCAGCACGACCGGAGCGTGGTCGAACTTTATTGGAACCCGTTGATTTATACTGGTTTACAATGTACTGAACAGGAATATTTGACGATTTTCTATCTATCCACGAATCAATTATGATCTTTCAAACTTATGAAATTTCACAATTTCTCTCGCTTGTTTTTAATACCACTTTGAAAACCCACTGCAAAATTACTAGCAACAAGTGACAGATTATATGGTACCGCAGAAAATTATTGTTTTAGATAGCTTGATAAAATGCGGCTGATTATAACGCGTTTTTTTCAATGTTGTTCTTGAGTGTATGGAGACATTTTTATAACAATGATGTAACTTCTAAATAAAATGTTCCGTAGTTGATTTAATACTAATCCTCGTTGGTTAAGTTTCAAATATTAATTTAAACATGTTTTCTCATAGTTCCAATTAATTATTTAAACATAACAGGAAAATAGTATAGAAAGCAGGTGGTATATGGAGACTTTTTGGACTGCCTGTATATATGGTATATGTACGAGTTATAACAAATTTAAAACGAATACCTAATATACCATTGGAGGATGACTGCAGCTACAAGACGACAGAGCGGTTAGCAGATTGCCAACACTCACCACATACAGCGTGATTTTTCGAGGGATCCAACTTAGGCATATGTGGTTTAATGTAAAACAATGTCGATAAAGCATCGGACCTCATTTTTACTAAATGTCTTTAAAATCATCTATCTCAGTTACTAACGCGTGCTTGAAAGATGACATTTCAAAGAACAAATGAAAAAAAATGTCATGTGTGAAGGGCAAATGCTGTGTTGTTTATAGTCCAAATGCTTTATAAATAACAACAGCCAATCGTTTCTTCTCTCGCTTTCGTTCTGGAAATTTCGATACCAAAAAGGCACTTCGCTATGGTTTGCCAATTATCGAAATCTTACAAAAACTTGAGCAAGACTGGCACATAAGCAGTCATGGGAAACTGACCATCCATCGCCAAACTATTTGTAAAGTCTGGATACAAAAATAACCTTCATATTTCAGCGCCAGATGATGTAACGGTGAAAAATGTGATTGGCCGAATTTCCGTCTATAAAATATATTGCAACAGAACTTAATCGATACATTATTCAAACGTTTCATCACGAACTGTAAAAAAATTAATCATATACAATAATAATGTATGAGAAAGATCGTGGTGGAAGCCTGGTAAAACTTCGCAAACGGTGGCACACCCAGGATTAATGCCAAATGTGTTTGATGGGATTATGCGTCATGAGATGCTACAGCCTGATCAAACACTTGATTCTTATATCTTCTATCAACAGTTATTCAGATTGCAAGGAACAATTGAGAGGAAGCTAACGAAATTAAACAAGACTTTAATGTCCACAACATCAACTGGCTTAAATATTCAAAGACTACCGACGAACAAGGTCGTGAAGCTGAATCATTCTCAATCAGTTGTGGCTTAACTCAGCTTATTGACGAACCAACACGGATCGCTGATCGAGACAGGGAGTTCGCCAGTCTTCTTGATCTGTTTTTAACCACCAATCCGGAGATTTACACGGTCACCGTAAATCCGCCGTTAGGTTCTTCCGACCATAAACTGCTTTCGACATCGAGTATCCTACCAATCAGTGACAGAGAGGGGCCTAAACCCCGCAAGATTTGGCACTACAGATCTGCTAAATGCTCATGGAATATTTTCGAACTTTTCCTTGGTTAGACGTTCTGACGACCCATCTGACTGCACCAGGAAGGTTTCCGACCTTATTTTGGCTGGTATGGAAGCTTACATTCCTTTTTCGAAGAAATGCCGTTCCAACGGCAAGCCTTGGTTTGACCGAAAATGCCAAGAAACTGTTGCTTCTAAACATCTTGCCTACTGCCGATGGCGTGAAAATCCTAACACCGTAAATCGTAACACCTTTGTTCTTGCCCGGAACAGATGCAAGGAAATTATCGACGAAACTTAGGAGGCACACAATCGGCGAATTAGAAACAAACCTTTCGCTTGTCCCAGCAATTCCAGGTCATTTTGGTCAGTCGCTAAGGCAGTTAGCCAAAATTTCACCAAATCCACCATACCACCACTCACACGGCCAGATAACTATATTTCAACAACACCTATTGAAAAAGCGAACTTGTTGGCTGAACTCTTTGCTTCACATTCTACTGTCGATTTCCAAGGAAAAACACCACCTACTATTCCCATAGTGCAGTCAAGGATGCCCGATGTTGTCTTCAGACAGCTTATCATAAAACGTATTTGAATGAAGCTAGACACCAAAAAAGCTTCTTGCGCTGACGGAATACCTGCCATAGTTCTCAAAAACTGTGGGAGGGAACTGACACCAGTTTTCTGTAGACTTTTCAACCTATGCTACAGAAAGGGAATATTTCCTTCCTGTTGGAAGTGTGCCACAGTTCAGCCGATACCTAAAAAAGGCAAGAAGACCTTGCCAAATAACTACCGACCAGTCGCACTGCTTTCAATAATATCGAAAGTCATGGAAAACGCTATCAATCAACATCTTCCAAAATATCTTGAAGAATTCAACATTATTAGCGATTACCAATATGGCTTTCGTAAACATAGATCAATAGGAGATCTTCTGACTTACGTAACACATGTTTGGAACAACGCAATTGAACACTTTGGAGAATCTCGAGCGGTTGCTCTTGACATATCCAAGGCATTCGACCATGTTTGGCACGATGGACTGTTGGCTAAGCTACGCTCTTATGGTATATCTGAAAAGTTCTGTTTGTGGCTCTCATGTTTCCTCAGTGAACGTTCTTTACGAGTGGCGGTCGACGGATTTCTTTTTTAAACACTTTCACTATCAACGCCGGTGTGCCCCAAGACTCCATACTATCTCCTACTCTCTTTCTCATTTACATTAACGATCTCCTGGAAAAGACCGGAAATCCAGTCTACAGCTTTGCAGATGATAGTACGCTTATCTCTTCACTTTGAACGCTCGAACATCGGCTACTCAGACGAGTGTCCGCAGACAGCAAGAAGTTGTTTAACTAAACAAAGACCTGGAAAAAATTCTATCTTGGGGTGACAGTAACCAAGTGGAATTTAACGCTACAAAAAAAACCCAGGCGGCAGTTTTTTCTAAAAAAGTTAACTTTGCTGAACCCGACATAGTTATGGCGGGGCACTCCATTCCTTTAACATCGTCACTCAATTTATTGGGCGTTAATTTGGGAGCAAATATGTCCTGGCATGAGCATGTTGCAGGCATAGCAAGGAAAGCTTTTCAAAAGTTGGGAATATTTTTTCGAACCAGAAAGCTTTATACTCCACAACAACTGTTAATTCTTTATAAAGCTCAAATTCGACCAACTATGGAATAATGCTCCCATGTTTGGGGCTTCACTCCCAAACATACACTGCATTTGTTGGATTCTATTCAGAGAAGAGCTGTTCGTCTGATTGGAGACCCGGAACTGACCGGCGGCCTTGATTCGCTGGAACATCGAAGAACGGTAGGCGACTTGAGCCTATTCTACAAGTATTTTCATGGAAAGTGTTCGGAGGATGTCGCCCGTTTAATTCCTCCCAGAGCGGTGCATGTTAGAAATACACGTCGCGCTGGTACTTCACATCCGTTCAGCTTGTTACTCCTCGTTCAACGCTTTTCAAGCAGTCTTTTATATGAAGAACATCATCCCTTTGGAATAATTTGCCCAGGAATAACCCACCGAGTATCATTTACAGCGATTCAAGAACAACGTGACTCGCTTTTTCCGCAGATGTGTCGCTTCTGTAGCTCTTTAGAGACCTCCCTGCAGCACTTGTGCTAGACCCATAAAAAAAAATGTATGAGAAAGATCATGGTGGAAGCCTGGTGAAACTTTGCAAATGGTAGCACCCCCAGGATTAACGCCAAATGTATTTGGTGGGATTATGCGTCATGAGATGCTACAGCCTGATCAAACACTTGATTCTTATATCTTCTATCAACAGTTAATCAGATTGCAAGGAACAATTGAGAGGAAACTGACGAAATTAAACAAGAGAAAAATATTTCTCTTCTATTATGACAACGCTAGATTACGCATATTTTGACTACCAGGAAAAAATCCATCCACCATATAGCCCAGACCTTATACCGTCAGTCTACCATTTGTTTCCGTTGACATCAGAAGAGGTTTTTGAAATATCTCGGTCTAGTTAGATATCCTATATCGATATCAATCCCAGAAATTCTATAGTGGCGGGATAATGGTTCTACCAAAAAAACGACAAAAGGTTATGGATCAACACCACAAATATTTGATTTATTAAAATTCATTTAAAAATATGAAAACAAAATTGTTAATTAATTGAATTTTGACTTAAAAACCAATATTTTGTCGACATATACAAAGTTCCACAGCTTAAGATCCATGGGACGGTAAAAATACTTCCGGTCATCAATGTGGTATAGTAGTACTCTGTTGTATGTAATTTTATGTTTTAAAACAAGTTGTAACATTCGTAACTACAGTATATTTCTTACTTTTATATGTTCCTTATCTTGTAGCAGCTCGGTATCTTGAGTTATTTTTTCAATCTTCTTTCCAGGTGTATAGTGGACATGCCTTTTTACAATTTCCGCACCTCTAGGATGATGGGGTCCTCTTGCCAAAGATGTCGAAAAGAAGTACGAGGCTATTGTTAAAATTAGTCTTAAGAGTCGTTTATCCATTTCTAATGAGGATTTTCTAAAAATAAAATATTTCTAAATTTCTCTCAAATTTTACTCTGAAGAAATATTTTTGGGAAAATTAAAACACAGTGTCAGGAGACAATATTATCACAGTAAACATACACCACAGTTCCGACACTCAAGAAAATTTTTAGATCCTGTTTTTTATCACGCATGCGTCCTCTATTATACTAACAACATGGCAGCCAACGCAGCTGCTGGTTGTGTTTACATCTGGATTTTAAGGAGAATCTTTTTATAACGTGTTCTGAAATTCATTATTAATAATTTTCCAATAAGTAAATGACCCGTTTCACGTTATAAACTGAAAATAATTATAAAAAAATATGTCAAGAGGAAGTTTTTGTTGTGCGGTTAGTGTGGTATTTCCAAAAGAGTTAATTTTTTTAGATTTCCCAAAGATCCTAAAAGGTTTTTTTTTATATTAATTTGTTAGATTACAACTGGTCTAATTAGACCAACCAGCAATTTTCCTCTAACCTAACTTGCTAATAGTATATGTTAAATTAAGGACCTTCCAGTGAATGTGTCTTAAAGTTTACTACCTATATACACTCGTTATCGTGTATTCACTCCACGCATTATTCTCTGCTTTTAACTATCATCACTAACGCGCACTACACTAACTCGTGAGCCTTCGTTCTTGTTCACCTACATCTAGAAGTTGAAGAACCTGGATGTTTGGATATCTAGGAAGCTTGTCCTCATGTTTCTTGGTGGTGTTTTTGATTTCTTGAACAACAGTTTTTTATCTGAAGATTACGATCTACTATTTCTAACAAATTTCGGAGCACCCACGATCTCTCGAAGCACTTTAGTATGGAAGATTTGAATTTTTCTGCACATTACTTGACGCCACACAGCCCCATAACTGTATACCGTATAGCCAAACGGGCTTCAATATCTGCTTGTATAGCAATAGTTTGTTAGCAACTTACAATTTTGATCTTCTACTAATGTCAAGTTCTTGGAGTTTCTTCTTAACATGTTCCTTCCAACGTAACTTGGCGTCGAGATTCATGCCAAGATACTTAGCTGTATTAGCGTTTAGGATGACTTGATTGTTCATCCTTACAGGCAACTAGTTATCTTTCATTCTATTCAGAAAGTTCACATGTACTGACTTACTTTCGTTTATTCTTATGCGCCACTTTTTCGTCCATTCGCTGATGTTGTCTGTGGCTATTTGTAGTTTTAATGTAGCTTCCTCTATTGTGTCACTGGTAGCTATCATAGCAGTGTCATCTACGAATGTGGCTATCACTGCAGTATCGGTTTGTGGCAAATCACACGAGTATAGCAGGTACAGGGTGGTGCCCAGCACGCTGCTTTGTGGGACACCGGCACTAATTGGAATACTCGTCTTAGTATTTCACTCGGAAATGTCTGTTTGTAAGGTATGATACCAATAGTTCCGCGAACGATTTTGGTAGTAAACTTCTTAATTTGTTTTCAAGTCCGACGTACCAAACTTTATCAAAAATTTAAGCAACGTCTAAAAACACTGATGCTGTTTATTTTTTTCTAAACTTTTTTGAATTACATTTATTACTCCGTGCACTTGTTCAATTGTTGAGTGTTCACTCCTGAACCCGAACTGGTGCCCTGGGATAAGTTCTTTTTCTTCTGTAGTCTTCCAGATATATGGAACATATTTCAGCAGAAACGTTGATCAAATTTGTAAGTTTTACAATACCTTTTTTAGATAATTGCTTTAGGAGCGCGCCAGTAATTAGGTCATAGCATGGAGCTTTATTCAGATTAATATTTGTTTTAATCTTATTGTACAGTTCTCTTGGTGTTACTAGCATTATTGTTTGATCTTCGGTGTTAGCATTTAGTAAGTAATTTAGGTTTGTGTCAGATTCATCTGTTGTATATGTCTGTGATAAGTGTTTCGCGAAAGTTTGAGCCTTTTCCAAATTATCCTTGGCCCACTTATTATTTTCCATTTTTAATGGCGGAACACGCATAATAGGTTTTTTCAATTTTCTAGTGGCACGCCAAAGCGAATATTCTGTGTTTTTGTCATTTGTTAATTCTTGGAGGTAATGGTTTACAGATTCATTTTTGATTTTCTGTATTTCTCTTTTCAGTTGCTGTGTCAATCCGTTTAATTTTGTCTTGTCAAGTGGAACTCCTCTCTGCTGTCAGATTCTTCTTGCTATTCGTTTTTCTTCTAAAAGGTAATTTATTCATAATTCTTTACTTCTATTATGCAATATTTTGTATAACGATAAAGATAATTCTGTTTTCATATTAGAGATAAATTTTATTTATAAAACACTTGATGTTTTATTATTGTTAAGTATTGGTTTATGTTATTCAACTTGTACTTTTTTTTCTGAATTCAGGGCAGAATGTATGATAGAGTTAAATTATATTATCTGCTAAAATTCGCTAACCAAACTTTCAAAACTCAATCTAGGCATTCAAAAGTAGTAATTCTCCAACACGAATGAATCTGAATATGCACGGATTTAATATTTTTATATAAGTAGTATATAGGGCACGAAAAGCCATTAGTAATAATAATAAATATAATAATGAACAATTTTATTCAAAGTATGCAATATACAGTGAAAAGGACAGAGTGCAGCTGAACAAAGATAAGAGAAAAAAAAAAAAACTTAATTTAACTGAAGCAAAATATATGTCCATCTGTCTTTACACTTGCCCCTAGGCAGCAACACACTAACACACGCACAACCAAATAATAACACAGGGCAACAAAAAAATATTTTTGTTTTGGTGCCTGGGATTTTAGAGCTGATTTTAACTATATTTGGGACGCTAAATCTATACATGCAATCCGTTTTTCTCTATCAGCTCTACTTTTTTAGATACATCAACTTATCTACCAATGTGGTTTTTATTCAGTATATTCATTTATGAGAGTTCTAAAATTATTATATATTCATTAATGTAGGTACAATGGTTTTATTGTCAGTCTGTAATTGAGTAAATTCTAGGTAAATCTATAAATAGTGGAACCATTGCCTACCAGGTACCTGAACTGACCCTTTTAATCACCTAACTCGGGTAAGTCTCGTCAGTTTGTGCGTTCTTACTAATGAGAGTAGATCGAATTCGGCGTGTTATTTTATGTTAAGAAAAGAGTGTTTTTGTGTTATTGAACAGAATTAAAATGAGTTCAGGTTCCAGTTCAAGAAGAAGTTGTGTAAATCAACCTGATGTGTTTTGCTATATATGCGGAGAATACATGTTTCAACAAAACAGACAAACTATTACTGACTTTGTAAAGCGAGCGTATCTTGGATACTTTGGAGTTAAGCTTGGTGATCAGGACAAAACGTGGGCCCCGCATCTCGTATGTAAAACTTGTACAGAGCATTTACGGCAGTGGACTACCGGAAAAGAAAATGTCTAAAATTCGGCGTACCAATGGTTTGGAGAGAACCAAAAAACCACTTCAATGATTGTTATCTCTGTTTAGTAAATACTAATGGAATCAATCGAAATAACCGCAGTAAGTGGACTTATCCCAATTTAGACTCGGCAATACGCCCTATCCCGCACTCAGATGAAATACCGATTCCAACATTTCATCAGCTACCACATATCTCTGATGACGAATAGTTTCCCTCTGATCGCTCTTCTGATGCTAATGAAACTAATAGTGACTATGAGGGGACGTCATCAGTTCCTCAACGCTTCAATCAAAATGAATTAAATGATCTCACCAGGGATCTCAATTTATCGAAAAAAGCTTCTGAAGTACTGGCTTCTAGGTTGAACGACAAAAATTTACTGGAACAAGGAACCAAAATTACCTTTTACCGTACAAGAGAAAAAGATCTGCTACCATTCTTTTCTCAAGAAGACAATCTTGTATTTTGTCACGAAATTAGGGGACTCATGAAAGAAATGGGACTTTCTGAATATATTCCAGATGATTGGCGCCTATTTATTGACAGTTCAAAGCGAAGTTTAAAATGTGTCCTTCTACATAATGGGAATAAATATGGTTCAATACCACTAGCTCACTCAACGAAACTGAAAGAAGAATATAATACCATAGCTTTGGTCTTGCAGAAGATAAAGTATTACGAACATCAATGGATGATTTGTGTAGACTTAAAAATGGTAAACTTTCTTCTTGGGCAGCAAAGTGGTTACACGAAATATCCGTGTTTCTTGTGCCTCTGGGATAGTAGGGACAAAACGCACCACTGGGTTAGAAAAGATTGGCCTCAGAGAGAAAACATGGACGTTGGGGAAAAGAATGTCATTAACGACGCTTTGGTTGAAAGAGAAAAAATCATACTTCCTCCGTTACATATAAAGTTGGGCTTAATGAAGCAATTTGTAAAGGCTCTTGATAAGAATGGGTCTTGTTTTGCATATATAGGGGTAAAAATGCATCAGTTGAGCACAGAAAAACTCAAAGCAGGGATATTTGACGGCCCACAAATAAGACAATTAATTAAGGATCCTGCCTTCATAAATTCAATGAATCAAGTTGAACGAGAAGCTTGGACATCATTTGTTGCAGTTGTAGAGAATTTTCTAGGCAAACATAAAGCTCAAAACTATGTTGAAATGGTTAACAAGATGCTTAATAGTTTCAAATCCTTAGGGTGCAATATGAGTATTAAAATACACTATTTACACAGCCACTTAGACCGTTTTCCAGAAAATTTAGGAGACATGAGTGAGGAACAAGGTGAAAGATTTCACCAAGATATTAAAGTTATGGAGGACCGCTACCAAGGAAGATGGGACATGCACATGATGGCAGATTACTGCTGGAGTTTAAAAAGGGACTGTTTAAAAAAACATTCAAGAATGTCGCGGAAAAGAAGCTTTCCAAGTGTTGAGTGACTATTTCATTTCTTCAATGTTTTTTTTTTGTTTGTAAGTACGACATAATATTGTATTTTGTATAAGTAAAATAAAAATTTCATATCTACTTTTGTTTACTACACTTACGGATTTGAGTTACAATAATGTAACTTATATTTCTTTAAAATTGTATATCTTAAAAATTTGAGCTCCTAGGTACAAATGAATACGTTATTTGAATTCAGGACATCGAATTGATATAGAATCAGCTCAAAAAACCTCGACACCAAAACAGCTGTTCCCCTGTGTAATAATCATGCACAACCAAATTATATGATGCACAACCAAATAACAAACAAAAAAAAATGTTATGTCAGTTACAGAAAGCCATGATTTAAGATTAGAAAACTTACATTTTTAGGAACAAGTAAATTCTTCAATTATTCTGCAATAACAAATGCTTTAGGTGCTTTTTGAAACATTTGACTGATTTAGATTTAAAAATGTCCGGTAGGTTGTTATAAGTTTTAACTAAGTTGAAAGTGAAAGACCTTTCAAATATGCCTGTTTTATGAAGTGAGGGCGTAAGTAAGCCTCTGCTTCTTATATTTATATTACGAACGTCAGTCTTGAACGGAATTTTTTTAAAAAGATACGTAGGTGACTTTGTGCAGATAATCTTATGATACAAGGTACAACAATGCAAATATCATCTTGACTTCATGTCAATCCATTGAGCTTCCTTCAGTTTATAAGTAACTGGATTTCGTTTCTTTATACCATAGCTAAACCGTAAACAATATTTCTGAATTTTTTAAATTCTTTTTATATCTTCTGCAGTCAAGCAGGAGCCGGAAACAACATCACAGTGGTTAAATATAGATAAAATGATAGAATCGCAAAGCATGAGTTTTAATTGTGTATTTAATAAATGTCTTGAGTTATAAAGACACCTAAGTACACCCACTGCTCTCTTAATGCAAACCGACACGTGTTTTTTAAATCTTAAAGTTGAATCCAAAATTAAGCCAAGATTTTTAGCCTCAGCTTTAACAGGCATCCTTTCATTAGAAATATTAACTTCAACTAGTGAAGTGAGTCTCTTTACAACAATTGGTCTATCGAACAACATTGCGACACATTTGTTAAGATTAAGTTTCAAATGATGTTCCTCCGAAACTCTCTGTATAACCTCCAAATCACCATTTATCAGTCGACAACCGTCAAGCACTGTATTCTCAGAAAAAGAGTAAAACAACTGAGTATCGTCAGCGTACATCTGACAGTTACAGACTTTGAGAAATGACAGAAATAAATGGGTATAAATGCAGAATAGAATAGAGCCCAAAATTGATCCTTGCGGGATGCCTCTGGTCACCCTTTGGAGGTCCGAGAAAGATCCGCTCAAGACAACTCTCTGATGACGTTCTTTGAGAGATTCTCCAATAAACTTAACAGCGTCTTTGTCCAGACCTATAAACTTCAAGATATGAGTTAAAAGTGAGTGGTCGAGCATGTCAAATGCTTTTGAATAATCGAACAAGATTAAAATAGTACATTTATTTCTATCGATCTCTCTAAATATATGGTCGGTTACATTAAGAAGTGCAGTCGCACCACTGTGTGATCGCCTAAAGCCAGACTGCACTGTAGGTAAAATATCATACTTTTCTATATATTCTACTAGATGTGATTTTACAATATGTTCAAGAACTTTTGATAATACTGGAAGTATGCTTACAGGGCGTAAATCACTGTATGCCATTGGGCAGTCTTAGGTAATGGTACAACATGCGCAGTTTTCCAGGCGGATGGATATACTGACATCTCAATACAAAAGTTTACAATATGACAAATTTTTTAAAATAAAGGGACAAAAATGATAAAATCAATAGGAATATTATCAGAACCCACAGCTTTTGTCCTTATTCGACACAAAGCTTTTGAGATCTCGGTTTCAGTAACAGCACAAAGTTTTAAAGCAGTCTTATTTAAGTTATCAGTTCAGTAATAATTTTTAGTATCGGGGGTTTTTAATTTGAGGTATTGAATTGACAAAATATTGATTTATTCCGTTCGGATTACAAAAATTGTCAGGATGTTTTTTATTTTTAATAATATTTAGGTTTTTAAGTGCTTTCCATTTTTCTTTTTGGCCTGAATTTATTATAACGCTTTGAATATATGCTTTTTTCTCCTTTCTTATTGCGCTGTTAGTAAAATGTTGTATGAAAATTGTTATATTAGATTTAACTAATAATAAAATGGAGCAAAAAATGTGTTTAGTTCATTTTTAAATTCAGAAGAAATCTTAAAATGATAATTATAATTATTTTCAATATCTCCAGATTACTGGGATTCACTGAAATATAAGGGGCATGATTGTTGACATTATACGCGCGAAGCTGAAGGCGTGTAGAGATATATTCTCAAAATGAACATTTTTTTTCCCAGAACAATATCTCAAATAGTTGAGAAATATAAATTCAACAATAAGATATTTAAATAAATAACATACAAAAAGCGTTGAAGCCAAATGTATTTTTTTCCTTGTATTTTTTGCATTTTTTCCTGTTTTTTGTATATTTGTTCTAATAAGAACTTGATAAAATAAATGTTTCTAAAAAAAACTTTTCTCGTTTTTTTTCTTCCTTTCAATCAGCAAAATTTATTTTTATTTTACAAAATAGTATTTTTCTTGAAAGAAGGAATTTGAAAAACTCGCGGGCTTCATACCAGCAATATGGCGACAGGTCATTTGATCATTACAAACTCGAACCCCTTGAGATCAAAGGTGCCGAGTTGTGCCTGTGTTTTATGTTTAACTAGCCGGGCCCGCGGCTCCGCTCGCGTGGACTTGATTCACTACTATCGTCACTGCTTATTCCTTGTGTGACCCAACGTAATAAAATATCTCCCATTATTTCTCCTTATCTCCCAATATTTCTCCTTATTTCCCATTATCTCTACATAATTTCCATTATCTAGGCTTACCTCTGCTCATCTCCCATTATTTCTCCTTATCTCCCATTATTTCTCCTTATCTCCCCTTATCTCACCTTTTTTCCCATTATCTAGGCTTATCTCGACTTATCTCCCATTATTTCTTCTTATCTCCCATTATTTCTTCTTATCTCCCATTATCTCACCATAACTCTCATTATCTAGACTTACCTCTGCTCATCTCCCATTATTTCTCCTTATCTCCCATTATTTCTCCTTATCTCCCATTATCTCACCTTATCTCCCATTATCGAGGCTTATCTCGACTTATCTCACATTATTTCTCCTTATCTCTCATTATCTCTCATTATCTCTCACCTTATCTCCCATTATCTAGGCTTATATCGTTATTTCGTTATTCTATATTCTATTATATAGAACATATGTATAAATTTATAAAAACACGTAAATCGGATAAGTGGTTCTCGAGTGATAAGCGCACTAACGGACAGACAGACAGACAGAGAGACGTTGCATTTTATATATTGTATTCTTTGCTACATGATATTGTTCCATATTTAATGCTTAAGGGAGTGTATTGCAAGAGAACGCGCTAGCGGCAAACTTTTCTCCGACTTAATTCACTATTATCGTCACTGCTTATTCCTTATGTCACCTAATAAAATATATCCTATAACCTGGCAAGAGAACATACGTATGTTTAAAAAAAAGCACGTAAATCGGATAAGTGGTTCTCCAGTGAATAGCACACTAACGGACGGACATACAGACAGACAGACAGACAGACAGACAGACGGACA
Organism: Pachyrhynchus sulphureomaculatus; assembly: GCA_019049505.1. Classification (NCBI taxonomy): domain Eukaryota; kingdom Metazoa; phylum Arthropoda; class Insecta; order Coleoptera; family Curculionidae; genus Pachyrhynchus; species Pachyrhynchus sulphureomaculatus. The sequence goes on from CM032449.1 coordinate 180,703,561, forward strand.
GAGAGACATTGCATTTTATATATATTTTAGATATTCTCTGCTACATAATATTGTTCCATATTTAATGGTTTGGACTGTGTATTGCAAGAGAACGCGCTAGCGGCAAACTTTGTCCGACTTCATTTACTATTATTGTCACTGTTCATTCCTTATGCTACCTATCGTAATAAAGTATAGCCTATAACCTGGCCGGAGAACACATGTGTGTTTTAAAAAAAAAAAGTACGAAAATCGGATAAGTGGTTCTCCAGTGATAAGCGCACTAACGGACAGACAGACAGACAGAGATACGTTGCATTTTATATATATTATAGATGTAATAAAATATATACCTATAACCTGGTCAGAGAACCTATGTATGAATTTAAAAAATCACGTAAATCGGATAAGTGGTTCTCGAGGGATAAGCGCATTAACGGACAGACAGACAGACAGACAGACAGACAGACAGACAGACATACAGACAAACATTGCATTTTATATATATTATAGATATAGAGTATTATTGTTATTATATAACCTGGCCAAAGAATATATGTATGAATTTAAAAAAAGACAGGTAAATCGAATAAGTGGTTCCCGCGTGATAAACGCACTAATGGACAGACAGACAGACAGAGAGTCATTGCATTTTATATATATTATAGATTATATATTACAGATATTCTTTGCTACATAATATTGTTCCATATTTAATGGTTTAGGTTGTGTATTACAAAGGCACGCGCTAGCGGCAAACTTATTTCCGACATCATTCACTATTTTACGTCACTGTTCATTCCTTATGCTACCTATCGTAATAAAATATAGCCTATAACCTGGCCAGAGAACATATGTATGTTTAAAAAAAAAAAGTACGTAAATCGGATAAGTGGTTCTTCAGTGATAGGCGCACTAACGGACAGACAGACAGACAGACAGACAGACAGAGAGACGTTGCATTTTATATATATTATAGATGTGATATTACTTTAAACCTTGTATCAAGGTCAGGAATGTTCCTGCCGCCACCTATCGGCGCTAGTCGATACTATGTCGCGTTCTTACTACATAGCCTTAATTCGGAAACTTTTCGATAACAACACGAGTAAGGTTTATAGAAATGTGTCCGTTGTATCAAGATTCATGATATTTTTAGTATTGTTGAAATGTAAAATTTTAAAAATCATATTGAAATTATCAGTAGAGGGAACTAAGATATCATTAAAAGAATCACTACAAAATAAACCATTTGGATAGAGAATGGAGAATTATTCTTTCGATGATGCCTTATATTCCATAAAATTAAAAAAAATATATATATAGAAATCTAGAAACTGGAATTGGTCGAAATTTAAACACTCATCGCACAATACTTGAAATTGTAGTACTGGAGAAATAACTTAAATTTTTGACTTAAGTATTTTTAGAGGAAAGTGACTAATAGAAGAGAGAACAAATCAAACAAGAAAACAGAAATTCACTTTAGTCACAATGGTGATAGTTTTAAATTTGTAAAAATCCGCGAAGTTTAAAATATTCCTCTATCAAAAGCAAAACTAAAAACTATAACAGGTGCCCAATCCGCCCCGCTTTTGAAGTAAAACTACAGGGGTAAGCAACAGTCTTTCATCCGCGCTCAAAGCACTTGAGCCCGACACCATATGGACTTGTACGCCCCCTGCTTGTAACCAGAGATGTTATCTGACGCCTTAATGACCGTCCCTGGAGTTCATGTATGTTCGGAGTGGAATCAGAAACGACAGGGGAGAACTCAGTTATTTCAATCCGATTTTAATTCGACACTAAATCTAATGAATAAAATATTTGAATTAAGAAATCTTGAGGTTTGTCAAACAAACTTTTTCTGCGGTCTAATTTGGGAAATACACTTTTTCAATATGCTAATCCCTAGAGTAAGTTTTTTCTTCAATTAAAAGATTTACAAAAAAAAAAACCGATAACTTAAGAAAACGTCAACATTTTATATACACTTTAAAGCTCACCTAGCACATCTTTAACAGTTTCAACACTGACGCCACGTTAAAGGTGTCTTCCTAAATATTTTCCAAAGCTTTCGACCGATTATGTCCAGAATGCCTCAACATCAAACTCATCTATAATTAGTACCTTCCCAATACACTAAACTAGTCCAGTCCTTCTCCTCCGAGAGGACTTTTCCAAGTCAAAATAACACCACCTCCAAAGTTAGGACGATTGGTGCCGGAGACTTCCGAAGCCCCCCTTCCCCCGATCCACTTCAACATCTTTGTGGCCTTCAACAGCCTTGAAAGGCACAGCGCCAGCAGGAAATAGGGGGATTACCAAGAGCTTTAGTTCGAAAAACCGGAAAAAAGAGGCCAATTCGGTCAAAACACAAGCTGCCATATTCTCTAAGTCTCAAACTCTTACTCTCGGATTTCAAGTGGACGAATATCATCAAGTACCTGGATCTTCGGTACGACAAGCGACTCCTATGGGAGGACCAAGTCAAGGCTGTTACAAGAAAGGTTAACCAGCTTCTAGGCATGCGGTCCTCGCCACTAAACAGAACTAGTAAATTATCAACCAAAAACAAGTTGACAATTTAAAAATAATCATTAGCTCTGGCCTTACATATTCTTTCTAAGCGTAGTGCCATATGTCCCACTACCACGAGCTCACATACAGAAGTTCCAAACCAAATGCTTCAGATCATCTCCAATACTCTTGCCACCGCGATTTACACATGCTTACTCTGGGCTCCAGATCCAACAATCTCTTATTTACAATCAAGACACGTATGTAACCTAAGTTCATATATCTTGTAATTACATGTAAAACATGCTATAAAATCTGAGACACAATTAAACCTTCACGCAAACGTACAGACAGAACACCTATCGATGCGAGTCGATACTATTGCGCCTTCTTGCTATGTTAGTATGGAAACTTTTAGATCGCATTATGTATATTATAGAGGGTGCCCCATATGTATCGAATAATGATTCCACAGCATTTATTAATCAGTATATCAAAAAAACGTTCAAATTAAAGTTACAGGGTGTTATACGGCACACATGCTGACGTTGGCAATAAAATGTTTTGAACTGTCAGTTCGAAGAAATTACGCCATCTTGGTTTTATTTAAATCGAAAGCCCTGTATATTATTTTATTTTTGAGTCCTACTAAAAATTATTGTCTAACATACCATATCTCTAAATTGAACTGTTTTGGAATTATTATCATTTGAAATTTAAAATAAAAAAAGACAAAAAAACTATTAATAAATACTCTAGGTTTATTTTTAAGGTAACAATTGCTCAAAATGTCTACCGTTATCAACGAAGCAATGACCCAATCTGTCATAATAATAATAATAATAATAATATTATTATTATTATTATTATCAGATCATTACACACAAAACAAATACAAACACTTAGGAAATTCTTTCACAGCAAGCAAACCAGCCTCCACACAGCGACAGTGAAAGCAGACAAAAACTACACACCTCTCGACTTAGCCCGGGCAGACCACTCAGCAGACACACACAGTCACACCCAATTACAACAGGAAAAGATGAAAACGTGGTCAGAGAAAACACTCCACGGAAAACACAGATACCACATAGAACAAGACCACGTAAATAAAAAAAACAATCGTACACCTGGTTACAGGATGGGCAGCTATTTCCTGAAACAGAAGGCTTCTTACTTGCCATCCAGGATAAAGTCATATTAACCAGAAACTACCAAAAGCATATCATCAAAGACCCGACTATTGCAGAGGACAGATGTAGGAAATGCCACCAGCAGAAAGAAACGATCGAACACATAACGAGCGGATGTAGAATATTGGCCGGAACAGAGTACACAGCCAGGCATGATTCAGCTGCCAAAGTAGTTCACCAAGCACTAGCCACAACATACAAACTCATAGAAAACACAGATCCCTACTACAAATACACGCCAACATCCATACTTGAAAATGAAGATTACAAGCTCTACTGGGACATCAGTATCCATACAGATAAAACAGTCTCCGCCAATAGACCCGATATTACTTTTCAGTGCAAAAAAAGGAAAAGTCACCTATCTAATTGACATAGCTGTCCCCAACGACACAAACATCCAAACGAAATACACAGAAAAAATTTCCAAATACACAGACCTTGCAACGGAAATAAAAAGGCTATGGAAACAAGAAAAAGTCATCATTGTCCCCCTCATTATATCAGCCACAGGCCTTACACCAATAACATTCACACCACATTTAGTACAATTAGGACTCAACACAAACATACACAAAAACATTCAGAAGTCAGTGATTTTGAAAACATGTAACATTGCCAGGTCATTCCTTAATACATAATGGTAATAGCGTCTGTGCTGACTTGGTTTTGGCCCGTCAGCCAAACATGGAGCCACATTGATCAAATGTGAGAAAGAAGAACTTTTTGAAATAAATAATAATAATAATTTATTGATCATAAAAAAATACATAGTATTAACAGACATGTCAAAAGATTTAAAAACTAAAAATGTAGATCACAAAATACTGTACATCTAAATGTTAAGGATCGAAACAAACAAATAGAAACTCCACACATATCACACAATTTAAAGGGTTTGGTCTATATCTATAGTTAAATGTAGTGCTTAAAATTCTCTCTATTCCTAGTCAGTGTATAAAATTCACTAAAATTATAGATAGCGGCATTGATTATAATTTTTTTTTTTAAGCTACTTTTAAATCGACCGAGCTGTTGCAATCTCATCTCTCGAGGCAAAGCATTAAATAATTTAATCTCTTCCATGTTTGTTCTGGCCAATCTAGTTACGGGCAAGAGCAGATTGTCTCGACTCCTGGTACCATGTGTATGAATATGCGATAATGCACAATACCTAGCAACATTCTTTCTGACATATATGAGTTTTTGGTAAATAATCAAACCATATAGAGTCATTATTTTTAGTGACTTAAAATAAGGTCGACTGGATTCATCCTGTTTTAAGTTTGCAATGCATCTTATAGCAGATTTTTGCACTCTAAAAACTTTTTCAAGGTGAGTGCTTGCCGCAGAACTCCATACTAGGATTCCATAACGCAATATTGAATCAAAAAGAGAGTGGTAAGTTGTAAGTGCGGCTGCTTCGTTTATTGTATTTTTAATTCGTCTTATAGCATATATTGCTTTATTTAGTTTGTTACATATATTGTTTACATGATCGGTATATAAAAGGTTGGTGTCTAGAGTAACCCCTAAGAATTTTATTTTGTTTTTTACATCAGTGCTAATAGTTTTTGCTTCAAACATTATGGACTCGGTCTTTGTGTCGTTTAAAACTAGTTGATTTGAGAGGAACCATAGTTTAGCTTGATCTGTCATTGCCTCAAGCAACTGAGCCGGATCCTCACCTCCCTCGAAAGACACTCCAAATGTTGCATCATCCACATAAATAATGCTCTCGATATTTTGGATATTTTTTCCAAAAATTTCAAATGCCTGTGGAAGATCATTCACGTAAAGGAGGAAGAGTAGGGGACCCAGCACAGACCCCTGAGGTACACCGATCTCCGTAGGCATCGGAGCACTCAAGCTGTCCCATTAAAGCAGACAACCTGATATCTCCCCTCAAGATATGACTGCAAGAGCTTAAAGGCCACACCCCCAATTCCATAAACAGCCTGAATAGAGTTTCGCAGAGAATCCGGGGTGATCTGTGCTACTTCATATTGAAATTCTTTGTTGTAAATAGCAAAACATTAAAACGATTTAGACAATCAGGTCATGTTAAGGATCGTTCTAAATGTGAACATTCAAAAGTTAAAACAAGGGATGATAAAAAATTAGATGTTTTATTGGAAATTACAGAAAATCCACAGCCACTTGTCAGCTTTTAAACCACAACATAAGTAAAGGTACCTTAAGTCGTATACTGAATGAAGAAAAATTGCATCCATACAAACCCATTCTATTGCAAGAATTATCTGAAGACTGCAAACGACGCGTTGAATTTTGCGACGTCATGATGGAACGAATGATCCTGACCTAATTCATAATATTGTTTTTTCTGACGAGGCCACATTTTGTCGTAACGAAGAGGCATAACTGCCGGTATGGTCTACTCAGCCCCACTGGAGTCATTCTCAAAGACTACAAAAGATAAACGTGTGGGCAGGGATTTGTGGACATCATATAATTGGTCCCTTTTTTATCGATGGAAATCTTACAGGACAGCGGTATTTACAGTTACTCCAAGAGCAAGTTATTCCAACTTGTGCAGGTCTTTTTCCCGATGAAAATAATTTGGATACCCCTAACAGGAATCTGTGGTATCAGCAGGACCCAGCACCTCCTCACTATGAAATCTATATTCGTAGATATTTGGATGCGATTTTTCCTAATTGATGGGTAGGCAGAAGAGTTGCTGTAGAATGGCCTGCAAGGAGTCCCGACCTTACGTCACTCGATTTTTTTTATGGGGTCATTTGAAAACCAAAGTTTACCGATATCGACCTGAAACTGTAGAAGATTTACAACAAAAAATTCAATACGAAGAAGCACAGATCACCCCGGATTCTCTGCAAAACTCTGTTCAGGCTGTTTATGACAGATTGAATCATTGTCTCGCTGTTAACGGTAGATATTTTGAGTAATTGTTACCTTAAAAATAAACCTAGAGTATTTATTAATAGCTTTTTTGTCTTTTTTTTATTTTAAATTTCAAATAACAATAATTCCAAAACGGTTTAATTTAAACATATGGTATGTTTAAATATCTAGAATTTTTACTAGGACTCACAAATTCAAAATAATATAAAGGACATTTTAAAAAAAAAATCAAGATGGCGTAATTTCTTGATATATTTTTGATACACTGATTAATAAATGCTGTGGAATCATTATTCCATACATATGGGGCACCCTGTATATGATACAGTCTGTCAAGTAAGAACGTAACCTCTCGTATTTTTGAAAAAATGTGTTTCGAGAAAATTTTTTGCCATCAATGTATTCTTTGGTGCGCTAACAACGGCACATTTACCTTAGTAAGTTGTCCAATCGCCTCCTGCATCAATAATCGCCTGCTATCTTCGGGACATGCTGTCGACGAGGATTTCTGCATACTACGGCAGTGATATGCAAATTTTTCAACTCACGCGAGACAACTGTGTCAAAGTCCTCTGAGCTTTCTCTTTACGAAGGACCAAATGTTTTTAATAGGGTTGGCGTCCGGTGATTGTGAGGACCACTCTAGTATTTTATCGTGGCTCCAACGCTACGTGATTTTCGCCCAGCAAAGGTTTCTTCAACGTGCTTCGAAATTTGACATCATGAGCACGAAGATGTAGTCAAATGCTCTCATGGGACACATTCAAACCCGATTTTCTTAATTCGTTCGTCACGATTCGTTTTTCGACTTACGGAGTTACTTTGCTTACCGAGCCACGTTTTGGCAAGTCGTTGACATTTTTCGTCTCGTTAAAACGATTTACCCACTTCTTCACAAACGATACCGACTTTTTAATATATTTAGCGGCCGCGAAATGTGTCATTTTAGGCCCCTTTGTATAGGAACAAAGAAGGACTGCCTCGCACCGACGCGCAAACATTTTGGATTTTACGTTATTTCGACGAAAGTTTGGAATCGACTGGTACTTTTACTAAAATGCCTTGTAGACAAAGGTTCACCCTGCCGATTTTTTGTTAAATCGCTAGAATCACATCTACCAAAAATGAATTATCGCGGGCACGTTCTTACTTGACAAACTGTATATTGGGTTATGTAGGTTCATACTTTTTAACACTTATGTATAAGTAGTTTAAGACTCTAGCTCTTGCTGGGAAATTGATATGAGATTAAAAAAGATTTAACGTCGCCATATAGAGTAAAATAAAAAAAAATCTTGGCTTGTATATCTCGAGGGACCCCTACGTCAGAAGATAGCAGAAAAATGCAAGTGAAAAACTAACTATAACGAGAACATGAAAAATTGATTTCGGTCCTGTATGGTATGAATGTGAACCCCTTCATTAGCCACTCATTACAATTCCCTACAGAATGTCCTCTCTGTCAACACTTACAATTCAATTCTTTTCAATAAAAGTCCCACTTTATAACAGTACTCTATATAAAAAGACACCCTCTATACTATTTTGCCACCGAGGTCGCAGACATAGAGTACATCCTGGCCGATTTTTCAAAATGAGAGAGAATGATACATATGCCTGTAAGTGTTCTTATAATTCTTCAATATAAGCTTTACCCAACTTTCTAGAGGAATTTTTCAAAATATATACATGTTTATATATCTTCGAGTCCAATGTGTTTTTTTAAAAAGTATGCAGAGAAGCTTATTATTCAGCCCTTAGCATCCTTCTTCTGGAAAAAATCCAAGTGAAGATTTTCCTTGGGGATTTTCTTTGTTTCGGTATCCGAAATATTGTGTCAAAAGTCCATTGCAAAATCGTATCAGCAAAAAAGTTATCGAAGGTCAAAGGTCTCGAAAATCAGTTTTTCTCAAATATCTCGTGAACTATTGGTTTTACGTGAATTTTGGTTAATATGAAATTTGTTCATCATGCATAAAAAGTCCTATATAAAATTTACGTGGGACTAATAATTCTCGAATATGAAAGTTTGGAGAAAAACATGTACTCAACTATACGTTTAAGTGTAGTGGTATATACAAACAATGTGGCGCATTTATGCGTAGAAAAGCCTTTTAGTACTAATAATTCTTCGTCTCTGAGGTGTCCTTGAATATCATCATAATAATGATAGTAACAACTTTGAGTTGCAGCTGTCTAGAATTCCACTGTAATCTCATGGGTGAATCTGTTGAAGGTATTTGACGAAGCATTTTGTCCCTTTTAAAACTCAGTTTAACACTACATCTCGTAGAGTTCGGACGTTTTATTCATATTGAAACATTCTGTAATTTTATTACAATGGCTGATAACTCTCGTTTCATTTGTTATGAAACTTTGTCATGTGGCGCGATCCGAATTGTTGTTCGCGGTTTAGAAACAATTAGAAATGCGAGTGTTGAAAAGGGTGATGAACGTATCGATTGTTTAAAAAGCGTAAATATTGTGACTGTACATGTTGAGTGTCGTAAAAACTATACGAAGAAATTCAACATTGAATCATATAAGAAGAGTCGTATAAGTGATTCTCCTCCAACGTCTCAATGCTCTCCTCGTAAGCATGATCAGTCTCGTTTGACATTGATACGTTGTATATTTTTTGTAATGAACTAGCTAGTGAAAAAGTAGAGCAAAAAAAGGATAAAAAATATCGACGAAGTATCCGACATATTAGTACATTATTTTTCAAGCATACTGTAATACCAGCAGCAGATGAATGCAACGATAGCCATGGGAGAGCTGTAAAATTCGTATCAACTTCGAATTCGACTTAGTTGCATCTAATGCTATCTACCATAATACATGTTTTGATCATTTTATTTTGCCAACTTATGATCTAAAAAAAGGTCTCCCAGCAGACGAGGATATTGCCAATGCAATAAATGATTTTTTTTATTATATAGAAAATAATGATGATTGTCAATTTACTCTAGGAGAGCTAAAAGATATACTTAAAAGTCATGTTCTAGCCAATAAACAATAACATCTAAATTGATTGAACGATATGGTCATAATATCATCATTATTCCCAAATCTAAATCGATGACAATTATTTGCTTTCGCAATACAGGTAAATAATCATGCGCGTCGTGGTATGACAATAAGAAAAAAAATTCCAAAGAAGAACGACTTCGGATTATTGAGACGCGCCTTGCATTCTACCTCAAAGATGGTGCGGAAACGAACACATCGTAACGCCCAAGTTTTCTCAGCCTCATATCTCGAGAACTATTAGTCCCAAGAAAATTTTGTATAGGACCTTTTTTATACAGATTTTACTTACTTACTTACCTAATCTTTATGCCTTTCTACCCCTTTTTTTAGAAGTGTAAAGCCCGTGGAGTTGAGTTATTCTGTGTTTTTTTTCCATATTTCCGTCTATATCTTTCTATCCTGTTTAAATTGCCGATTGCCTCTTTTGCTTCTTCTGTATTACTTTCTTCTGTTTGTGTGAGTTCTGTATTTGGTTCCAATATTATGTCTCTATGTTGATTTTTGTATGCTATGTCATTCCCATCTGATAATTCTTTACAGTATTCCCTCCATCTTTCCATAATTTTGTCTTCTTCTTTTATGACCTTTCCTTCTAATTTTTTGCATTTTTTTCCTTTCCTTTCTGTTTCTGTGATCCCTACATAATACATTTGTTGTTCTTCTGTCAGTTCCTCCTCTTTTCCGTTTATACCCCTATTATTCCGTGTTCTCAATCTAATAACTCGATAATTATTTTCCATTTCTTTCTTCCTATCTATTTCTTTGATTATCTTCTTATTTGTATTTCTTTCATTAATCCTCTCTTCCATATCCTTTATCTTTGCCAGGGTCGTCGTCAATCTACCTATCTCTCTCTTTTTCTCAGTTTTTTGACTTGATGGTCGTAGTGTTCTTTGTTTGTTCTTTCAGTTTTTCTTCCTCAATGTCCTATTTATGTTCTCTTTCTTCGATTATGATTTTTTAATATCCTATTTTCACTCTCTTTCCATTCCTTCTCTCGTTCTCTGCTATATGCTTCAATTTCTCTTGAATTTTCCGTTAATCCTTTGCTAAATCGTTGTTTATGTAAACTCTCTCTCTTAGATTTCTCAGTTTGTTTTTATTTTTCATTACAGCTTCTTTATCTCCCGTGTTTCCAAGTTCTATCTTGTATATAGTTGCTCCTATTTTTATCATATCTTTAATCTGTACTTTTGTGTCCATACTCCTCTCCATAAAATATTCTATACCCATTCTCAGATCTGGTTGGCTATTCACTTCAAATTTCCTTCCCGATATTACAATATTATTCCTTACGTTGTCTTTTTCCAGCCTACTCATCTTCAAATTCATACTTCTCATGTTTTCTCTACTTATCTTATTTTCCTCTTTCAATACTTCATTCTCCTTTCTTAATTCCCTCAACTCTTGTTGGTATCTCTTCTGATCTTGTTTTATTTCCCTTATATCTGACATTAGCCCTCTGATCATTTCTATCAAATTATCTGTCTTATCTACTCTTTCGTTTTTCTCTTTCTGCGGTATTCTTATCAGCTTTTTACTCTTCTTGAATAATCCCACTGACTCCTCTTTTTCTTCGACTCTTCCTCTTTTCAAGTCTTCTGATGTATAATCATCGCTATACATTGTTCTTTCTGTTCTTTACGTGTGCTCCTCGCATTTTCAAACAGAAAAAGAAAAAAAAAACTATTGTTTATGCTTCTTATCACCGTTCTCCACTAAAACGGTCAAGGTCGTCACTTATCGTTTCATTAGCTTCATACAATTTCACAGAAGTATTCTCATAAACCTTTAAATTTTTTACTTATTGTCTTAATTCTAACACTACACTCTGCTTTAGTTCTAGTCCCTCTCGTTTACAATCGACAAAATAATTAAATTGATCGAAACACTACCGTAATAATGCTCGTTAAACCGGTTGACTATTGCCGCGTGTTCGATTGACATGCACACACTTCGCCATCCGAAACTCAACTCTTATGCAGATTTTAATGGTGAATAAATTTTATAATAACCAAAATTCACGTAAAACTAATAGTTTACGAGATATTTGAGAAACTGATTTTCGCGACCTAATAACTTTTTTTACCGACACGATTTCGCAATGGATTTTTGACACAATATTTCTGATACAGAAACAAAAAAAATCCTGAGGGGAAAATCTTGACTTTTTCAGATTTCTTTTTTTTATATAAAGTGACTGGACTTTGCTTTTTTACTTTCCCCGAACAAATTAACACATTTTAATTATTTAAAGCAATCATTCACGTTAACAGACAAACTGAGAACATGACAAAATTTTGAAAAGCGGATTCTTTCACGCTTATAACACTTTCAGACAATTCCAAAAGAGCAACTCTAGAAAAATAATCTCGTCGACACAGTATAACAGATTTTAGTAAGCTTCACCCCCTAAAGGTTTTATGCCTAATATTCATGAATGCGTCTGGATTTGGGGTCTTTATTTTGATGTTTATTTAATTATGGTTAAAAGATATGAGGTTTTGGGGATTAATTTGTACTTTTCTGTGTGTTAACTTCGAAAATGCGTATGTTAATAGGTACTGTTAAAACATTTTGAATTAGATTATTGCATTTTGATTAAACTTTCGTCTTTTGTTGCAGTAAATTCATTTAATTAATTGATTACTTTGTAAACAAATATTAGGATTCCCATACTTCTTGTTTCCTAGTTCTAGCCGTGTCGTTTTTCCGGAGAGTCCGGCCATTATCCGAGGCTTGCTTAACAGTCCTCTGAGCGGACGTTATGTTTACAATGGGTAGGCTGCGAACCTCACTCATACCCACAAACTCTCCACCTTTAACCGGGCTTGGTACTGGCTGCATGTCCCTAGGCTACGCGATCCAGCCAGAAACTCTCTCTCTCTAAAAATATGGTGCTTTGCTGATGATGCAGCAGATGGCTTATAGCGACTAATAAATCGTTTCCAAACCACAGCAGAAACTTACAATATAAGAATATCAGTGGAAAAAACAGAATCAGTGGTTATTGCTGAAGACCCCATTAGATGTAAACTAACCGTTTAGTGCAAAACTGTAGAACAGAACATATCTGGGAGTACAGCTATCGAGCTCAAAAAATCTATATCAAAAAGTACTCAATCAGGCAAATAAAGTACTGGTTGTTTGAGGGACTTAATATGGAAAAATGCCTACATGTCTACAGAAATCAAAGTGCGTATGTATAGAACCATGGTAATACCAGTTCTGACATATGCCACAGAAACAAGAGCAAAATCATTTAAAACAACAAGCCTCATGAGAGCTACAGAAATGAAACACTGCGCACCATCAAAGAAATAACCCTGAGGGACCTGGTATGAAGCACAAATATACGAGAAGAACCCAAGATTCAATCCATCGTCAGTTTCGCAAGATCAAAACGTTGACATTGGAGGGATTATGTAAATAGGATCCCAGCTAATAGCTGGTCAAGATGGGCAAGATATGAATAACCTGAAGCAAGAAGACTTCCTGGTCGACCACCAAAAAGATGGCACGAAAGCTGGACATCTACGTCCTTCTACCAAGACCTTGTCTTATAGGAAGAAGAAAAAGAAGACAAATAGTAGGCTTTCGTCTTGCAGTCAGTAGAAATAAGTCTCGTAACGGCCAAGCATTTACAGAAGAAATTAATGTATACGAGGCGCGTTTTTAAGTAAGTACCGTTTTGAAATATGGCCACTGCAGGCTGCGGTTGCTGTTCCGCGCATGCGGAAGCATTCGTCCAAGCTTATGTTTGTTTGTGCATATTTAAAATGCCTCAGACCATTGAAAATCCCGCGGATTGTGAAATACGGTGTGCCATTCTTTTCTTAAATGCAAGAGACATCAAATCGGCCAAAATTTATCGGAAGATTAGTTAAGTGTATGGCGATGGCACGAAATGGATTAGAAAACCTAAAGATGGCCGTACAAACGCACACGATGAGGGACGAAGTGAGCGACCGCCCGTCATTAATGATGACCTGGTGGTCGAGTTCGAGAGAACAAATGCTTTACGATTCGATCATCATCTAATATGTTTCCGCAAGTTTGAACATACTATGAGGACGACGGCAAAACGGACGTGCTATAGTAATGGTTAGCAGATCAGGCGGCAGATTTCTATGAGGATGGAATACAAACGACTTACGACACGACAAGTGCCTTAATATAGGTGGAAATTATGTTGAAAAGCAGATTAAGGTCCAGGCATTCATATAAGAATAAAATTGTTAAAAAAATGGCCTTGTTTTTTTTTAATATCAAAATGGTATATAGAATTTATGAGAATTTAAATAATTTTAAGAATTTTTACTGCCTTCACCAAAAGAAGTATTTGATTTACACATTCCGAAATTATTGGATTTTTTACGTTTTTGGAATTAAACGGCCGTTTTTTAGAAAAAAAATATTAGTGGGCTATAATAAGGTGAAGAGCCTTATAAAGAAGTAGTATTTTCTAAATCCATAGAGACGAACAGAAAGAGAGCATATGCCCCCTTATAAACTCAACAAGAGCAAAAAGAAGTAAGTCCCAAAAATCTTGCTGAACCATGACATGGATATTCTAACTGAAAATTTTTTTAGCGATGTTCTTTTGAATAGTATTACTTCAAATTTTCTTCAAAAACAAGAAATAAAACATTTAAGTAAACCTACATATGTAAATTGCGATTCCCAAATGATTAAGTTGCTCTCCTTCTATATTTATATCTTTATTTGGATAATAATGTGCTTTATATTTAACATTTAAAGAAGAATTGGAAGACATGCTGAATGAACTTAACAAAAAGTCGAGAGAGATCGGTCTGAAGATAAACATCGCCAAAAACTATGTTCATGACAAATGACGACTATGACAAAGAAAACAGTACTGAACATGAAAACGCACAACACTAGAAAGGATTCATACGTATCTTTGGACAAGAAATAGTAATGCATGTTGCCAGTATTGGAATAGGGAACGGAAACGTGGAATTTGAATCAAGAAATTATAAATCGCCTACGCTCAACCAGCGATGGAAAGTAGGATGTTGGGAATATCGTTGAGGTATAGGTTGACTATTGAAGAAATTCGAGGAAGGTCCAAAATACCTGATGTAGCTGAGAGGGTAAGCAGGTTGAATTGGAGCTGGGCGGGTCATATCGCAAGACTCTCTAACCCATGGACCCATAAAGTAATTAACTGGAGGCCCTGGAATGAGATAAGAAGTAGAGGATGCCCGCAAACCCGATGGTCTGACAACATCAGAAGACATATAACTGAATAAACAAGAAGACGGCGTACTTAGGGGAAGCTTATGTCCGACGATGGACTGCATAGCTGATGATAATGATGATGATGTAAATTGCAATATATCAATCATAACTGGGATTATATTTTTGGAAAAAAAAACAGTCTTGTTCTTGATAACAGCTACCTGCTTTTTTAAAATAATTGAAGAGGCTTAATAACAAGAGGCTTTCTTCTTTTTTATTTGAATATGAATTATTATATGGTTACAGTCTTTAGGAAGAATAACTTCCAAATGAAATGAGATGTAGATTTCTAAGTAGATGCAGGTTTAATACTTAAGGTAAAAAAGGAATCCATAATTTTCAAGCGATTACGTTTCAGGGAAGTAGACTAAAGAGGTAAGAGTTAATAAATTTTGTTGTTTTAAATAGTATTATCAGAATTTTTCTTGATTTTAGGTTAAAAAACTTAATAAATGTTAAGGATAATTATTTATTGTCCACGATATAAGGGTAGGGGAGCGATGCAGCTAGGTTCAATGGAGGGAAGGCGTTTCTTAAAAAAACCCGAAGGGAGTGGGGAGATTTTCTACAAAAAAAGAACCCCTACCTACAGTGGAACTTTAAAAACTTTCACCCAGTTTCAAAAACCAAAAACGGAGTGTAGAAATTTTATAAGAAAAAAACCCTGCCTACGAGGGAACTCTAAAAACTTATTCTTAATTTAAAAATCGGCCATCGAGAGCAAACATCTCGCACCAAATAAAACTCGTTTCTAAAGGGCATATTTTCTACATCGAAGGGATCTGTAAATAATCTTATTTTCTCAATATTTTGATGCTTAACATGAATATTATGTATTCAGGAACTCCGCAACGGAGATTACAGAAATACTGTATAAATTCCTATGCCAATTTTTATTTTCTATAAACTTTATTTTTTTCATTTCAAAATTATTTCAAAATTATATATAAAATATGGGAAAAATTAATCAAATGTTTATATTTTTAAATCAGCCTGTTGCTGCATCATCATTTACCTTCAATTTATGTCAAACTGTAAAAAAACTTGGTGACCTAGTTTTGCAGCAAATAGAATAATTCTTATGTAGCATAAAATGTTTTATAGTATTAATAGAAAATGGTAAAAAACAACTAAGCTTAATACATGTGTTCATACTTACCTCCTTTTTTACTTTTTAACTTTTCAAGGTGTTATTGAAAAACTATACAATATTATTTTTACTTGTTCATGTTTTGGATCATTTTTAGGTTAGAAATTCAACTGGTTGAACTAATCGATAAATAGCTCCTGAATTCCCTGCGCAGTCTATCCGGCACCTATATAATCCTGCAGGATAGCAGGGAATATAAGCTAAACGGACAGGGCTTTGTAGGTTGAAGGCTGTCACTTTAAAATTACACTTTTAGAAGTTTAGTCACATGAAGATTTGGTTATAGCCTATAAGACTTATGTGGTTATACACTGACATCTGCTAACACAGGTCATATAAAAATAATAATACTGTGATAAAAAAATAGTAAGATTTTTAAATTTAAATCGCTCGGGCATTTCCAAATCGGATTATTTTTTTTTTCGTTAGGTTGGTAGGACCTTAACTGCCATCTGTGTCAAATTTTAAGACCATAGCGTCAGTTGTTAATAAGAGTGCGTTTTTCGATTTTTAACATGAGTGGAAAAATTAGGCAAAGAAGTTGCTTTAAATTTTGTTTTAAAAATGGTTTTTTTTTTCGGCTTCCCAAACGTTCGAAATGATAAAAAAGTAATTTGGTGATGATGCTCTATCCAGAGCAAGTATTTTTGATTAGTATAAATTGTTTAAAGAAGGCAGAAAACACGTGGAGGACGATGAACGTCCTGATCGTCCTTCAACATCTACCGATGAAAACCACCTCAAGCAAATCAATGATTTGGTGCTCAAAAATCGTCGAGTGACAATTAGAGACCTTTTTGACGTCACCAACTTGTCATTTGGGTCAATTCAATCAATTTTAAAAGACTACTTGGGTCTCAAACGCGTCTCCTCTCGTTTGGTATCAAAAACACTCAATATTTTTGATAAAGAGCGTCGTGTTAATGTCTATCAAACCATAATTACTAACTATCAAAACGTCATCAAGCGCATCATTACGAGAGATGAGACATGGATTTACGCATACGATCCGGAAACTGCCGACCAATCAAGCGAATATCGTGCTAGAGGTGAGCCCAGACCGAAGAAACCACGCCAAAGCAAGTCGAAAATCAAGGTGATGTTAACAGTTTTCTTCGATTATTGTGGTGTTATTTATTATGAATTCCTTCCGCCGGGCCAAACTGTCAACAAGGCATTTTATTTGAGTGTTATGCGTCGTTTGCGTGAAACTATTCGTCTCAAGAGGCCCGAATTATGGGCCGATAACTCTTGGTTTTTTCATCACGATAATGCGCCTTCTCACACAGCATTGGTTCTTCGCGACTTTTTCATCAAAAATTCAACTCATATCATTCCGCAATCGCCCTATTCGCCTGATTTAGCTCCGTCGGACTTCTGGCTATTCCCTAAACTCAAAAAACCGCTTCGAGGACGTCGTTTTTTGAGTCGATTGAGGAAACTAAAACCGAATCGAAGAAGGCTTCAAAGGCCATTCTAGAAATCGAATTGTTTCGAAAACTGGAAAAAACGTTGGCATAAATGCATTATATCCAACGGGGATTACTTTGAAGGGGACGTAATAAATTTGGAAAAATAAATAACCCGTTTGCGTTTTATTTCAAAAGTCTTACTATTTTTTGATCACAGTTATATGCTTGTATGATTAAGAAAATTTTTTTTTTTTCTGTAAATATTTTTTCCAAATTAGACTGAAAAAACCGACCAAGTACAAGTCGGACTTACGCAATTAGTGGTACGTTCAGGTTATAAAAAATAAAAATTTTTGTTACGGAGGTATAAAATGATCAATGACTTTACAAAATACACCCCAAATGAGTTTTCAATAGAGTTTTTTCTGATCTTTACTAAAAACTGACGACCTTGATTCTTTTATATAAAAAAAAAACAAAAATTATTAAAGATAATACACTCGTGATAATTTTCCTTCAATTTACACTCTATGGAGAATATTCCAGAAATTTTTCAAAATTGTTTGATCAGTATTTTTCGAGATTAGGGGGGGACAGCGATTTTTCGCAGTTTTTTAAAAATAATACAAAGAAAAGTGTGCACAAGTATTACATTTTATATATTTTTGAACTCTTGTTTTTATAAGCTTTCATCACACCCCACTCGATGGACTGGTAATTTTTTTTTTCACTTCCAATGTCACCCCCCAAAACTAACCCCTTAAGTCAAAATATAAGTTTCAAAACTACACGGTTCAAACATACAGTTCCGTTAGAATTTTTTGCAAAAATATCTTCTAGACGACTTAAATCAAGAAAGACTCCAGAAATGGCCAAAATGGCCAATATTCGGAAGTAGGAGACAAATGGGTCAAAATAATTATTATATTCATAATTAGCAATCCAAAAAACATATAATCCCGATGGAATTTTTCTTAAAATCATGTTCTAGTCGAAATAAGTTTTTAAAAAAACGCAAAAATAGCATTTTCTCAGCGGTTTTTTTATTAATTCCATGCTCGATAATTCCAATTTTTTAAACATAAAGTAAAGAAAAGTCTGTGCAAGTATTACGTTATACATATTTTTGAACTCGTGTTTTCACAAGCTTTCATTTGAGATCCCACTCGATGACCCGATAAATTTTTTTTTCACTTCCGATTTCACCCCCAAAACTAACCCTTGAAGTCAAAATTTAATATTCAAAACGACACGGCAATTAATTCCTATATCACTGCCAAATTTCAATTTTTTACGTTAAATAGTTTAGGTGTGACAGACGGACAGACAGACACCGAAATAATGTTATAAGTGTTCCGGACGGAACACTAAAAAGATACTAAATAGTAAAAGTTTGATGATATTTTGTGCTATTAAGATACGGGTCGACTGAATAACAAAAGAATGTCAAAAGCAACAAAAGTTAGACCATATTTGTTTTACAACGTCATAGAGGTTAAAATATATAGAAAATCCACACAAACCGACCACATTTTTTCTAAGGATTAATGTCGTCTTATCACTCTTAAATTAGCGGCTATCGATTGTCTGTATTGTCAAGAGTAAAGATAACTTTGACGAAAAAAAATGATATAAATGATAACTTTAAACTGACATTGTTATTTAAGTAAAATCAAAGCATTTTTGTCAGAAGTCTTACTTCAAATTCGTTGGTAGGGAATAGCTGTTTTTAAAATTCTTCTTATCTTTACCTAAACTAGTAGTTATGGTTTAATTTTAGAATTTTTGGCACAGTAACCACTACAACAAACGCTTTATTTTTGCACTAAATGCGCGTTTCGCTAATCAAATTAGCATCCTCAGGAGCAGGGATTAATTTAATTTAGGATCAAACTAGACTATTTATAGAAAAATTGAAATTTACTCGAACAGAACCAATCAATAACAAACGTTATTTTTTCGTTATTTCCAATTGCAACAGATATTTATGTAGGAAGAAATGTCCGGATTCTGTTGTATGTCTTCAAAGGTATATATGAGGCTCGTTTTTAAAGTAAGTACCCTTTTGATATTAAAAAAACACGCAGCTATTGTTTTAACAATTTTGTTTTTACATGAACTCCCGGACCTTAATCTACTTTTCAACATAATTTAAAACGTATGTTAAGGCACTTGTAGTTACCTCGTTACCTAACCACCACAGCAAGGACGTTTTGGCGTCGTCGTCGGTGCGGTAGCGCTGACCGCCAACACGCTTCTTTAAGTGCAGAAACAAATGGTAGTCACTTGGCGCTAGGTGAACAAGGTGTTCCCAGTCATATGACGCGATGCGATTTTTGGTTCGATGAGCCACGTATGGCCGAGCATTGTCGTGAAGCAAAACCATCGCTCTATTGAGTATACCACGACTTTTGTTTTGGATTGCATGACGCAGTTTATTTAAAATCTCTCAATATGTCTCAGCATTTATTACGTCCCTCAAGTCAAAAAATACACAAGCAACATCCTTTGCCACATCGTACATGATTGTACAGTCTTTGCATGCTTTAACCCATTTTCTTATTATTCCATCGCTTATAGCATTTTCGCCATACTCTTCACTAATCTGCCGATGAATTTTGACCACTTTTACGTGATGTCGATTTAAGAAACGAATTACAGCGGGTATTTCACAATCCGCGGGATTTTTAATAAACACAAACAAACGTAAACTCTGATAAATGCTTCCGTAATGGCGTCCATGACGATGCAGGTACTCAGCGCGCATGCACCTAACAGCGACTGCAACGCTGCAGAGGCCTTATTTCAAAACAGTACTTACTTAAAAAACGGGCCTCGTACTTCCTCTGTACAACTTTATCTTGAGATTAATATCTCGCAATAAAGTATATATTATTTAAATATCGAGTTATGCTCATTACAGATCATATCTGAACTCCGATAACTGCAACGTAATAATAAAAATTACCTTAAAGGAAAAAACCAACAAAAGAAATAAAAGTCAAACAGCGAACGATAACCACTAAACCAGATAGGATCTTTTTTAATTTCTCGCCTTGTTAAACGCTGATGCGATTCGCAAAAGTATTCAAAGGGATAATCAGGATAATTCGTTAGAGTTAGAAGCGATTACCTAGGCTGATTTGCGGCGACATGGGCGACACGCAGCGGCGGAATAATGAACTACGATTCCTGTAGTTTTTTTACGCGAGTGTCTTTCGATGAAAAATGTAACAACAAAAAGGTAATTTGTTATTTTTGTGTTATTTTCCTGCATGCTTTAAACAGTTATATATATATATATATATATATATAGATATATATATATATATATATATATATTATATATATATATATATATATATATGTATATATAGGTAAGGGGGGAGACGATTACCTAGGCGATGATTTGCGGCGACAAATTTAACGTCACAGCTTAAATGACGCAAAAATTCAATATACCAAAATTATTAGAGAAAACAAACTGTATTTGAAATATATATATTTGGTCGGGCCTCCCTCATTATCAATAACGGCTTGTATCTTCTGGACATATTCAACTAACTATATACTCGGGGAAATATGTTCCATGCTTCAGTAATTTTTATTTTAATTCAGTTTTATTTGATATTGGGGCATATTTTCAATTATTTAAGTCTGGTGACTGGGCTAGTGCTTTAATAACATTTGGACAGTTATAAAGCAACCAACTGCGGACTCGAATGACGTGTGCTTTGGATATTGTCGTGATAGAAACCGATAATTGTTTTAAATGTCTAATTTTTGAAGATACGAGATGCTGCCTTAGTATATCCATAGTACACATATTGTTCATATTCCCTTCGACGAAATGCATGTTACCTACTCCTGCAGATGGACATACAGCCCCATAACATCACTCCATACCGTGCTTTACCGTAGCTTTCATATTTTTCAATTTTAATTCTTCGTTAGGCTTTCTCCACACTGATATTTTTCCATCGGACCCAAATAAGTTTATTTTGATCTCATTAGCAAATATTACTGAATTCCAGCGACACGCAGCGGCGGAAATAATGAACTACGATTCCTGTAGTTTTTTTACGCGATATGTTTATTGCAAAATTGTGTCTTTCGATGAAATGTAACAACAAAAAGGTAATTTGTTATTTTCCTGCATGCTTTAAACAGTTATATATATATATATATTATATATATATATATATATATATATATATATATATATATATATATACATATATATATATATATATATATATATATATATATTTATATAGACAGTGACTCACAGCTTAAATGATGCAGTCGCTATAAGAAAAGATTAACTGGTCTCAGTGCCTCTTTATTTATTTGGAAAAAACAACTTATTGAAATTAAATTAGTAAAGCGTCTTCTAAAAAAGTATCAATTAGTTTTTGTCTTAAATATGCCTTACTTAATTAACAATAAATAACTAATCAAATCATATGCAATTTTAACGTCACAGCTTAAATGATGCAAAATAACAACAGGGGTCAAAACTTATCGCATTTTGAAATTTACGAAGGTGGCGTTGTTTTGATTTCTTAGTACAATTGTTTTTTGTTTAGTTTGACATTTTTTCATTCAATAAAACGAAATTGTTTAAGAATGGGTCGTCGAACTACAATTTCTGAGAGAAATTTAATTATTACTCATTACAGGAATGGATACAGCCAAAGAGACATAGCCAAAATGGTAAATAAATGTCCGTCAACTGTTCAGCATATCATTGAACGTTACTGGAATGAAAATAGAGTCAAGAATAAGTCAAGGTTGGCTCCAAATAAGATCTTCAATGAACGTGAAGAAAGATGGATTTTAAGAGAGGTATCAAATAATACAAAAAAAAAAGTGCGCCAAAGTTGTGCGCCGAGGTGGAAAGACAGTTTGGAAAAAGGTGTAACCCCCCAACAGTTCGACGGATCTTGCGAAATAATAATTTACATGGTCGAACTGCTAGAAATAAGCCTTTCATTAGCCAAAGAAATAGACGCGTGAGATTGGAATTTTCCAGAGAGCATATCAATAAAGACTTGAACCTCTGGAATTCAGTAATATTTGCTAATGAGATCAAAATAAACTTATTTGGGTCCGATGGAAAAATATCAGTGTGGAGAAGGCCTAACGAAGAATTAAAATTGAAAAATATGAAAGCTACGGTAAAGCACGGTGGAGGTGGAGTGATGTTATGGGGCTGTATGTCATCTGCAGGAGTAGGTAACATGCATTTCGTCGAAGGGAATATGAACCAATATGTGTACTTGGATATACTAAGGCAGCATCTCGTCGCTAGTCGTCAAAAATTAGACATTTAAAACAATTATCGGTTCTATCACGACAATGATCCAAAGCACACGTCATTTCGAGTCCGCAGTTGGTTGCTTTATAACTGTCCAAATGTTATTAAAGCACTAGCCCAGTCACCAGACTTAAATGTAATTGAAAATTTGTGGCTGACTTTAAAAAATAAAGTAAATAGTGCCCCAATATCAAATAAAACTGAATTAAAATAAAAATTACTGAAGCATGGAACACTATTTCCCGGAGTATACTAGAAAGTTAGTTGAATCAATGTCCAGAAGATTACAAGCCGTTATTGATAATGAGGGAGGCCCGACCAAATATTAGCTGGCTTATTTCAAATTCTACAGTTTGTTTTCTCTAATAATTTTGGTATATTGAATTTTGCGTCATTTAAGCTGTGACGTTAAAATCGCATATAATTTAATTAATTATTTATTGTTAATTAAGTAAGGCATATTTAAGACAAAAAGTAATTCATACTTTTTGAGAAGACTCTTTACTAATTTAATTTCAAGAAGTTGTTTTTTCCAAATAAATAAAGAGGTACTGAGACCAGTTAGTCTTTTCTAATAGCGACTGCATCATTTAAGCTGTGAGTCACTGTATATATATATATATATATATATATATATATATATATATATATATATATATATATATATATATATATATATATATATATATATATATATATATATATATATATATATATATATATATATATATATATATATATATATATATATATTATATTTATTTAGACTGTAAACTTATGTGTCAAAAGGAACTGTAAAAAAATATTGGTAAATAACACTTTACTAGAACTTACGAGGCAATGAATCATAAAGGTTTATATTTTTAGTGTTCAGTATGGAATACTTATAAGATCACTTCGGTGTATGTCTGTCTCTATGTCCTTCTGTCTATCGGTGACACTCGATTTTCTTCAAATCTATTTGACATAGAAAGTTAAAATTTGGCACTCATATAGGAATTGATGGCCTCATCAGGGCCGTGTAGTTTCGAAAGTTAAATTTTGACTTAAGGGGTTAGTTTTAGGGGGTGAAATCGGAAGTGAAAAAAAAATTTTACCAGGTCATCGAGTGGGGTGTCAAATGAAAGCCTGTAAAAGCATTCAGTTCAAAAATATGTATAATATCATACTTGCGCCCACTTTTCTTTGTATTATTTTTAAAACATTGCGAAAAATCGCTGTCCCCCCTTACCTCGAAAAGTACCGATCAAAAATTTTGAAAAAATATTTTCCACAGATAACCTCTTCATTCGACGAGAATTTCTTAGCCCGACCTCAAAGGGTAGGAAAAAAAATATCACTTGGAGCCAAATCTGGGTAATGTGATGGATGGGGAACTATTTTGAAGCCCAGCTTGTGCACTTTTGTATTGCAACAGTCGACGTTTGAGCAGACGCATTGTTCTGGTGAAGGAGCGTTTTTTTTCGCGCTAATCTTGGTCGCTTCTGCTTCAACTCACTATGCAAACGGTCCAATAACATTGTATAATAAGAGCCAGTCACTGTTTTACACTTGTCCAAATAGTCAATCATGATGAAACCCTATTTGTCCGAGAAAACAGTTGCCATCACTTTTGCTGCCTATAAAACTGTTTCTGCTTTTTTTTTGGTGCACCTTCACCTTCGCGAACCCACTATTTTGACTGCCGTGTTGTCGTCGAGGTGTGATGGTAGAGCCATATTTTACTTACAGTCAGAAAACGATTCCAGAAGTCCTTCGGATTATGCTGCAATTTTTCCAAACACGATTTTAAAAAGTTCTTCGTCGTGCGTTTTTGGTCTGGAGTCAATAAACGCGGCACCCATCGCGCATTTAGTTTTTCCATTTTGATAACTTCATAAAGGATATTATGTACCCGTTCATATAAAATGCCTACCATCACAGCAATGTCACTAAGCTAAATGTAATGATCTTCCATCACAATATCATGAATTTTATCGTCCATTTCTTCAGAAGAAACCTCAATCGGGCGTCCTGAATGAGCAGCATCTGCAGTGCTCGTACGGCCACGTTTAAATTCATTTATACAATAATAAATGGTATTGAGTACTGGCAGAGAGTCTCCACGAACTTTTTTCAATTTTTTTAAATAAAAATGTTTTATTACCACATAACACAAAATTTTTACGAAACTTGTAACAACGGTCATTTACATAGCTGGCAACAAACAAGTGTGCGTTGCATCTGTTTGAAACTTCGAACACAACCGTTACAAGAATTACGCTTATCAATAGCCAAGCCGCTTAACAAAATTTTTCGTCATGTCGTAGAAATTTATCAGACTTATCAATCCACTCTCGAATATACCTTTTCTTATATATATATATATATATATATATATATATATATATATATATATATATATATATATATATATATATATATATATATATATATATATATATATATATATATATATATATACTACCGTCAGAAAGTATTCACCCACCTAGTTTTTTTCAGTCCCAAGACAACAAAAACCAAGATAATATAATTTTTTTTTGAATTTTAATGAATTATTATTTATTTTCACATTATTTACAGTCTAGAAAATCAGAAAAGTATTCATGATTTTCCAGGATTTTTCTCATCTAGGTGACCTCCTTTGTTTTTAACTACCGCTTTACAGAGTTTCGGCATTCTGTCCAGTAGTTTCTTTAGAGTTTCTTCGGTTATTTTAACTCATTCTGCTTGTAAAAGTTCCCACAAGTGATTTTTTTGATGTTGGATCGAGTTTTCGAACACACCTGCCCAAATGAGGTTCAAGTCGGGCGATTGTGGAGGCCAAGTCATCACTTCCAAGACGTCATCGGATTTCCATTGGTCCAAAAGTTCTGTAATTTGTTTAGCAGAATTGCCTAAAAAATATCTCTTCCAGAAGGAAGCATTTGAGTTAGGAAAATTTCTTGATACTGTTCTTTTGGCATGATTTCTTTCTATCCTAAAGATTTTTCCAACTTTACCGTTACCAAAACAACCCCAAACCATTACTGAACTTCCACCATGTTTTACTGTAGGCAACTCCTCTCTCCAGCTGACTGCCGCACGTAAACTCGTCGATTTGAACCGAAAATTACGAATTTAGATTCGTCGCTCCAAAGGACGGAATTCCATTGTACCATTGTCCAATTTTCATGTTCTCGGGCTAATTCTAATCGTTTACGTTTATTCACTTGCCTAAGAAGTTGTTTCTTCACTGCAACTCTCCCGTGTAGTCCACCTTCTGCTAATTTGTTTTTAACGGTTGTCACGCTGATGAGGATGGGCCATTCCAGGTTTACTTGAACCTTGATTTCTGGTGCGGTAAGGCGGCTATTACGTCTGCTGGACATTATTATAGCTCTGTCTTCAGGGGGAGTCGTTCCTAAACGTTTTGGATTGGAATTCCATGTCCCGCAGAAAATTTTTTTGCGATGTAGTCCTCCGTTCTCCTTCGCATCCACATATTACTCGCGATTTGTCGAGTCGAGTGACCATTTTGATGTCTCGCAACTATCAGAGCCCTATTTTCAACGGACACTTTTTTCGTTTTTGGCATTTTCACAAAATAATTTAGCCTGTATCAATGACAAAAGTACTGTTTGCGAATGGTTAATTTCCAAAAGGGCAATGGTATTTATAGCATAGTTTTTATCATAAAATGTCACTAGGAGTTTCCATAATTCCTAGAAACTTGAAATAAGTTCTTACTTCAACTGGAATTCTTAGAAATCGCCTCAAAACGATTATCATGCAAAACTTAGAAATTTGTTCTAATTGGCTTTTAATTTGTGATTTCACCAAAAAGGCTTATCTAAACAATTTTATGATGGACACTTGTTAAGAACAATTAAATTTACCTAATATAATAAAAGGATTTAATTAAGTATTAAATTTTGGCAGTTACATTGAAATTTCTAAGTGGGGAAATACTTTCTGACGGTAGGGTATATATATATATATATATATATATATATATATATATATATATATATATATATATATATATATAGTCCATCAGCCGTCCTCATCCACTGCTGGAATAGGCCTCCTCTAAGAACTTCCACTGATCTCTGTCCTGAGCGGTTCCCTGCCACTATTTTGATGTCACAGCTCCATCTTGTTGATGGTCTAGCTCTGTTATATATATATATATATATATATATATATATATATATATATATTCACAAGTGGTTTTTCTCTTTTTTCTGATGGAAGCAATTATAATCAAAAATGAAAAAAACGATAAATACGAGGGCCATTTTTTTTCAATCTCCGATCGTACAGTTGAGTGCTAGAAGGCAGGGATGCTCGGAGGGCGACTGCGCATCTCCCCCACTATAACCTCTGCCACTTTTCATTACGCCATTTTGAGCTGAGTTGCAGGCACGTGAACATGGCTGCTACTATTGATTCTCGCCAAGTGCGAGTTGCCTAGTGTAATTCGATTTCTTCAAGTAGAAGGGAATAGTGCAGCGGAAATTCATCTTTATGAGTGATGATGTTGTGTGTGAATGGTGCAGGAAAATTAAAGAAGGCCGAACTGATGTTCACGATGAAGGGGGACAAGGACGCAAATCTGTCGCAACAGAAAACATTGTTCAACGAGTTGACCAAGTGGTTCGAGAAAAGATTTACCATAAGTAAATTGTGTGTGGAATTTTCTGAAGTTTCAAGATCATCTATTTACACTCTCGTAACAAAACACCTACACTACAAAAAACTGATAACCACACATCACCAGTCTCAATTGATTTCAAAAGATCTTCACCTTCAGCCTCATAACGGGTGAGGAACGTCAATGCTGATGCCATTCGATCAGCGCTGACGTTCCTCACCCGTTATGACGCAGGAGGTGAAGATTTCTTGAAATCAATTGAGACTTGAGATGAGATCTGGATTCAGTATGTCACTCCCGAAACAAAACAACAGTCATAACAATGGGTGCACTCAAACACGCCAAACAAATCGAAAAAATTCAAACAATCCTTCAACAAGAGGAAGGTTATAGGTACCGTGTTTTGGGAACAAAAAGATGTGTTTCTTGTTCAGTTTATGGAACCGGGGACTACGATCAATGCAGCTGTTTATTGTCAGACTTTACGCCGACTGTAGAGAGCCATTCAAAACCAAAGAAGAGGCATGTTGACTTCTGGAGTTCTTTTCATTCATGACAACGCCCGCCCTCACAGTGCTGCTATAACGCAACAGCTCCTTGAACAATTTTGATGAGAAGTTTTTGAACTCCCGGCGTATAGCCCCGGAACTGCAAGAGTGGCTAGGAGGGCAGAGCTTTCAGATTAATGAGGAGCTTCAAAACAACGTTATTGCCCATCGCAACTCACTGGCTGCAACATTCTATGAAGAGGAGATTGGAAAGCTCATCCACAGATATGACAAATGCCTCGATCATCACGGTGATTATATCGAAACGTAACCATGTTTATACACAACTTTTGATAACAAATTCATTTTGTTATTTACACTTATTTTGTTATTTATGGACCATCGAAAGTTCAAAAAAAAAAACTGTCCTCGTATTTTTTTTGAACGACCTACATGTAATGCAGAATAATTAGCTATAATACGAGGCTGGACTGAAAAGTTCGCGGCCTAACCAAAAAATAATTATAATATTTTTGTTATAGTACCCTCGATAAGTTCATACTTTCTTTGGTTATCACAGTGTAAAATTTTGTTGCTGTAGAATTTGTGGTTTTTAGGTTAGAACGAGTCTAGTGAGATCAAGTGCTGCGTTTTTGGAAAAACTGAAAGAATTGAACAACATGCGGTCATCAAGTATCTGTTTAAAAAAAGATTAACACCAAAGGAGATCTACGATGATATGAAAGCAACACTTATATATATATATATATATATATATATATATATATATATATATATATATATATATATATATATATATATATATATATATATATATATATATATATATATATATATATATATATATATACTAGCCGGGCCCGCGGATCCGCTCGCGTGGACTTGATTCACTACTATCGTCACTGCTTATTTCTTATGTTACCCAACGTAATAAAATATCTCCCATTATTTCTCCTTATCTCCCAATATTTCTCCTTATTTCCCATTATCTCTACATAATTTCCATTATCTAGGCTTATCTCTGCTCATCTCCCATTATTTCTTCTTATCTCCCATTATTTCTCCTTATCTCCCATTATTTCTCCTTATCTCCCATTATCTCACCATAACTCCCATTATCTAGACTTATCTCTGCTTATCTCTCCTTATCTCCCATTATTTATACTTATCTCCCATTATCTCACCTTATCTCCCATTATCGAGGCTTATCTCGACTTATCTCCCATTATTTCTCCTTATCTCCCATTATCTCACCTTATCTCTCCTTATCTAGGCTTATATCGAATTATATAGAACATATGTATAAATTTAGAAAAACACGTAAATTGGATAAGTGGTTCTCGAGTGATAAGCGCACTAACGGACAGAAAGACGTTGCATTTTATATATATATTGTATTCTTTGCTACATGATATTGTTCCATATTTAATGCTTTAGGGAGTGTATTGGAAGAGAACACGCTAGCGGCAAACTTTTCTCCTACTTAATTCATTATTATCGTCACTGCTTATTCCTTATGTCACCTAATAAAATATATCCTATAACCTGGCCAGAGAACATACGTGTGTTTAAAAAAAAAGCACGTAAATCGGATAAGTAGTTCTCCAGTGATAAGCACACTAACGGACGGACGGACAGACAGACAGACGGACAGAGAGACATTGCATTTTATATATATTATAGATATTTTCTGCTACATAATATTGTTCCATATTTAATGGTTTGGACTGTGTATTGCAAGAGAACGCGCTAGCGGCAAACTTTGTCCGACTTCATTTATTATTATTGTCACTGCTCATTCCTTATGCTACCTATCGTAATAAAATATAGCCTATAACCTGGCCGGAGAACATATGTATGTTTTTAAAAAAAAAAGTACGAAAATCGGATAAGTGGCTCTCCAGTGATAAGCGCACTAACGGACAGACAGACAGAATACGTTGCATTTTATATATATTATAGATGTAATAAAATATATACCTATAACCTGGTCAGAGAACATATGTATGAATTTAAAAAATCACGTAAATCGGATAAGTGGTTCTCGAGGGATAAGCGCATTAACGGACAGACAGACAGACAGACAGACAAACATTGCATTTTATATATTATAGATATAGATTATTATTATTATTATGTAACCTGGCCAAAGAATATATGCATGAATTTAAAAAAAGACAGGTAAATCGGATAAGTGATTCCCGCGTGATAAACGCACTGATGGACAGACAGACAGACAGAGAGACATTGCATTTTATATATATTAAAGATTATACATTACAGATATTCTTTGCTACATAATATTGTTCCATATTTAATGGTTTAGGCTGTGTATTGCAAAGGCACGCGCTAGCGGCAAACTTATTTCCGACATCATTCACTATTTTACATCACTGCTCATTCCTTATGCTACCTATCGTAATAAAATATAGCCTATAACCTGGCCAGAGAACATATGTATGTTTTAAAAAAAAAAAAGTACGTAAATCGGATAAGTGGTTTTTCAGTGATAGGCGCACTAACGGACAGACAGAGAGACGTTGCATTTTATATATATTATAGATATATATATATATATATATATATATATATATATATATATATATATATATATATACATATGTATATCAAGGATTTTCTACATCTAACGCTGTCTTCCTTTTCTCAGTCTTTGATTCCATCCGTTTCTATCTTCCCAGTCTCCATCTGTTAGACCCTGTCCTCCTTAGCTTCGTCCATATTGTGGAGAGGAGGACCCAGACGATCGTGGAGAGACGATGCTCCGTCATACTACTGTGAAAAAATGAGTTGCGGAATTTAAACGTGGACGAAAAAGCATCGAAGATGACCCTCGCTCCGGCCGGCCTACAACGTCTACGACTGAAGAAAACATCGGCAAAGTGTGTGATCTCATATTGAAAGACCGTAGATTAACTATCAGGGAGATTGCAGACACTACAGGCATCTCGTATGAACGAATAACACAAAACATCAATGCCAACGAACTCGGATTTTCTAAAGTTTCCGCTAGGTGGGCCCCAGATTGCTTTCAGTTGAACAAAAACGAATTCGCCTCACGATTTCTCGTGACTATTTGGAGATGTTTGGGGCTGATCTGCATGATTTGTGACAATGAACGAAATCTGGGTTCACCACTATACTCCAGAGTAAAAACAACAATCCAAGCAGTGGAAAAAATCTGGTGAACCGACCCCAAAGAAAGCGAAGGTAATTCTGTCGGCTAGAAAAGTGATGGCGTCAGTTTTTTGGGATGCTAAAGGTATTATTATGGTGGACTACCTTCCGAAAGGCGAAACAATAAACTCGAAGTACCATTGCACCCTTTTGCGTCGTTTACGTCAAGAAATTAAAGAGAAACGCCCAGGATTACTGAGAAAGAAAGTTTTGTTCCATCAGGACAACGCTCGCGTTCATACGTCTGTTGAGTCTATGGCTCAAATTCGTGATTGCGGTTTCGAATTGCTGCCCCACCCGGCTTATTTTCCTGATTTGGCACCTTCGGACTTTCATCTGTTTCCAAACCTAAAAAAACACCTCGGTGGCCAGAAATTTTCATCAAATGAAGAAGTCGAAGCTGCAGTTAACCAGTATTTTGAAGACCTTGAGAATATTTTTTTCAAAAGGGGTGAAAGCTTTAGAAAGCCGGTGGAAGAGGTGCAAAGAGCTAGGTGGAGATTACATCAAAAATAAAAATATTTTTGTGCGTATTTTATTTTGTTTTCTTGACTAGGCCGCGAACTTTTCATTCCATCCTCGTACTTGTACTTTACAGCACATAAATTCCTATATAATATTTTAAGTTAAACGCTCTTTCGAAATACCATGTATTTTGTGTGTATAGTAATGTATTCATCTGAAAATCAATTTATCCATTAATATAGAAACTGTTCGTACACTCAATACGACCGACATTTATCACCACCACGATGGCTTCCCCCATCGACTAGTTTGAGTTGAAAGAGGGATTGACAGTCAATGGGAAATCGGATAGATGAATTCAATAAAATGAGTGTATTATTCGACATGAAAATTTATGCGAAAAGTGAGGAAAATTGCTATAATTGATAAATTTTTAAAATAATTTCTGTAATGATCCGATCTTAAAAAAGGCAAGAAGACCTTCCTAAATAACTATCGACCGCGACCGGTCGCACTGCTTCCAATAATATGGAAAGTGTTGAAAAAGGCTATCAATCAGCATCTTAGAAGATATCTAGAATGATTCTATATTATCAGCAATCAACAATATGGTTTTCGCAAGCAAATATCAACAGGAGATCTTCTAATTTATGTAACACATGTTTGAAACAACGCAACTGAACACTTTAGAGAATTTCGAGCGGTCGCACATAGTTATACAGGGTGTCCCAAACGGTATGGTCAAAAATGAAGGATCTAGTAGACTGAATCAAAATAAGGTCAGAAGTTCCCGTTCCCCGTTAGGGAGCTACAGCCACCCAAATGGGGAGCCTGAAGATGGGTTTTCATTGAATATTTCGGAAACCGTTAAAGACAAAAACATCAAATTCAGATTTTAAAGTAAAGTTTGTGTGCTGAATAGGCATTTTACCTTATAATCGTAGATAATTCAACCGGTGTGTCGAAAGTAGGGGAGGGCGTGGTAAAATGGACTTAATTTTTTTTGCAATAACTTTTATTGCATTTTCGCGACGGATTAGGGAAGCTTAAGATCTTTGGCGAAAAAAAGATACTCTTAGTTTAACACGATTAGAAGCATCAATTCCGAGTTAAAGTCGATAAAGAATTTCCATGTCAGGAAAAGAGCCTATTACCTGGCTTCTGCCAGGTGCAATGATAATTAATCAAATGTCAACACACAAGTCAAATCTGAAAGTTCGAAAAATTGTGGTCGATTTCTTTATGCCAAATTTTACTTTTGTCGAGTATGCGGATATGCATTTAATATATGGCTTAGCTTCTGGTAACGCTTTTTTTTTATGGGTCTAGCTCACGTGCTGCAGGGAAATCCCTAAAGCGCTCCAGGAGCGGCAAGAGTGCGGAAAAAAGCGCGATTCACGTTGTTCGCTGTAAATTGTACTCGGTGGGAAACACAGCGCTGGGCAAATTATTCCAAAGGGATGACGTTCTCCATATAAAAGATTGCTTGAAAAGCGTTGTACGCGGAGTAACAAGCCGAACCTCATACGGATGCGAAGCACCAGCGCGACGTGTATTTCTAACATGCACCGCTTTGGGAGGAATTAAGCGGGCTACATCCTTCGAACACTTTCCATGAAAATACTTGTAGAACAGACTCAAGTCGCCAACCGTTCTTCGATGTTCCAGCGAATCAAGGCCGCCGGTCAATTCCGGGTCCCCAATCAGACGGACCGCTCTTCTCTGAACAGAATCCAACAAATGCAGTGTATGTTTCGGAGCGGAGCCCCAAACGTGGGAGCAGTATTCCATAGTTGGTCGAATTAACAGTTGCTGTGGGGTGTAAAGCTTTCTGGTTCTAAATAATATTCCCAACTTTTGAGAAGCTCTCCTTGCTATGCCTGCAACATGTTCATGCCAAGACATATTTGCTCCCAAACTAACGCCCAACAAATTGAGCGACGATGCTAGGGGAATGGAGTGCCCCGACATAACTATGTCGGGTTCAGCAACGTTAACTTTTTTAGAAAAAACTGCCGCTTGGGTTTTTGTAGCGTTAAATTCCACTTGGTTACTGTCACCCCAAGATAGAATTTCTTCCAGGTCTTTGTTAAGTTGAACGACCTCCTGCTGTCTGCGGATATTCGCCTGAGCAGCCGATGTCCAAGCGTTCAAGGTGAATGAAGAGACAAGCGTACTGTCATCTGCATAGCTATAGATTGGATTCCCGGTCTTTTCCAGCAGATCGTTAATGTAAATGAGAAAGAGAGTAGGAGACAGTATGGAGCCCTGGGGCACACCGGCGTTGATAGTGAGGCTGTTAGAAAGAAATCCGTCGACCGCCACTCGTAAAGAACGCTCTCTGAGGAAACATGAGAGCCACAAACAGAACCTTTCAGACATACCAGCGTAACTTAGCCAACAGTCCATCGTACCAAACACGGTCGAATGCCTTGGATATGTCAAGAGCAACCGCTCGAGATTCTCCAAAGTGTTCAATTGCGTTGTTCCAAACATGTGTTACATAAGTCAAAAGATCTCCTGTTGATCTATGTTTACGAAAACCATATTGGTGATCGCTAATAATATTGAATCGTTCAAGATATTTTAGAAGATGCTCATTGATAACCTTTTCCATGACTTTCGATATTATTGAAGGCAGTGCAACTGGTCGCTAGTTATTTGGCAAGGTCTTCTTACCTTTTTTAGGTATCGGCTGAACCGTGGCACATTTTCAGCAGGACAGAAATATTCCCTTTCTGTAGGATAGGTTAAAAAGTCGCTAATGAAGCGGCTCGCCTTTACGCAGAACGATTTCCTGATCGATACTTGCCTGATCGCAGAACTAATAAACGAGTTGATCGCAATCTGCGGGAATCAGGTTTATCGTGTCTTGCTTTTTCAAATTGTGTGCTTATTATTGGATATCTTTTAGGTAGTCTTATAACAAAACCTGGAGGAGTAGGTAGTCCAAGAACTGTTCATACTATTGAAATGGAAGAAAATATTTTGGACCTAATAACAAACGATCCAACTAATGGTGTAACGAAGTTGGCAGCACCACTTCATACTTGCAAATCGTTGGTGCATAGGGTACTTCAAGAGCAATTACTCCATCCCTACCAT
The DNA here is from genome assembly GCA_019049505.1 of Pachyrhynchus sulphureomaculatus. Taxonomy (NCBI): domain Eukaryota; kingdom Metazoa; phylum Arthropoda; class Insecta; order Coleoptera; family Curculionidae; genus Pachyrhynchus; species Pachyrhynchus sulphureomaculatus. Next base: position 180,738,229 of record CM032449.1, read on the forward strand.
TTCCAAAAAGTTCATTCTATATCACTCGATGATTATCCTGCACGAGTGGAATTCGCTGATTGGTTTCTATAAAAGCAACGAGAAGATAATACATTCGTAAGCAAAGTGCTTTTTACAGATAAATCGGGATTTTCTAGGGATGGTGTAATAAACTCCCATAATTTTCACTTATGGGATGAGGATAATCCACATGCGATAATTCACACTAAAAACCATCATAAATTTTTGATAAATGTCTGGATGGGAATTATCGGGAATTATTTGACTGGACCATAGGTTATTGACGGGCGGCTAAATGGTGAGAAATATTTGCAATTTCTTCGAGATGATTTAAATAATTTATTAGAAGAAATTCCGTTACATATTCGCAACAACACATATGGTTAATGCACGACGGTGCACCACCACATTTCAGCAACATTGTTAGGGGATATTTAGATAACCAGTTTCCCAATCGTTGGATAGGTTGGGGTGGACCATTCCCGTGGCCACCCTGATCACCAGATCTAAATCCCTTAGACTTCTTTTTACTCCTGTACAAACTAGAGAAGAGCTGTTAAAGAATTTTCTTTCACTGTGCTGAAATAAGGAATCATCCCGGCATGTAATTTAGAGTTCAAAGAGCTTTCCTCACTAACTTAAGGAAATGCATAACCGTACAAGGTGCCCACATCGAACATATTCCCTAGCTGAAATTACGCATTCATTTTATTTTTCCTTTAAATTAATATTTTCGATTTTTTAGCTGTGTTTTGTGATTGTTTTCTTGATTTGATAAATAAAAATAAGTTTTTTGCTTCATTTGATGATTATGTTTTCTTTAATTATTATTTAGTTGTATGGTCATTTAAAAATATCTGGATATTTTGAAGTATTGCTAATATCCGTAATAATATTAGGTAATAGGCTCTCTTTCTGACATGGAAATTCTTTATCGAGTTTAACTTGGAATTGGTGCGTCTAATCGTGCCAATTCGCCAAAGATCTCAAGCTTCCCTAATCCTACGCGAAAATGCAACAAAAGTTATTGTAAAAAAAGTTAAGTCCATTTTTACCACACCCTCCCCTACTTTTGACGCACCGGTTGAATTACCGACGATTATAAGGTAAAATTCCGATTCAGCACATAAACTTTACTTTTGAACCTGAATTTCATGTTTTTATCTTTACCAGTTTCTGAAATATTCAATGAAAACCCATCTTCAGGCTCCCCATTTGGGTGGCTGTAGCTCCCTAACGGGGGGAGAGAGGAGACATTTTTATAGGAACTTCTGACCTTATTTTGATCCAATCTACTAGATCCCTTATTTTTGACCATACCTTTTGGGACACCCTATATAACCAAAGCATTTGACCGTGTTTGGCATGAGGGATTATTGGCTAAGTTACACTCTTATGGTACATCTGAAAAGTTTTGTTTATGGCTCTTGTGTGTCCTCAAAGAGCGGTCTTTAGTAGTGGCGGTCGATGAATTTTTTCTAATACCTCTCGATCAACGCCGATGTGTCTCAAGGCTCCATACTGCCTCATACTCTCTTTCTGATTTACATTAACGATCTATTGGAAAGTACCAGGACTCCAATCTAGAGCTTTGCAGATGACAGTATGCTTGGTTCTTCATTCACTCTGAACGCTCGAAAATTGGCTACTCAAGTAAATCTTCGCAGACAGCAGGAAGTCATTTAACTTAACAAAAATAGGGAAGAAATTCAATTTCGGGGTGACAGAAACTAAGTAGAATTTAACGCTACAAAAGCCAGGCAGCAGTTTTTTGTAAAAAAAGCCATAGTTGTGTCTGGATACTGTATTCCTATAACATCGTCACTCAATTTGCTGGACATTAATTTGGGTACAAATATGTCTTGGCATGGACATGTTGCATGCACAGCAAAGAGTGCTTCTCATAAGCTGAGAATATTATTTCGAACTAGAAAGCTTTACACTCCACAACTATTAAGTCTGTACAAAACTCAAATTCGACCAACAATAGAATACTGCTCCCATATTTGGGGCTCTGCTCCCAAACATACACTGCATTTGTTGGATTCTATTAAGAGAAGAGCTGTTCCTCTGATTGGAGACCCAGAATTAACCAGCGACCTTAATTCATTGGAACATCGAAGAACCCTTGGCTACTTAAGTCAAGTATTTTCATGGAAAGTATTCGAAGGATATAGCCCGCTTAATTTTTCACAGAGCGGTGCATGTTAAAAATACACGTCGCGCTAATACTTCACATCCGTGTGAGGTTCAGTTTGTTACTCCTCGTACGACGCTTTTCAAGCCGTCTTTTATATGGAGAACATCATCCGTTTGGAATAATTTGCCCAGGACTGTGTTTCCCACCGAATACAATTTACAGCGATTCAAGAACAACGTGAATCGCTTTTTCTGCACATGTATCGCTCCTGTAGCACTTTAGGATCTTTCCTGCAGCACGTGTGCTAGACCCATAAAGAAAAAAAAGTGGCGCCCCTTACATTTTACAACAGAACCCTGAGCTGATTTCGATTTCTCATCTCAGAAAACCCCTGAATACTGAATATTGTACAAATAGTACAATTATTAAGAAAGCTACTTAAGAAAAACTAAAATAAAAGTATAACGTTTGACACCCTGTATCTCAAAAATTACGAATTTTTGGACTAGGGTCAGTTGGATTAAATGATCACATTTCCATCCCAGAAATCCCCAGTAACTTTATGTACTCGGAATACTGGGATACCCTGTATTTAATGATGCGTAGCATGTCTTTGTAGTGGAAATTGATTTGGATTCTAAAAATCGGTATTTTTAGGATATTAGTATCTGACAATATTTTACGAAAATTTAAATTATTTTTTACAGATACTTTCTATGCCATTTTTAAGTATGTACACACTAAATCTTATATGAGATCTTATTATATTACATACAAAAAGAATCCATTTACTGCAGCCAATATTATTATTTGTTCCTCAGAAATCCACGCTACCGCGGCTTTCAAATCAAGATTTTGGAACCCGTCTTTCCTTAGAAGTTTAAACAAAAAGAAACAGCTGGCTGCTGAAAGTGCTGCTTAATTCCTCCCAGAGCGGTGCAAGCTAGGAATACATGTCGCACTAATACCTTACATCCGTATGAGGTTCAGCTGTTTGAAATGATTTACCCAGAACTGTTTTCGACCGAGTACAATTTACAGCGAGTCAAGACCAACGTGAATCGCTTTTTCCGCACACGTGTCACTCCTGTAGAGCTTTTGGGATTTCCTAGCAGCACGTGGGCTATGCCCATAAAAAAAAAAGATATAAACTGCAGAATCGATTTTTAGTTTTCCGTACGGAACGTACGGAACACGTATAAGATCACTTCGGTGTCTGTCCATCTGTCTGTCCGTCTATCAAATCCGATTTTCTCCAAAACTATTTGACATAGAAAGTTGAAATTTGGCACAAATATAGGAACTGATGGCCCCATCAGAGCCGTATAGTTGTGAAAGTTAAATTTTGAATTAAGGGGCAAATTTTGGAGGGTAAAATCGGAAAATTTGTACCAGGTCAGCGAGTGGTGTGTCAAATGAAAGCTTGTAAAAACATGAGTTGAAAAATATATATGATGTAATATTTGCGCACACTTTTTCTGGGTAAAATTTTGAATAAATTCTGGAATATTCTCCACAAGATGTAGATTGAATAAAAATTATCACGAGTGCATTACCTTTGATAACTTATCTGGTACATAAAAAAAAAAAAAAACAAAAATTTCAAGGTCCTAAGTTTTCAACAAAGATCAGATACAAACTTTCTTGAAAACTCATTTATGGTAACAAAATGTGTTATTTTAAACTAGCCGTGCCTGCGGCTCCGCTCGCGGGAATTGATTTACTATTATCGCCACAGCTTATTCCTTGTGTTACCTAACGTAATAAAATATATTCTATAACCTGACCAGAGAACCTACGTATGAATTGGAAAAAGACACGTAAATCGGATAAGTGGTTCTCGAATGATAAGCGCAGTAACGGACAGACAGACAGATATGTATTATATATATATTATTATTATTATTATATAACATGGCCAAAAAACATATGTATGAATTAAAAAAAAAAACACGTAAATCGGCTAAGTGGTTCTCTCATGACGCGCACTAATGGACAGAGAGACGTTGCATTTTATATATTTATATTCTTTGCTACACGATATTCTTCCATATTTAACGGTTGAGGCAGAGTATTGCAAGAGAGCGCGCTAGCGACAAACTTTTTTCCGACTTGATTCACTATTATCGTCACTACTTATCTCTTATGTTACCTAATGTAATAAAATATATATCTATAACCTGGTCTGAGAACATATGTATGAATTAAAAAAAAGTCACGTAAATCGGCTAAGTGGTTCTCGAGGGATAAGCGCACTAACGGACAGAGAGACGTTGCATTTAATATATATTATATTCTTTGCTACATAATATTGTTCCATGTTTATCAGTTTAGGCAGCGTATTGCAAGAGAACGCGCTAGCGGCAAACCTTTTCCGACTTGATTCACTATTATCGTCACTACTTATTCCTTATATTATCTAACATAATAATATATATCTTATAACCTGGCCAGAGAACATATGTATGAATGAAAAAAAATCGCGTAAATCGGATAAGTGGTTCTCGAGTGATAAACGCACTAACGGACAGACAGACAGAGAGACGCTGCATTTTTATATATATTATAGATTATAGATATTCTCTGCTACATAATATTGTTCCATATTTAATGGTTTAGGCTGTGTATTGCAAGAGAACGCTCAAGCGGCAAACTTTTTTCCGACTTGATTCTTTATTATCGTCACTGCTCATTCCTTATGCTACCTAACGTAATAAAATATAGCCTATAACCTGACCAGAGCACATATGTATGTTTTAAAAAAAAAGTACGTAAATCGGATAAATGGTTCTCCAGTGAAAAGCGGACTAGACAGGCAGACAGACAGAGAGACGTTGCATTTTATATATACTCGTATTATTATTATAGAAGCAATCACCGTACGGAACACTAACTGCTTAATTTGGAAACACAACTCTGCTCATACTGATTTCGGTCGACTTATGGTCTAGTTAGTGATCAAATACACTAGTAGGGGTTATTAATTTTACTAACTTATTGTATTTACTGTGTACAAATTATTTTGAAGCCCAACATTTTATTTCAGAGCTATTTGATGTCATTTTTAGCAAGGAACTTACTTAAACTTTTAGGGTGTTTCGATGATTGAGCCCTATATCATTTTTACTCGCTTTTTTAGTCTTACAAAACAGTTGAGATGTGACATTACCATTGTTGTAGAATTTGACATTTGTTATTGTTAAAACAGTGGCAGCTCAGAAACTAGCCGAGTAGTTTGATTACAGTGAGCGTTTAAAAAAACAGTTTTGTGAACGAATGGACATTTGACGTGAAGATTTTCGTTAGATGATTTTTTAAGATTTTAGTAAAGGCCTAACTCAACAATAATGCCTTGAATCGCTTTGTTCAACTTTTGGGAATGAATCACCATTAGAAAACACTATTTACAATTGATTTACAGAATTTCGTCATGGTCGTGCTTCCGTCAGCGATGAATTTTGTAAAGGTCGACCAAAATCGGTTATTGTTCCAAAAAACATCGATGCTGTGCGCAACATGATTGAAAAGAATCGACATGTGACTTTCCGTGAGATAAAGGCATCCTTAGGCATATTGAAGACTGCAGTACATTTGATTTTGCATAAACATTTAGCTGTGAAAATGATCTGTTCCCAATGGATTCCGCATAATTTGACTGAAACTCAAAAACAGACTCGTGCCAATTGGTGTAAGGAAATGCTCAAAAAATTCTACCGAGGACATACAAAATCCGTATACAAAATCATAGCAGCAGACGAAACTTGGATATATTCGTACAAGCCGAAAATTAAACAACAATCAACTGTTTGGGTGTTCTCAGATGAACCGAATTCAACAAAAGTGGTTTTTTGGTTATACTGGACATATTGCAACTATTATTTTAGAGGATCGCAGAACAGTTAATTCTGAATGGTATACAGCATTTTGTTTGCCAGAAATAATCGATGAATTCAAGAGAAACAACCGAAAACGTCGCATCATTCTACATCATAACAATGCCAGCTCTCACACAGCATGTCAAACAATTGATTATTTAACGGAGAAAAACATCGAATTAATGTCTCATTGGCCGTCTTCACCTGATTTATCACCTAACGATTTTTTTTTTTCCCGAATGACAAAAAGAAATGCGTGGACAGCGATTTTCATCACCTAAAGTAGCTGTTGAATCCTTCCAAAACCATGTTTTTGAGGTACCAACTTCAGAGTTGAGAAAATATTTCGACGGAACGCATGCAAGTATATAAATCTTAAAGGTCTTAAAGGTATTTTTTTTTTCTTTCATTATGTTTAGAGACAATAAAAGTCGATTTGTACCAAATTTTTTGTAAATTTACGTGTTTGGGAAGCTACTCATTATGTTAGAGTATTCTTTTATTACCTGTAATTGTTCTTTTGTAAGCCCCATTCCGTAAACCCTCCGCAGTCCGTTATCAACTTACCAGAAGACGACCGAGTTTTTGAGATAGGAAGCTCTTAGAAACCCATTTTATAGGCTCCTGCTTTGTGCCAGGAACCCATTATAACTCCTGAGTGTCGTCACATGTGACAAATAACTGTCTCCTTTTGCTAAAACAGCTAAATTTTCTGAAAAAATCTCTTTCCATGCCAGTTAAGAATTCTCCTACCGAGTAGTAATATTTCTCTAAGGATATTACTTTAAATCTATTTTTAAATAGGTCTTGAGGGTGACTTACAGATAAGGTACTTAGTAGATAAGTAAATCTTAAAATAAAAGTTTTAAAAATAGCACGTCTCCATAGAATTATGAAAATTATCCTGACACCTTTACTACCCCTCCTAATTTTGCCTGTATCTCATTTATCTGGAATAAAAGTGAATGGAGGGACTTTCCCTCCATCGGAAAAAAGAAAAGTTGCGTTGTTGGGGGGAAAAGTCATCCGACCATGCAGGTATTCGACAAAATGCCGTCGGTTGCGAGATGAGATGAGCAAGTGCGTGCTATGACGAGGTTACTATGGAAACCGCACATCGCTGGCGGCTCTACGGGTTTATTGATTGTTGGATGGGACAGTGGAGGAGTATTTTTTTATGAAAAAAATCGACATGAACTTCAAGTTTTTTTGTATAAATGCTGCTTTAATAAGCTACAGTTTGATGCCAGAAGCACACTGTTTCGTTAGATATCGCAATATAATGAAATAATTTTACAATATTAAGTTGGGAATGTGGAATCTTTGGCACAATGACACTACTCAGTATATATCACCACTACACCAAACACTTTATTTTTGCACTCGACGCACGTTTCGCTAACCATGCTAACTTCATCAGGAGCGATGAATGACTAAAGCTAAACTACAAATCTACCCTATTTATACTTAGCCTAACTGGCAGGCAGAACTAATGGCATAGGTAAGGCCATCAGTTCCAGTCAAGTAACGAGTAGAGGGCACTATAAGGAATAGGACCTCTGTCTTTATTTAAACTACTTTTACATTTTATAATTTCCATACTTTCGTATACGTTCAACAATCTCCTATCAGATAAATTTTTAATTAATCTTAGATTATCTAATGTTACAATATGATCAGCTTCAAGGGCATATTTGGCAATGCTAGACTTTTCTGTTCTACTGTATTTTAAGTGTGCTAAATGTTCTTTAAATCATGTTTTAATTGATCTTTTAGCTTGCCCAACATACTTTTTGTCACAATCATTACAACTAATTTCATAAATCCCACTTTTCTCACAATCAGGAATCTTATCTTTAGGATTTCCTAAGATATTCCTCAGATTGTCTGATGAGTTATAGACTAAGGTGAGGCCTACCTTATTAAATACCTTATTGAGTTCCTTGCTATATTTTGGATTATATGGTATGGAGGCATACTTGGTGTTATTTTATTCGCGTGTAAAAAAGGTGGACTTCTGAATATTTATCCTCTATTTATTAGCTTGTTTACTAAGTCATCGTCATAACCATTAACTCTAGTTATATTTCTAATACGATTCCTTTCGTTATTAAAGTTTACTCTATTCAGAGGAAAAGTGACCAAACAATGAACTAAAAAATATAATGAGACTAATTTGTGTTGTTTGCAATGAAATGAATATATAGATATCAAATTCTAATCTCTTGTTATTTTTAATAATTAATATATCTAGGAAAGGCAGTTGTCCTTTGTTCTCAACTTCGTAAGTGAATTTAATGGAATCATACCGGCTATTTAATTTGGAAATAAAGTCATCAATATTTGCTTTTTTTATCAAAAATCGCGAAAATATCATCCACATACCTATACTATACCCTTGGGAAATATTCAAATTCCTGACTGGCTTCAGTTTCAAACTTACTCATGAATAAATTGACTATGAAAGGCGATAAGCTATTACCGATAGCTGTTCCTTCTTTCTGAACATAAAATTGACTGTTATATTGGAAATAATTTTGTCGTTGTGTTAAGTATTCATGAATAATTTCGTCCTCACAGCCATTCATCCTAAGTAATTCTTCGAGATATTGTAATACCAATGCCAATACCACAAGCTTGTAAGCAGAAAATAATATATATATATATATATATATATATATATATATATATATATATATATATATATATATATATATATGGGATATATAATATATATATGATATATATATATATATATATATATATATATATATATATATATATATAATATATATATATATATATATATATATATATATATATATATATATATATATATATATATATATATATATATATTTATATATGTATATATATATATATATATATATATATATATATATATGACCATACCCATACCCGGCCAAGCTCTTATTTAACCATAAAAATAAGTTCAATATATTACTGTACAAACAAGTATCTATCACTTCCGGTTTAGCCAGAAGCGAAATCAACTTTGTTATTTTTTATGGAATACCCCGTATATTAAATCATTTCTTAATTCTACGAAAAAAACTCATTTTAAGACATGTATCATGTCTTATGCTTCTCTTCGACAGTTTTTGATAAAATCACAGTTAAAAATGTCAAATAATGCATAAATATTGAATTTTTACAGAAAACAAATGAAGATATAGACTAGTTGAAACAATTTTGTGTTCTTATATTATAGTACTTCCGGTTCAACCGAAAGAGCACCTGATGTTAATTATTAAGATCAAATAATTTCAATAATTTTAATGGTATATATACAATTTGTTAAATATTTGTATTCTACCTTTCAACAAACCCATTCTAAAGAATACTGTACTTTATGACCTGATTTAATATAATCCTCTCTTCAATATGCATAGCCACCTTAGGTTAAAACACAGCATTAAGGTGTTGTTTAGCTGGAATACATGAAAGGTAGCATGCAGAAGAATCTTTAGATATCTCAGAAACTATTGATTTTATGTATAGGAAAATACACGTAAAATTTATTTAAATATATTTGTAGAAAATAAATATTTTACAAATTCTACTCAGTATATATCACCACTACACCAAACACTTTATTTTTGCACTCGATGCGTGTTTCGCTAACCTTGTTAGCTTCATCAGGAGCTATGATGAAGCTAACATGGTTAGCGAAACGCGCGTCGTGTGCAAAAATAAAGTGTTTGGTGTAGTGGTGATATATACTGAGTAGTGTTATTGTGCCAAAGATTCCACATTCCCAACTTAATTTTACAAATTATATATCATTCCGTTTATTTAAACAATTTGACCTTAAAATATTGATATCTGGCACTTTTTCGGTGGAACAGGAAAGTAATAATTTTGTAACATCATCCATTAATAGTTCTAATGCGGACCCACATAACGGTAATATGTATATATTTTGTTTATATCTTCATATGTTCTCTGTCAAAAATACAATATTTATGCATTATCTAATACGGGATTTTTCTTATGTCAAATTATATATATTTATTGTATATATATATATATATATATATATATATATATATATATATATATATATATATATATATATATATATATATATATATATATATAATTAATATATTCGAAAATGGTAGTTGTTCTTTGTTGTCCGAACCTCTTAGTAGAGGTATGATGACACTAAGTCCTTCCATTGGTTCCTATTGTCAACAAGATGAACTGCATCATGCACTCCAACTCCGGTTATCTGCCGTACCTGATCCGACCTATGGGTCTACGGCCGTTTACTTTCCTTCTGTAACTAGCAGCTCCATATCGTTATTCCGCCTAGCTATGTGTTCAAAATATTGCAAAATTTTTGCTTGGATGATGTCAGTTATTCTTTTAGCTAGTCATAGTTCTTCCAGAATCGAAATATTGGTTCTGTACGCAGTCCTTGGTATACGCAGTAGTCTGCGATAACATCAAATCTCAAACGCCTTGAGTCTTGAGCGGTCCCTTTCTTCAAGCGTCCATGTCTCTGCGGCATATAGTAAAATAGAAAAAAATAGAGATTGCAGTAGTCGAATTTTTGTTATTTTAGATATATTGTGATCGCGCCACATTTTTGTTAATTTCCCGACAGCATGACGGGAAATCTCTATCCTTCGGTGCGTTTCTGGCTCACAACTTCCAGAATTTGTAATTAAAGAGCCCAGATATATAAATTTACCAACAACTTAACAGTTAAAAACTTTCGTGATATTCTATTGGTTATTGTTGGCTCTGTCTATGATCACAACATTGATTTTAGATTGATTTATCCGTAGTCCCAGCAACACGCTAGGATATTTATTAATTTAAAAATAAAATCATCTACATTTAATTTTTGCATTAATAATCACAAATAGATCATTCACGTTAAGCTAATTAGAGAGATTGGTGAAATTGAAAATTTGCGATGCCTCCGACTAGGTCTTCACGATTATGCTGAGTTCATGTTAGTTAATGTCAGTATTATGACGTCAGTACTAACGTGGTGTGATCGCAGATCTATCGTCGGCATCTAGATGACGAGCTTCAATTAGAGCAATTAAATAGTGGGACAGCCCAGATACACACTTCAATTATCTTGGACTTCGCCCACAATTTTCATTCGTTATGTCCCAATTTTTTTCCTCCACGTTTTTCAATAAATTAGTCAGTAATAATTCACTTGGTACGCCAATGTTTACCAGCAAATCAGCTAATGTACTGTTCCGCACTGTTTCAGTATACAGTTCAGGCAGGTTTCCTTTCCGGCCTTGTGTGGCACTTCCGCCTTCATCAGCAACGGCTGGAAAACACGCGTATCTGCATAATATTTATTTTAACCCTCGGTGCTCTTTTAGACCTAAATTTAACTCAAAAAGGTTTACAAATTAATAGTAATTTTATATTTGGTTTTCGCGAAAACGTTTGGTTTTTCGTAATTAAAAAATGAAAAGAGTAATAAATACCTAATTTATGAACGTTTTACTTATCCGTTATTAACGTTAAACGACTCACTTAGTAATGGTAAAATTTAGAGGGCATATTTCATTCGTTTCTTTTTCTAAGTTAAATGGCTACATCTGCAGAGCCTATATCATATCGACTACCCCTGTTCTTTTAATGTTTTATGTTCTAAAATGCTCTCATTTTCTTAGACAAATAGTGTTGAAATAATAAATTACCTAAATATAAATAAAAAAGACATATATCTTAAATCAGATAACCGGGAAGTCTTGGCAGCGATAGCTATGAAATTAAAAAAAAAGAAGAAAGCTAGGATAGTCAAAGTAATACTACGGTAAACGCAATTTGATTGTCTCTCTCTCACGTTTACGTTATTGTATGGTTTAATAAATTTTGTTATTTATCAAACCTTATACTCCCGAATTCATATTCAAAAGTTCTGTTCACTATAACAACAATACAAGCTATCCTTAAACTAAAAATTATGAGGAGATGAAAACAAACAAATATGTATATCGATTCCATTATCCATCCATTATCTTGAAATAATCGGTGATCATATCATACAAAATTGTGTATCTAAATTTATCAAAAGCAATAATAGCCTAAAGGAAACCATTCACATGTATGTATATATATATATATATATATATATATATATATATATATATATATATATATATATATATATATATATAGAGGATAAGAACAATGAGTATCCTAAAACTAAGATTATAAACGACATACTGACATCCTAACTTAGCTACCTGTTGTTACATATTACACGAAAGAGTTATGCTATTGAAGTTACAAATCATTATATAAATAGGTGATCTTTTTATAACATCTCCTATAATATTGGTTGGTGGTAGTTATTATCCTGAATGTGGAAATTTATTATTTGAAGTTCGTGTAAAATTAACATAGTTATGAGGTAATGTGTAAAGAAAAATAAAGGGCTCGAGATTCTTCTACCATTAGGACATTCAAAATTAAATTTAGATAAGAGCAAATGAATGTCAAAGACCATTTTGCAGATATGTGTCATGTGTTTTAAATTACAGACATAAAGAATGATCCTAAAACAACACACATCAATAGCCAAAGCTCTTACATCTAGGCTTCCAATCATAGCGCAACTCAATAACTGAAAACCGTGGACTTAATAACTATATTCCGATTGATTATGCTTATGAAATTTAGAAACAACTTAACACTTAGAGATATTCAAGTTGAGTTTATTTGAAAAATTCGAGTTGTATGGAATATCTAGCTGAAGCTCAAGAACTACATAATTACTATCTACTGTACTATACTATGAAATGTTTTTTAAACTCCACGAAGAAAATTTTGTTACAAGTCATCACCTCGCAGAGGTTATTAGTTGAAAATAAAAACAACAGACGCCACAAGTCGAATTGTTAGAGGACCACTGAAGGAAAATTGTAAACTTAAGAACTAAAACCATGAGAGACAAAAATCTATTTCATAAAAATAAAGGAATATTTGAAGGATCTTACAAAAGAAATACTAAATTCAAAAAGACGGAGTTTCTGATCAAATACTTTCGAAAAGTCAGTGTACACAACATCCATCTATCTCAAATTGCCAGTTGCATTATTAATAAAATGCATAATTTGAACAAGGGTAATAATTATTGATTGCTGCAATTCAAACCTTGTTGCATATCATCATATAATATTGAATGAAATTCAAACTGGCTAATTTTTCAGAAACTACCTGTAGATGGGCTATATCAAGATATATTTAATTAATAATTTATGGTACATATACCAGAAAATATTCTAATAAATTTAATCTCGCACTTAGACTCTCATACAGTCTCTTCTCAATTTTCGGTTAGATTTTGCCTCGGTTATCTGCATACCCTTAAGCCATGTAGATGCGACATTCTATATACATATATACGATATACACCCATCCTCTTGCGTTCTAAGCTTTTCTCCATCATCATGCGAGAGTATACTTTGTGTTCTCTTTAGTTCTCAATATTGAAATTTACATTTTCCTGTCTTAATGCGAATTTTGTCGAGAAAGAAAATCGAATTTCGGCCATGTGCATGAATAAATAATACAATGTCTTAAGATATATTAAGTTTCAAATATATATATATATATATATATATATATATATATATATATATATATATATATATAAATATATATATATATATATATAAACTGTTAATGTATGGGTATATATGATTTTGTAGTAGCAAGTTATTTTTTACTTGTTTTGTAATCAATAATTAAAAATTCTTATTTTCGTAAAACTGTAACTGTTGCAGGATAATTATAGAATATTTCTACCCTATTACTTGCAGTTTGAGGTTTTTGTTTTTTAAAGCATCTTCATTTATTATAAAACAAAGGAATAAATGCAAACTAAATCATTTTTTAAAAAAGTTTTCGGTTCTTTGTTTATTTAATTTGTGACTGTAATTTATTTATTTTTTGTGTTCTGTTTAGTCAATGTTTTTGTAACCTTTACTAAATGTTAGTTCACCAATTTTCTTTTTTTCATTAAAATTGTAACGCTAGAGTGTCCTTAAAAAAATAAAAAGGTAAAACTGCATACTATAGGGTAAAAATATTCGATAACACTTGTATATTGTCTTATAAGTGAGACACGTGTTTTCTTAAGTATTTTTTTATGCTGAATCCAAAAAAAAATTATAAAAAAGATATCCATCGTAAGGTTTTTTCAGAAAACACATTTAAAGTTGCCAGAAAACTATTATATTGAAAAGAAAATACATTTTAATAAGTAATGTAAAACTAATAAATCAAAATTATAAAATAAAACTATTATTTCGGATATCTTTAAATGTTCTGAATCTACATTTATAATAGGAACTTAAAAATATTAGGTTTTAGTGTTCAACAAATAACACGCATACACCACCTTTAACTAAGCTACGTAGAAAAATGCCGTTTAAAATAAATATGTGCAACTGCTAAATTAAAAAACTGTTTTTAATTTCCATTAATATTGAACAAAAATATTATTTCATTACATTTACTTACTTAAAAAAGCATTTTACCAACCACATAGCACCCTTGTTAGTGTTAAAAGCGAGTGATTTGTTGAAACTGAACATAAAACTTTATTTTTTGATGTCAAGTCAAGATTAAGAACTTCAAGAAACACTGGAAATAATAATTTTGTTCAATATTAATAAAAATTAAAAATATTTTATTTTTAATTTAGCGGTTGCACATATTTATTTTAAACAGCATTTTGCTACGTAGCTTAATTAAAGGAGGTGCTTTTTGTTAAACATGAACACTAAAAAGCTAATATTTTTAAGTTTTTATGATAAATGTAGATTCAGAACATTTAAAGATGTCCGAAATAGTAGTTTTATTCCATAATTTCAACGATTATGCAGTTTTATATTATTTATCAAAATGTATTTTTTCGATTTAATAATTTTCTGGCAACTTTAAATGTGTTTTCTGAAAAAAAAAAAAAAAACCTCATGGCGGATGTCTTTTTTATGATTTTTTTGGATTCAGCATAAAAAAATACTTAAAAAAACACAAGTTTCTCACTTAAAAGGCAGAGAATTTCTTCTTTGTATAACTGTGTAATTGTCCATGCAAAAGTATTTATTGGTTGTAAAAGAAGTAAAACCGGGCTTGGAATCAACAAATAAAGTTTAAGATTTTTCTGTTAATCTAACCAATGTATTTCAAATTCAAGAAATAAAAATCTCCTTGCGAGAATATTTATATTGGTCGAAAACTGACAAAATATGGTACGACTTTTGTCCAATGTATCTAAAATTTGGACACTGCCATAAAATGCAATTCTAAAAACTCTTTTTTAATAAATATTTTCAATATTTTAACAAACAAAATGACTTTTAGCCTTTAACTTTAGAAAATTCGAATTTACCACCAAACGATAAATGACAATCAGCCATGCAAAATTATTTTTTGGACAAAATTTACTTTTTTTAAGTTTAGTAATAGAGAAAAATCCCATATGCGCACATTTTCTGCTTGTCGCTGTATATATATATGGTAATCATTTACTTGTATTTTATAAGGTACAAGCAACAAAAAAAATTGCAAAATTCAATTATTAGAAAAGATTTTATTAAACATTTGAAAGTTTATATAGTACATAGCATGTACAGGGCTAAATACATACATAAAGTCCGTACGTTATATCTTTACCCGTGCGTCATAGTTTTTAGGCCATATAACAGACGACTATTATATTATTTGTCTCTTTTAACCAATAAATCGTAGGTATTGGTAAAAAGAGACAAAAAATATAATAATCGTCTCTGGGATATTGCCTGAAAACTATGACGCACGTGTAAAGATATAACGTACGGACTTTATGTATGTATGTACTACGTACGAAATAAAAAGAATAATACAAAATCTGTTAATACATATGTACATACTACGTACATACGTACTAGGAAAAATAATCAGTTATTTTCTTTTAAACATTACTTTTGAAAAATAATTGTTGCTCAACAAAATTCTCGCATTTATTCAAATGCATAAAGATTTGATCAGATACACTTTCCTGGCCCCTGAGAGTAGTTCGCACAATGTCAAATGCATTTCTTATTTCATTTTCACTAAATTTAGCAGGACATTCCCCGGTTTCAGTTTCTTCTTCATGATCTTCTATACTTTTTATATCGTCAATTATGTCTTGGTCAGTTGGGAGATCTGTCGTGCCAACATCATTGTCGATTTCTTCAAGTAAAAAATCTGCGTCGACGGTAGTAGTTTTTTGTAGAATACCCCATTGCCTTTTTAATTAATCAATTTTTTCAGTAAAACCTGCGTTAGAAAAGCAGTTTTTGATAGTTTTCTGAGAAACATTTTCACTCCATACGTTAGCGACTTCGGTTATACACTCTTTAAGGGTAATCAATTTTTGGACTGGAAGATTGTTATCAATCGCATTAACAATTTTGTGAACAATTCTATTTCGGTAATGATGTTTTATGTTTTTTATAATACCCTGGTCCATAGGTTGCAATTTGGAGGTCATGTTTGGTGGAAAAAAGATCAATTCAATATTCCTTAATTTTTTACTTACAGTAACTGGATGTGCAGGACAATTGTCTATAAACATCACAATCTTTCGCTTTTGGCTTTTCATTTTCGTGTCCAGTTCTTTGATCAATCTTTCGAAAATCTCAGAAGTCATCCACGCCTTTTTATTATTGGCGTAATCTAACTCCAGAGATTTAACTCCTTTTAAACAACGGGGATTTTTGCTTTTACCTATGAGCAGTAATTTCAGTTTTTCTGAGTCATCCATGTTTGCTCCAACCATAAGTGTCACCCTTTCTTTACTTGTTTTAACTCCAAAATATTTATTACTTTTAAAAGCAAAAGTTTTATTTGGCAAACATTTAAAAAACAAACCGGTTTCATCACAATTGAAAACGTTTTTTTGGCTCGTACTTTTTCAATGCACTTTTTAAAACAGTTTCAGTCCAAATGTCACAGTCCTCCTGACTAACGCTTGCACTCTCGCCAGACACCGTCTTGAAAACAATTGAATTGCGAGTCTTCCAGGCACTCAACCACCCTTCACTAGCTTGAAAATTAACGCAGTTAAATTCTTTAGCAAATCGTAGAGCTTTTTGCTTTATTAAATTTCCCGATATTGGTACGTTTTGATGCGTACGGGCCACTTGAAACCATCGTAAAACTGCTTCATTTACATCCTCGTAAGTACTCACCCGTACTCGTTTTTCGACTGTTTGGAACACTAGGTTTCTTGATGATACTGTCGCGACTTTTTATTATCAGAGAGACGCAACTTGGAGAAACACCAAATTTTGCAGCAACATTAATTTTTTTGCAGCCTTTATCAACTTCCTCAAAAACTTTAATTTTCTCAGCTAAACTTAAACACACTCGCTTGGACATCTTACTTGATTCTTAAACAAAAAGAAACTGAACCTGAATTTGCGAATTACTAGGCCTCGACTATAAAATGGGTTTTTCCCCGGGTTTCTATAAAATGGGTTATTCCCTGGGTTTCTCACAGAAATCTACCTGATTTATTGCCAACCATTAGGCATTATAAACACGTTAAGAACCTTTTCAAAAGAATGCGTCATAAAAATGGAATTCGTGCTAATGTTAGATGAACATGGGAAACCCAAAATGGCCAAGATCTCAATAAATGCCTAAAAATTTATACATAAGATTCCGGCAAAAATTTTATTATATAGAGTGTTACTATTTTACAGATTCACTATATGCAGGGCTTTTTACATGAAATTTCATTAAAATATTCTAGGTCTTGAAAAAATTGCACTATAAAGAGTTTTTCACTATATAGAGTTTCACTATAAACAGTGTCGATTGTATATATGTTCTAAAAATAGCTTAATATATCTCAGATATCTCTATCATAAAAGAAATTGAAGCATATTACTAAATAGCTCTTCTCAATAATGACAAGTAAAAATAACTTTTAGAGGGAATTGTAATCCAAAAATATGCCGCCAATATCTATCTGATTGTTGGCTATTTTACGATTCGCATACTTCAAAATAAGTTTGCTATCAAATTTAAAATTGTTAAGAAGAAACAAGTTGTTTCATAGCAAAAAATGATTTAAACCCATCAGATACAGGTTAGAAATTAGATGTGACAAACACAGCATAAAAATATCATTGTTGTTTAAATAAACTATAACAAAAAATAATTATCACTAATTTGAACGCTTAGGATACTTTATTTATTACCAATTTGTAAGATTTCATGAAAAAAACATTTACTTTTGCAGCAGCTTTCAAATCTTGTACAAAAGTTTTGTCTTGGATATTTCGTTTGTTGGGTGTATCATCTCTCTTCATCTCGCTTTTACAATTCCGTCTCTTTCTCTGATTTGAGCAGTTCGATGTTCATAAATATTATGTGTATCTCCAATTCACGGAGTGTCACCCATTTTATTATATCAAACTCTTGTTGTTACCATCATGGATATAAATACAGGGTGTTATAAAAATTGTTTAATAAATATATTTAAACCAGTAAATCCTGTTGTCAAAAGGAATAGCGGAAAAATAATTATAAATGAAGGGCCTCTATAACTTATTAAAAATTGACACTCAAGCTTTCAAGCTTAAAGAAGCATAATGCTACGGAAACAAATTGAGGTAGAATGTTTTAAAAACTATTATTTACTAAAAAAAATAGGGAACCAAATTCCCAGTAGTCATTAATAGATTTATGTTAAAAAGATTGTCGTAACTGTTATTATAGTTTATTATCTGCATAACAAATATAGGGTTAATAGTTCAGGAACGTTTTTTTTTTTTCTTCACGAGCATAAAAACTCTAAAAAATACTCAGCAGGACACAAACATGGTCGAAACAAAACCCTTCACACACGAAATGAGTATTACAATGTTCACTATCTATTCTCAAGTTCATGAGATGGTAAAAATGGTAAATATTTTATGAAACTTCGGTCGGAGTAGAAAATACCTCATTTAAGTTTTTGTAAGCATCTTCGGTCATCTTCTAGGCTAATATTTAATGTACAGTCTGTCAAGTAAGAACGTGACCGTATTCTTGAAAAAAATGTATTTTGGGAAAATTTTTTGCCATCAATGCATTCTTTGGTGTGCTAACAACGGAGCAATTGTCTTAGTAAGTTGTAAAATCGCCTCCTGCATTAATAATAGCTTGGCATCTTAGAGACATGTTGTCGACGAGATTTTGATCTACAAATTTTTCAAATCTCGCAAGACAACTGAGTCAAAGTCCTCATAGTCTTTCCTATGAGTTTTCTCTTTACGTGTTAAAGATGGTTCTTCTAAATTAAGAATTAACTGGTTTCTGACCAATTTCGTAAACATTTCACTATTCATTTCTCCATGATAAGTCAAGTGACTTTGACTTGCTAGCAAATAGTAAATTGATATTTTCCACAAAACCCCCACTGTGTCCAGCATGTAAAACAATAAACCTTTTACCATCAAATCCCCCAGGCTTACGAACACTTTTAATGTTGTCATCCTGCCATTTTTTTCCTTTGACTGCCTTTTGAAAAAATCCATGTTTCGTCTATGAAAACAAGCTGACGGGCAATGTGTGCATTTTTGTTTTCCATATACTTTCTAAGAAAAGCTGCCCTCATTGAACAAATTCTTGGTGTCTCCATTAATGCTCGACTGTTGTCATCTTTCTTAAATTTAAAACCCAAATCTAGAAGTAATGTTCGAAGTGTTCCATAACTGACATTAATTACACAAGTCTGCAAAAAAAAAAAAAAAATGAGAGCTGTTTTGGTTTTTTTTGAGGTATTCTTATTTTTTGAGTAATTCTTATGTTTTTGGGTGTACTGAATCCGAAAATGACTTTCATTTTGTCATAGAACGTCACGTTTTCTAACAATGTAGGTATCTATGTTAAACAAGTTATCATCTTAAAATAAAAGATAAAAGACTAAAAAAATTTTTTAAAATTTATAATTGCGTAACAAAACTTATTTTTTTATCTAAAATACCTTCATTAGTAAGCACTAAACAGATTTCTTTTTCCCAGTGAGACTCCTTTTGGTACATTTTCGCTTGTAGGAAGCATCTGGAAGGTCTCTCTGAAGCGTCCAACAGTAGTCCGCCATCATTGAGACGCTCCATCTTCCCTGGTATATTTTTTTCATCTCCTTAATATCTTGGTGAAATCGTTCACCTTGCTCTTCACTCAGATCTCGTAAATTTTCTGGAAGGTAGTCGAGGTGGGAATGAAGAAAATGTACTTTTAAACTCATTAGGCAACCTAAAGCTCGACATGCTTTTAACATTCTTTTGACGATTTGTTTGTAGTTAGGGTCTTTGTTATTGCCTAAAAATTTCTCTATGACCTCTTTAAAGGCAATCCACCCTTCTCTTTGAGGATCCGTCATGGTTGTGATGAATTGTGGATCAGCCATAAGCCGTATAATATCTGGTCCAACAAAAACACCTTCCTTCAACTTTGCCTCCGAGAGGCCTGGAAACTTTGATATTAAGTATTTGAAGCAATTTCCATCTCTTGGAAGTGACTTTACAAATTGCTTCATCAATCCCAGCTTTATGTGAAGCGGTGGTAGAAGAACTTTATGAGGAGGCACCAAAGTTTCATGCAGGACGTTCTTTTCGTCAACTTTAAGCTCCCTCGGAGGCCAACACTTTTTAGTCCAGTGATTTGCTCGGTCTCTACTATCCCATAGACACAAAAAGCAAGAGAATTTGGTAAACCCAGATTGTTGTCCGAGCAACATGCCCAAGATTTTTAAATCACCGCACACTTGCCAACCGTGGTCTTTATATTTTAATTTGCAAAGAACCAATTCCAAGTTCTTGTAGGTTTCCTTGAGGTGTACGGAATGACCGACAGGAATGGAAGCATAGAAACTGCCATTGTGAAGCAGAACTGCTTTAAGGCTTTGAAGAATCTATGAAAATACGCCACTGTGCTGGGTCGTATGAAATCTTAAATGTATCCATCAAACCTTCAATATTGGTACAATAAACCAACTCATCCTCTTGGGCAAAGTAGGAAGTGAACTGCTTCTCACGATATCTAAACCAGGAGGAAGACACTCCCGGCAAAAGTAAGTTCCTGCTTTTGAGCCTTGATCCAAGCAACTCAGCAGCGTTTTTGGGAAGATTCAAATCTCTTACCAAATCATTTAGCTCGCCCTGGGAAAACAATTTCGGACTGCTGTCATCTTCAAATTGAAAACTTGACTTGTCATCGGGTTCAGGTACAGCACCATCTTCGTCAGAACTTGGAATTTCTTCCAAGGTAGCAGGGGCCTTGGGCACTGGTATTTCGGTCCCATGAGGGATGGGACAAATAGCTGATTGCAGATTGTGGTATGAAATGGACTGCTTCCATTTTGAATTATACCCTTTCACATTACACGAACAAAAGTAACAATCATCACTATGGTTCTTTTGCTCGCGCCATACCATAGGAATCGCATATCGGAAAGCTTTTTTCTTGCCCTTAAACCAATTTCGAAGGTCTTCGACACATCGTTTGCAGACTTTATGAGGTACCCAAACTTTATCCTGATCTCCAAGTTTTAAGCCAAAATACGTGTATACTTTTTTTACAAAGTCCGTAATATTAAGTTGTTGCTTTAATAATACCATATATTCGCCACAAATATAACAGAAACTGTCAGACAAATTCACACATTTCCGCACAGATGACATTGCACTATATTGAACCAAAATCTATAAAACAATGACGAGTTAACACGTAATTGTACCGCGCCACTTTCTACACTATCGGAACGCGCACGTTCTGGTTACAACGTTTATGTTTGTTAATTTAGCTCACACAGGGCGTTCTTTATTTAGAAAGTAATGATAGTTATGGCCTGTATACATTTAAAAACAGTAATCAAAATAAAATTTTACCTATTTATTTATAACTTCAAGTTAGCCCAAAAAAACCCTTTTTTATAATAAAATTTTGCGTTTTGCAAAATAACCTGACGTTCTGGAATTTTTTGAGTTTTTTTTAGTTTTCAGAACACCTAAATACATAGAAATCACTTGAAAACATCCAGACAGCATTTTTGTTGCAGACCTGTGTTATCTCTTCTTGTCGCAGTTCTTTACATAAGTTGTTAATAGTAACATGTTTTTCTAAAAGTACAATATGATTTACTTTCGATTTCACTTAAACCGATAGATAAATAGTTACTTACTTTGTGCATACATATCATATAATGTGTTATGAACGTCCATGTTAGAACTTTCACTCAGATCATGGATCTTAGCTTGTTTCCTTGGTCGTGATTTTCCAGGTGTTGAAAGCAATTCATTTTTATCACTAGAATTTTGATGTTCGCTGCAGTTCTCATACTAATCTGTAAAGCAGCAGCTACTCTCTGGAACCAGAACATAAACGTTTTTAATAGGGTTGAAATCTGGTGACTGTGAAAGCCAGTATCTTATCGTGGACCCAAGCGAAATTTTGCCGCTCCTTTACGCAGCGTCAATTTTGGATCCTGTGAAAACAAAGTCACGATTCGTTTTTTTTTCGTCGCCGACCGAGCCACCTTTTGGCAAGTCGTCTACATTCTTCATCTCGTTAAAACAATTTACCTACTTCTTTACAAATGATACCGACTTTTTAATACATTTAGCGGCCGCGGAATATGTCATTTTAGGCCTCTTTGAACAAAGAAAGACTGCCTCGAACCAACGAACAAATAAGTGACTCATTTCGGATTTTACGTGTTTTCGACGAAAGTTCGGAATCGACTGATACTTTTACTAAAATGCATTGTAGACAAAGGTTCCCTCTATATATTTTTTGTTGAAACTCTAGAATGGCATCTACCAAAAATGAATTATCGCGAATACGTTCTTACTTGATAGACTGTAGGTATCATTTATTTATTTAGCTCTTTAATAGACTATAGGAAAAATGGAGATAAATATGAAATATATATTAAAATAAACAACTAACTAAAATAATTAGGCTTTTTAATAATAGACTAAAGTGTACGTACAATTAGCTAACAGAACTTAATTATAGGCCAAATTTGATTTAACTGACTAATGATGTTTATTTTATAAATCTAATTAAACAATAACAATATAATTATTTAGTTTTAACTAAACTCATTACCTGTTTTAATGGAAAATGCATTTCAAATAATTCCCTTTATTGATACATTATTAGCATTATAATATATACATACATACCAATATTGGGTTTATGAATTTTGTTATAATTAGTTAAAAATTTATTTTATTATAATGAGTTTGTTAGAAACAAACAACTATTTGTTCTTCCTTTTTTAAGAGAAGGTGCCTCTATAATTATCAGTACATTGTATCTCTAATTACCAATACCGGCCAGTGTCACTCAGAAATACATAGGAGACTCTCAATTGCTCGCTCTACAACCACAAAATTAGTCAAAATACGGAAAGACCCGAGCATCTCGCGATCGACTAAGTTAAGGCTCGCAAGAACGCTTATATTTCCGATTTCCGAACATATGCATCGGAAACATGGACGATAAGCTACTCAGTATATATCACCACTACACCAAACATTTTATTCTTGCACTCGATGCGCGTTTCGCTAACCATGTTAGCTTCCTCAGGAGCGATAATTGACTCTGATGACTGACTAAAGCTAACTACAAATCTACCCTATTTATACTTAGCCTATCACCTGAATTACTCAGGCGGAACTAATGGAACAGGCGAGGCCATCAGTTCCGATCAAGTAACCAGTAGAGGGGACTATAAGGAATAGACCCTCTGTCTTTATTTAAACTACTTCTACATTTTATAATTTCCATACTTTCGTATGCGTTCAACAATCTCCTATCAGATAAATTTTTAATTTATCTTAGATTATCTAATATTACGGTGTGATCAGCTTCAAGGGCATGTTTGACAATGCTAGACTTTTCTGTTCTACTGTATTTTAAATGTGCTAAATGTTCTGCTAATCGTGTTTTAATTGACCTTTTTGTTTGCTCAACATACTTTTTGTCGCAATCCTTACAACTAATTTCATAAATTGTAAAAGAGAGAGGCTCCGAGACGGACAGCTTGAAGATCCGCTAAGCTGAGAATAATCGGAAAAGTACTTCCAACTGATCTATAAGCAACGAGCAGAGCCGCAGGGGACAATTTTCAGTTATTCATCCGCGAGTTTAAACTTTCGCATATAAATATAAGTGTACCAATAAATTGTTGCGCTCAGTAAACATGCTACCTAGTGTTAAATCGTTACAGTGTTCTTTTTGTCGTTTGTATATGAATAGTTCGTTGTTAGTGTCTTGTTTGATCCGAAAAAGGGTACAATAGTAGGGCAGCCCGTCACAATTCCTCTTCGATAGGCATGCTTAGAAATAGACTCTTCTATTACTTACCGTTTTGATAAGCAAAAAACGTTAATTCAAAGTTTTTAAATATTTTTTAAAATTATTTTGAAGTATTTTATTTTCCAGATATCAATGTCATGGAGAAAAAAGAAAATATTTGGAGAAGTATTTAAAATTTGAATCTTCAACTGTTATTAAAAACGGCATAGAGAAGCCACAGTGTGTTTTATGCAAAGCTGTTCTTACTGCTGAATCTATGAAACCCTCAAAGCTCAGACGTCACTTAGAAACAAAGCATTCCGAACGTATTACAAAAGACTTGGACTTTTTTAAACGACATGAGGCCAACAAAAGTTGGATTTTACTGGGACGTTTCAACAAGAAAGCCAAGCTATAGTTTGGGCATCATATATATTTGCTCTGGAAATTGCAAAAAATAAAAAAAAAACCATACGATTGCAGAAACTCTCATCAAACCCTGTTTATTAAAGTCGGTTAACTACTATGAAAGATGAAGACGTCATAAAGATGATAAGTTGATTCTTTGAAAGTAATGAGTTTCAGTGAAAAGACTTGTGAGGAATATGTACCGATGGAGCACCAGCCATGCTTGGATGATCGAGGTCGGGCTTTCAGTCAAAAATTAAAGAGCTTGCACCACAAGCAAAGGGACTGCACTGCATGATTCACCGATTTGCCCTTGCCACCAAGACTCTTTCAAAGTCTTTGCAAGAAGTGCTCGACTATTTGGTGACAATTATCAATTATACAAAATCTAGTGCTCTCAATACTTATCTGTTCAAGGAACTTTTCTAACAATTAGGAATCTTATTTTTTGTATTTCCTTAGATATTCCTCAGATTGTCTGATGACTTAGAGAATAAGGTGAGGCTTATCTTATTAAATAGCTTATTGAGTCCCCTGCTATATTTCGGATTATAAGGTATGGAGGTGGAGGTGGAATTCTGAATATTTAACCTAAACTTGTGTCTATTTATTAACTTGTTTACTAAGTCATCGTCATAACCGTTAAGTCTAGTTATATTTCTAATACGATTCCTTCCATTATTGAAGTTTACTCTATTCAGAGGAAAAGTAACCAAACAATGAACTGAAAAATGTAATGCAGCTAATTTGTATTGTTTGCAATGAAATGAATCATTAGGAATATATCTATCTGTTACTGTGTCTCTTCTGTAGATATCAAATTTTAACCTATTATTATTTTTAATAATTAAAATATCTAGAAAAGGCAGTGGTCCTTTGTTCTCAATTTCGTAAGTAAATTTATTGGAATCATATCGGCTATTTAATTTGAAAACAAAGTCATCGTCATAACCGTTAACTCTAGTTATATTTCTAATACGATTCCTTCCATTATTGAAGTTTAGTCTATTCAGAGGAAAAGTGACCAAACAATGAACTAAAAAATGTAATGCAGCTAATTTGTATTGTTTTCAATGAAATGAATCGTTAGGAAGATATCTATCTGTTACTGTGTCTCTTCTATAGATATCAAATTTTAACCTATTATTATTTTTAATAATTAAAATATCTAGAAAAGGCAGTTGTCCTTCGTTCTCAATTTCGTAAGTGAATTTAATGGAATCATATCGGCTATTTAATTTGGAAACAAAATCATCTATATTTGCTTTCTTTCTATCAAAAATCGCGAAAACATCATCCATATACCTATACCATACCCTTGGGAAATACTCAAATTAATTGCTTCAGTTTCAAACTTACTCATGAATAAATTGGCTATGAAAGGTGATAAGCAATTACCCATAGCTGCTCGTTCTTTCTGAATATAAAATTGACTGTTATATTAAAAATAATTTTGTTCCATTCAAAGTTTAGATAATGTTAAGTATTCACGAATAATTTCTTCTTCAAAGTCATTCATCCTAAGTAATTCTTTGAGATCTTGTAAAGTCTGTGGTATTGGCACACTTGGAAACAAAGAACTGACATCAAAAGAAGATTTCACCTTCATTAAGAACTAGATCTTTTGTTTCATTAATAAATTCTAAAGAGTTCTTCACTGCAAAAGTAATTAATGGTAAATTCTCAAGTTCTTTTGATAACCATTTGGATACCAAATATGTGGGTGATCCGACCGATGAAACAATGGATCGCATTGCTTTTCCAGGTTTGTGTATTTTGGGTAAGCAATACAACTTTGGTATTGTCGGATTAGTCACATTTAATTTAAATTTTAGTGAATCGGAGATAAAGTTTCGGAAAGTGTACTAATGGAGCTTTCAATGGGAGCAACTATTTCTGATAAATTATATCTAGGAGGAGGTACTACAATGTTAAGATCCTTGTTTAAGATGCTAATTTCATTTCGTGTAAAGGATTAAGATGAATAATTTTCTGCAATATTTACGAGTTCCTGAGGACTATTTTTCTTAGGTAAGAGCTTTTTTTATTTTGTACTCAGAATAGAGAATTTCTTTTATATTTAATATCAATAACTAGAAACATTTTCCTCTGGAACTCGCTTCATACTTCATATTCGATATTATTTAATCCTGAAGTAAGTTCTTTGAATATGCTGTATGATTATACTTCTATTATACTACATTATGTGTACAAATTTTTGGATTTCTAATTCAAGACATTTTTGTTTAGCAAAAAAGGAAACTCTTTCCGCAATGTTTGATTTTGGTAAATTAATCTTAATAAAATTAGAAAAAACTTTAAATTTCTTGCAAGACTTTATAAACCAAATATCTGCACCTATTAATCTCATCTTACTTACTGTACTTACGATAAAGTTTTAATTCCATTGACTTTGAAACCATCTCAACTATGTTGGGAATGTGGAATCTTTGGCACAATGACAGTCAATCATCGCTCCTGATGAAGCTAACATGAGATGTGGGTATATAGTCGAATTCTCAGGATATCGTGGATGGAACATCGAACTAACCATCTATTTTACTTTTTTTTATTTAAACATTTCTAAAAGACTGACCTCGCTTGTAAACCAGGTATACTTGAGGTATTTCGCCCACTTTAGCATAAGACATGAACTGAAATCACTGGTCGTACAGTAAGAGGTTGAAGGCAAGCGCAGCAGGGGTAGACCATCTTCACGTTGGGTGGATCAGATGAAACAGTTA
Source organism: Pachyrhynchus sulphureomaculatus (assembly GCA_019049505.1). Lineage (NCBI taxonomy): Eukaryota > Metazoa > Arthropoda > Insecta > Coleoptera > Curculionidae > Pachyrhynchus > Pachyrhynchus sulphureomaculatus. The sequence continues at coordinate 180,765,735 of CM032449.1, forward strand.
ACCGGGAAGCCATTGCATGAAGCATCAGAGCATACACGGAACTGAAAACAGTGGCAGATGATAGTTCAATCCATTTATTGAGCACAGAGTCACCATACCCTCTCGAGGGTGAAAGAACTTAGAAGGAGGAGTACTTTAATCAAAAATTAAGGAGAGTGTTTAAAAAAACATAACCTATTACTTAATTCATCCAAATCTCCTTGTTCTTCAAAGTAAGCTCTTCTCACTGGAATACATGTATGCCCACTTTTTTTTCAATCTTAAAAACACTTAAGTTGGGAATGTGGAATCTTTGGCACAATGACACTACTCAGTATATATCACCACTACACCAAACACTTTATTTTTGCACTCGACGCGCGTTTCGCTAACCATGTTAGCTTCATCAGGAGCGATGATTTTCCGGTATTGGTGGCTTCTGGAGCTTTACAACGATATCCACGGCGTGCAGTTTAGAAAGCAGAAAAAATTCACACGATTTAATATTCAACGAATACAGTTCGCAATTAATTTTTAATATTCCGTACGAAACACTTATCACACACCCGATTTTCTTCGAAACTATTTGACGTAAAAAGTTGAAATTTGGCACTAACATAGAAATTGATGGGCTCATCAAAGCCGTGTAGTTTTGAAAGGTAAATTTTGAATCAAGGGGTTGGTTTTGGGGGTGAAATCGGAAGTGAAAAAATTTTTTTATACCAGGTCATCCAGGGTATGTAATACTTGCACACACTTTTCTGTATTAAATTTAAAAAATCGCTGTCTCCCCCCTTATCTTGAAAAGTACTGGTCAAAACCTTTGGAAAAAATTCTGGAATATTCTCCACAGGGTGTAGATTTACCGAAAATTATCACGAGTGCATTCATTACCTTTCATATTTTATTTGGTATATAAAAAAGTCAAAAATTTCAAAGTTTTCAGCAAAGATCGGAAAAAAACTGTTCGTCTACAAAACTCATTTAGGGTGTGTTTTGTGAAGTCACTGATCATTTTATATCTCAGTAACAAACATTTTTATTTTAAAAGCAATCAACGTACGGAATAATAATTATACAAGTCTGACTTGCACTTGGCCGGTTTTTAGCTATAAACTAATGCATAATTATCACATTATATGAAGATGGGCTATCATAATGCAAGATCCATAAATTGGAAATGACTCACGTGGACGATACGCAACGCTTAAATATTGATCCTTATTGACTGTTCAGCCAGTTGGAAGACACTTTTTGTGCACAACACTGCGGTAATTTTTGTATGAACATAGCGCACGTGATGTAGAGAAATCTCTAAAGCGTTGTAGGAGCGATGTGTGTGCGGAAAAGGCGATTCACGATGGCTCTAAGTCTCTACAAATTATACTTAGAAGGAAACACAATCCTGAGCAAATCATTCAGGTTCTTGATATAAAGGAATTTTTGAAAAGGAGTCACAAGCTGAATCTCATACGGATTTGATGTATTAGGACGACGCGTCGCGATACCGACGTGTATTTCTAGCATGGGAGGAACTAAGTGAGCTACATCTATCGAACATTTTCAATGAAAGTATTTGCGAAATAGATTTAAGTCGTCAACCTTTCTTCCTGATTCCAAGGAATCAAGATAGTTTATGAGTTTTGGCTCTTCAATTCAGTTAAAAATTACTTGATCGTTTTTCATAAAAAAAAATCTATTCTTTGGAGATATAAAACCGTAGATTGAGCAAACATTTTTAACATATTTGTTTAACTAATCAATTAATATTAAGTAACGGTTTTTAATATTTGAAAAAGTTAGGTTAAGTGTTAAAACTTCAATTTTTTCATTTGGTAAATGAGTTTGACGATAATTTAGATGAGCATCAAAGATACCGTTGACAATGGACCAAAAATGCAATGTTGTCATTCATTCGGATTAGTTCATAATTTCTTTTCGAAGGAAAGTGATAAAATTGGCAATAAAATAGAAACTTGAAGGCCCGCAGTCTTGAGTGTTACTTCAAAAAACGACTATAAATACGAGCCGTAATTTATCTGTCTATTCAGCGGACTGACCTGGAAGTCATTGCACGAAGCATGAGAGCATGTACAGAGCTAAAAAGAGTGGCAGATGATAGTTCAATCCATTTATTGAGCACAGAGTGACCATACCCTCTCGAGGGTGAAAGAACTTAGAAGGAGGAGTACTATGATCAAAAATTAAGGAGAGTGTTGTTCTTCAAAGTAAGCTCTTCTCACTGAAATACATGTATGCCCACTTTTATTTTCAATCTTCAAAACACCAACATACCGTTGACAATGGACCGAAAATGCAGTGTTGTCAATCATTCGGATTAATTCATAATTTCTTTTCCAAGGAAAGTGATAAAATTGGCAATAAAATAGAAACTTGAAGGCCCGCAGTCTTGAGTGTTACTTTAAAAAACGACTATAAATACGAGCCGTAATTTATCTGTCGATTCAGCGGATTGACCGGCGGAATTACAAGAAGAGATTTCGACGGACATTTCGCTGAAGCTGAATTTAAAGGAAACTAACATATTTTTCAAAATATTATATTACTATGATAACAACACCATTTCTGATATAAACTGGATAGAAAATTTTCATATAAAATATTGTATATGTAATAATAATAAAATAAAATAAATTAAAATGCCACAACACAACAATGCTTGAAGAAAAAACAAATAAAATTAAAATTAAAAGAGGAATTAGACAAGGCTCGATATCCCCAAAGCTGTTCAGGTTGACTCTAGAAGACATGTTCAAATCGTAAAAGTGGGAAAATAAGTAATACTAACGGACGGTGAACGATTAAATCACTTAAGGATCGCAGACGATGTCACTCTAATCGCCAACATAAAGAAAAATTACAAGAAATGTTAATGGAATTAAATAACAAGTCTCTAGAAATAGATCTAAAAATAAACTTCATCAAAAACAAATATTTGAACATCTAAAGTGAAGATAACAGCCAGGACCTATTAACAGAAGGTGAAAGAATAGGAAAGATACAGACATTCATAAATTAAGGACAAAAAATCGAAATATCAAGAAATAATTTAAAGGCTGACTTGGACAAAAGAGTCTTGGTCTGCCTTCGGAAGGTTACAATGTACATTTAAATTAGACATTCCAAATACAATAAAAGCCAGAGTATTTGATCAATATGTACTGCCGGTATTAACATATGGCACTGAAACGTGGGCTTTAAATAAAAGTATGATAAATAAACTCCAGGTAACCCAAAGAGCAATGGAGAGGAACATACTAAATATTAGACTCCTAGATCGTATTCCTAACATCGAGATTCGAAGAAGATCAAAAGTAACAGATGTAATACAACAAATATGTATATTGAGGTGAAATTGGGCGGGGCACATCACAAGAATGAATGATAACAGATGGACTCTCCGTATAGTTATATGGAGGCGTAGAGAAGACAAAAGTAGTAGAGGTAGACCACAGGCAAGATGGACGGACGACATAAAAAGATTAGCAGGACACAATTGGATGGAAAAAGCGAACTAGAATGCTCATTGGAGGCAACTTGGGGAGGCTTAAATCCGATTGTGGATGGAATAAACTAATGATGATGATGATATGTAATAAAAACAACAATACGCTAAATAATGTAAAATTAACAAATAAAAAAAAATACTGCACTGACTTAGCCGTTACTTGATGGAGATCCATAATAACTAGGAATAAAAATTTTGAACAAATGTTTATGATCACCACTTATGTTTATTATAGCTGACAATTGTTTCGACACACTGTGTCTTCTTCTGGAGCACGATGTAAATTACCTAACAAAGTATGTTTCAGAATACATAGTTTACCTAATTACAAGTACTAAATTCATTAACAATATTTACCTTAATACCTAGAATAAGTTCAATAAAGGAGACCCTCCCCCATCTAATTGATCGTTGAGTAATAGACCTGAGGATTTTTTCTGATTAATTTCTACCTGTTCTAAACAATCCAGTAATTTTTCCTTTCTTTCCGTTATGCAAAATTTTGAAATCTTCATTGAATGTATGATTTTCCTCTGTTAAATGTTTGGCGTAATGAGATTTGTTATTTTTCATTATAAAGCTATGTTTATGTTCGTTTATTCTTTTATAAAAAGGTCTGCCTGTTTGTCCTATATACGTTTTATTGCAACTGCCACAGCATAATTCGTAAACCCCCGATTTATTTTTTTTTTTGTTTTGCTTTTATTATTTTTAATATATCGAGATAATGTGTTATTTGTACGGAAAGCGATATTTACATGATTTCTATGGAAAAAATTTTGAATTTTATTAGTTAGTTTTTCCGGTATAGGTGAGTGTATGAAATTTTTCTTTGTTTAGTTGTTTGTACGGGTACACCAGTCCTATTGCTCTTTTAAATTGTTTTTTCATTAAAATATTATCTACGAAATCGCTACTATATCCATTGTTTATACTAATTTGTTTTATAATATGTAATTCTTTTTGAAAATTTTCTTCCGTTAATGGGGTATTTATTAGTCTATGGATGAAACTATTATAAGCCGAGATTTTATGTGTGAATGGGTGGTTAGAATTAGCATGTATAGTTATATCTGAGTATGTTGGTTTATGGAAGATTTCAAAATCGTGTTTATTCATTTTGTTTGATATTTTTAAATCTAGGAAATTAATCGATTTATTTGTTTCAATTTCTGTTGTAAAAGTAATATTATTATGAAGTTGGTTAATAAAATCTAGAAAAAGTTTTAATTGTCGATCTGTGCCTGTAAAGCAAGTCAATATATCATCTACATACCGGTACCAATAAAAGAAATTTTTAGAAAGATGAGAATTACTGATTTGTTCTTCTAAATGGTCCATGAAAATTTCAGATAAAATTGGACTAAGAGGATTTCCCATTATTAAACCTTTCTTACTTACGTAAATGTTATCGTTAAATTCAAAATAGTTCTGATCTAAGCACAATGTTAAGATATCTAATATTTCTCGTTTAATTATTGGGTTAACATTATTTTTTATTGAGTAATCTTTGGACCAAACTTATAGCGCCTGATGGTGGTATACTAGGAAAAAGATTTTATACATAAAACGATATAAATCTGGAGTTACTTGGTATAATTCCTATTCCTAAAACCAGACGTATTCAAATCCATCAACTTTGATCCAACAATAACTTTCTAAAAATTAATTAAAGATGTGCTAAAAGACAAAAGCATTTTTACAGAGAATGAAAAATTCAGACTTGTCTCGATGAACCCTCAAGCTCCAAAACTATCTTCTCTTATTAAATTACATAAAAATAACTCACCAATTCGTCCGGTAGTTTCATACATAACAGCGCCAGCTTTTTCTTTACCATATAAATTGATTGAGATTTTGACAAAATATTGTAAATTCACATCTAAATATAGTATTAAAAATAGTAATGAATTGATAGCAATAATTAATCCGTTAATTATACCAAGTAACTCCAGATTTATATCGTTTGATGTACAAAATCTTTTTCCTAGTATACCACCATCAAACGCTATAAGTTTGGTCCAAAGATTACTCAATAAAAATAATTAGGTTAACAATAATTAAACAAGAAATATTAGATATCTTAACATTGTGCTTTGATCAGAATTATTTTTAATTTAACGATAACATTTACGTAAGTAAGAAAGTTTAATAATGGGAAACCCTCTTATTCCAATTTTATCTGAAATTTTCATGGACCATTTAGAAGAACAAATCAGTAATTCTCATCTTTTTAAAAATTTCTTTTATTGGTACCGGTATGTAGATGATATATTGACTTGCTTTACAAGCACAGATCGACAATTAAAACTTTTTCTAGATTTTATTAACCAACTTCATAATAATATTACTTTTACAACAGAAATTGAAACAAATAAATCGATTAATTTCCTAGATTTAAAAATATCAAACAAAATGAATAAACTCGATTTTGAAATCTTCCATAAACCAACATACTCAGATATAACTATACACGCTAATTCTAACCACCCATTCACACATAAAATCTCGGCTTATAATAGTTTCATAGACTAATAAATACACCATTTTCGAAAAGAATTACATATTATAAAACAAATTAGTATAAACAATGGATATAGTAGCGATTTCGTAGATAATATTTTAATGAAAAAACAATTTAAAAGAGCACTAGGACTGGTGTACCCGTACAAACAACTAAACAAAGAAAAATTTCATACACTCACCTATACCGGAAAACTAGCTAATAAAATTCAAAAATTTTTCCATAGAAATCATGTAAATATCGCTTTTCGTACAAATAACACATTATCTCGATATATTAAAAATAATAAAAGCAAAACAAAAAAAGAAAATAAATCGGGGGTTTACGAATTATGCTGTGGCAGTTGCGTATATAGGATAAACAGGCAGACCTTTTTATAAAACAATAAACGAACATAAATATAGCTTTAAAATGAAAAATAACAAATATCATTACGCCAAACATTTAACAGAGGAAAATCATACATTCAATGAAGATTTCAAAATTTTGCATAACGGAAAGAAAGGAAAATTACTGGATTGTTTAGAACAGGTAGAAATTAATCAGAAAAAATCCTCAGGTCTATTACTCAACGATCAATTAGATGGGGAGGGTCTCCTTTATTGAACTTATTCTAGGTATTAAGGTAAATATTGTTAATGAATTTAGTACTTGTAATTAGGTAAACTATGTATCCTGAAACATACTTTGTTAGTTAATTTACATCGTGCTCCAGAAGAAGACACAGTGTGTCGAAACAATTGTCAGCAATAATAAACATAAGTGGTGATCATAAACATTTCTTTAAAATTTTTATTCCTAAATAAAAAAAACCCTCTTTTAATCTTTCTAAAGATTTTAAAACTATTGGAAGTAATGAAAATATACCTTCTAATGTATCTTTTATTTTAAATATTTTTCTATTCATTTGTGTATTCCTACTCCTCACCTTAACAAAATTTATATATTATAAATATTAAAACTGAAAAAATCTTAAGTTTACGGGGTATATTGGACGGAGAACTGCTATAATAACATTCTCACAGTTTGAGATAATTCAGATATCAAAATGTATTCCACCAATACCTATTATAGCAGCTATTCCAGCACATTTTCAAAAATGAACAGTGATTACTTAACAAAAAATAGGGATATAGTTGAATGTAGAAGTAATCAGATTCTCAATTTCAAGATGTTTTATTTAAACAAGTTTTCATCAAAGTTTGTAATTGTTGGAATTGGTTTAAGCGATTTTGTAATTTGTGGACAAAAAGAATATAAGGTGACTTTAAATGAAGAAGATTGGAAGAACTTATCGACATGTCAAGGTGTTACTGTGAATTATCTTTATTCATATAATGGAGATATGAGTCCTATTAAATCTTATGATATAACAATATATTTTGAAAATTACAATAGTTTTTACTATAAAACAATTAGAAAAGCCAGCTGAAGTAGCTTAAAAGTTAAAATAATCTACATCTATTTTTAAACTTCGTATATAATGAAAAAAAAAAATGACTCTAAACAAACTTTTTTTTTAGAAATTCGTACTCTGCATCTACAAAAAAGTTTGCTGAGAGACGGGACAGCTGCTAAATATTTATACAATGCATTCCAGCTAACTCAATTTTCTTTAAAGTTTAAGCAAATGCTTAAAGTATCCAGGGCAAGACGGAGTATGTATTGCATTTTTAATGGCCTTCTTGAGCAATTTTTGTTGAAAAAAATAGTTGGATAAAGCAATACGCAACTTATATTTTAAACATTCCTTAAGTGTCTCTTGGTATCTTAAAATAGGCTTTGATAAGTTTATTTCACATTGTTAATACAAGAAAGTTAATTCAGAACTAACAAATATATTAGGTAAGCAAATAAAGTTGTACAATTTTTATCTTGGCACAGTTCACGTTGCTTTAACATTGTTTTCTTCCGTTTGAACAATCAACGTCATAATGCATTTGAAAGGTAATTTTTTAGGAGATTTTTTTTATTATCTCTCTGGCGTTAATTAAATCTACCAAGGATGAATCAACGATATTAGGTCAAAATACGTCTGGCATAGAAATTGAATCGTTGATTAAAACACTCGTATACTGCATGGGATAAAACATCCCGAGACTGTTAAAGAAAAAATATTTTTGCGAAAAATCGTATTTATTCTTCAACTTTCAAGCCTTCACAGCCTAATTGGTCCAATTTCACCATCGATTTTATGGGCTTCTGAGTGGTGGTAAAATAACATTTTTTTTTTCGCCAAATGCGAGCTTTTTTCCTTGATTTTACTATTCGAATAGGCCAATAAACCAACGTAACAGTCTCCTGTGATTGTTTGCCCTTTTCCAAAGTAGTTGATTAGTATTATTCCATGCACATCCCAAAAAATACTTGCCAAAACCTGTTCTGCTGATGTTTGTGTTTTTAGACCCTTCGGTCGTCTTACATGCGTTCCAGCTACGCTGCGGACTGACTATTAACTCAGGAGTATAGTGGTGGATCTATTTTCCATCTATTATTACGAATCAACGCAAAAAACTCCTTTGGATTAGGCCAAAACAGTGCCAAACAACATTCTGCATCTTGGACAAGTTGCTGTTTTTAATTAATCACGAGAATGCTTGGCAGCCATTAGGTACATAGCTTTTTCATATGCAAATATTCGTGCAAAATATGCCCCACGCGTTCTGTTGATATCTTCACGATGTCAGCTAGAAATTATAATCTAAGGTACCTACTTGTTTTCATAAATAAAAAAATCGATAAATTGGTTAGCTAAGCACTTCTTTCGCAAGATTTAGTTCTAAAATAACTACTTAATTTTACTTTCTCAGATTAAAAAATAACTTAATCCCAACAGTACAACGTTATTTTGAATAAAAGATACTTTATCAAAGATATTAATCACAAAAAAGTTCAGAACAAAAAGAGATTTAGAAGTATTTTAAATTAAATATTAGAAAAAACACAATTTTCAGATACCTCGGCTCAAAAGAAACCCAAAAGTATGAGAAGATATACACGAAGAAACCCTTTAAACCCTACACTTTCTCATTGAGACCTTTCATATTTAACCGATTAAAAATAATAAAAAAATAACACAATTTTCAATCCTTTACTTTAAGAACTCTTACTAATCCCATAGTGCAGTCAAGATGCCCGATATTGTCTTCAGACAGAGTATCATAAAACGTATTTTAATGAAGCTAGACACCAAAAAAGCTTCTGGCGCTGACGGAATACCTACCATAGTACTCAAAAACTGTGCGAGGGAACTAACACCAGTATTCTACAGACTTTTCAACCTATCCTACAAAAAGGGAATATTTCCGTCCTGCTGGAAATGTGCCACAGTTCAGCCGATACCTAAAAAAGGGAAGAAGACCTTGCCAAATAACTATCGACCAGTCGCACTGCTTTCAATAATATCGAAAGTCATCTCTTGAGAGATTCAACATTATTAGCGACCGTCAATATGGCTTTCGTAAACATAGATCAACAGGAAATCTTCTGACTTATGTAACACATGTTTGGAACAACGCAATTGAACTCTTTGGAGAATCTCGAGCGGTTGCTCTTGATACATTCAAGGCATTCGACCGTGTTTGGCACGATAGATTGTTGGCTAAGCTACGCTCTTCTGGTATGTCTGAAAAGTTCTGTTTGTGGCTCTCATGTTTCCTCAAAGAGCGTTCTTTACGAGTGGCAGTCGACGGATATCTTTACGTAAACGATCTACTCGAAAGACCAGGAATCCAATCTACAGCTTTGCAGATGATAGTACGCTTATCTCTTCACTCAGTTTGAATGCTCGGACATCGGTTATTCAGACGAATATCCGCAGACAGCAGGAAGTAGTTCAACTTTACAAAGACCTAGAAGAAATTCTATCGTGGAATGTAGTAATAACCAAGTGGAATTTAACGCTACAAAAACCCAGGCGGCAGTTTTTTCTAAGAAAGTTAACGTTGCTGAACCCGACATAATTATGTCGGGACACTCCATTCCTCTAGCATCGTCACTCAATTTGTTGGGCGTTAATCTGGGAGCAAATATGTCTTGGCATGTACATGTTGCAAGAATAGCAAGCTTCTCGAAAGCTGGGAATATTATTTCGAACCAGAAAGCTTTACACTCTGCTCCCAAACATACACTGCATTTGTTGGATTCTATTCAGGGAAGAGCTGTTCGCCTAATTGGAGACCCGGAATCGGCCGGCGGCCTTGATCCGTTGGAACATCGAAGAACGGTTGGTGACTTGAGTCTATTCTACAAGTATTTTCATGGAAAATGTTCGATAGATATAGCCCGCTTAATTCCTCCCAGAGCGGCGCATGCTAGAAATACACGTCGAGATAATATTTCACATCCGTATGAGGTTCAACTTGTTACTCCTCGTAAACTCTTGTCAAGCAGGCTCTTATATAGAGAACCTCATCCCTTTGGAATAATCCGCCCAGGACAGTGTTTCCCACCGAGTACAATTTATAGCGATTCAAGACCAACGCGAATCGATTTTTCCGCACACGTGTCACTCCTGTAGCACTTTAGGGATTTCCCTGCAGCACATGTGCTAGATCCATAAAAAAAAATTTGAGTTGACCCATCTAACATGCTCCCTTCAAATTTGTTCAATATATCAGTAAAATCAAGAAAAAATATCCAACAACAATTTAGAAAATAAACAATATTTTTCCACTTCCCCTTTTATCCCCTTACTCTTTAACGATATTGCTCAAAAACTATAGGTTTGATTCCTACATCAATTACTATATGTGTACCAAAGTTGAAATTAATACCTCATTTCGTTGGGGACCAACGATACACATACAGAACGACAAACCGACAGACAGGTGAAAATGAGTGATTATGTTTTTATTATTTACTGAGTTAGTCGGTACTTCATGGAAATTCATTGTAAATTAACAAAATTAAACATTAATATGTTTCACAATTTCCACTTTATTATTTTTTTCGTTACAATTGTTTCAACACGACAGCGTCTTCATCAGACGGAAGATATTCTAATTTAATTATAAATGAACATTATTTCTTTATATATGTATTTGAGTGTACCTATTTACTCTAACTAAGGTGCATTTAATTTAAATTATAAGCATTTGGACTTATCTATTTACTAAAATTCCAGGTACATTTAATTGGGTTATTCCTGAATATATTCGTAAATTAAGGTTCAATAATGGGGAGTTCTTAGTTTCTAATTGTTGATTTAATAACATATTTAGTTTTTTATATTTATTTATCTTTCTATGAAATTTAATTTTTTAGATTTCATTTCATTATGAAGTGTTCCATTGTTGGCAGAAATCTTTATGGACCATCTAGAATCTAAAATTCACACTCATCAAATATTGTCTTTACTGGTATAGCTATGTGGATGATATTGGGTCTGTTTTAATGGAACAGATAGACAACTGCAACAATTTCTGAACTTTATAAATAATATTCACAGAAATATTTTTACCATAGAAATGGAGCAACAAAAATCAATCAGTTTCTTAGATTTAACTATTACAAACATTAATGATAGATACGATTTGTCGATTTTTCATAAGCCATCACATACAGACTCAATAATACACAATAACTCAACTCAGCCTTACTCACATAAAATGGCTGCTTCTAAGTCTTTAATTCACACATATCTATGTCAGAGAAAAATTATATTAAAGAACTAAATATAATAAAACAAATAGCGTTTAACAACGGATGTCAACCTAATATCATAGATAGACTTGTCAATGGAAAATCCTACCGGCAAGCAATTAATCTGGTATACCCAACTTCTAAAAACAATAACCGAAACTTGAATAATAACTGATTTTGTTTCTAAGCAGTTGTCTAAAAGAGGGTTAAATATTGCCTTTTGGAACTCATAATAAACTTTCTAATGTGATAAAAAACAACAAAAATAAAACCAACAAAAGGACAAAATTAGGAGTATATACCAACTTAATTGTCGCCATGCCCTAAATTTTATACTGGCCAAACAGATAGATCATTCGAAAAATGAACATAAAAAATGTTACATCCAACATAACAATACCTCTCAATATGCTGATTATTTAATAACAGAAAATCATGGTTTCAATGACAATTTTAAAATACTCCATGATGAAAGGAATTCTAAAAAATTTAATTTCCTAGAAAGTATGGAGATAAATAAATATAAAAAATCAGATATGTTATTAAATCAACAATTAAAAACTAATAACTCCCCATTATTAAACCTTATTTTATATTCAGGAATAACCCAATTAAATGTACCTGGAATTTTAGTAAATAGGTTTTTTTTTTTATGGGTCTAGCTCACGTGCTGCAGGGAAGTCCCTAAAGCGCTCCAGGAGCGGCACGAGTGCGGAAAAAGCGATTCACGTTGTTCTTGAATCGCTGTAAATTGTACTCGGTGGGAAACACAGCGCTGGGAAAATTATTCCAAAGGGATGACGTTCTCCATATAAAAGATTGCTTGAAAAGCGTTGTACGCGGAGTAACAAGCTGAACCTCATACGGATGCGAAGCACCAGCGCGACGTGTATTTCTAACATGCACCGCTTTGGGAGGAATTAAGCGGGCTACATCCTTCGAACACTTTCCATGAAAATACTTGTAGAATAGACTCAAGTCGCCAACCGTTCTTCGATGTTCCAGCGAATCAAGGCCGCCGGTCAATTCCGGGTCCCCAATCAGACGGACCGCTCTTCTCTGAACAGAATCCAACAAATGCAGTGTATGTTTGGGAGCGGAGCCCCAAACGTGGGAGCAGTATTCCATAGTTGGTCGAATTTGGGCTTTGTAAAGAATTAACAGTTGCTGTGGGGTAGGTAAGTCCAATAATTTAAATTAAATGCATCATAATTAGAGTAAACAGGTAGGCTCAAATACATATAGGGTTACAGGGAGTCGTCCTAGATAATTAAGGACGTTATAGTTTAGGTCGTTTCTGACCGATTTGATTCTCTGACATGATATCCTAAACTTAACCGTTTTCGAGATATTGAAGTTTAAAGATTTTCTAAAAAAAAAACATGTTTTTTTTTTGCTTTTATATCGATTTTTTTTTTATTAGAGGTTCTCGAGTGCGATTTTTTGGTTATTTTTAGTTAGTCTGTATGTCAAGTATCAAAAATTATCAAAAAAATTTGAACTAGTTACTAACAGTTTCAAATGGCGGCTTGTTAATGTTTCTAAAATACGAATTTTTACCAAGTGTTTCCTACTTTAAATCAATAAGTTATTCTGCAAATTATTTTAAAAACTTTTACGTCTTTTTAACCATCAAAAAAGGTATAATACTAGGAGTTTAATAGGAAAACTGTACACAGAATGACACCTAAAGCGGGCTCGGGTAGCAAAAGGTAAATTTTTAGTTCTAGGTGAAAATACGAAAAATACACAAATAAAACAAAAAACCTTGCAATTTAATATTTTTTATTAATTATAATTCATGTTTTATATGGTCACCCCTATTTCTAACACAAATTCTCATTCTTTTTCTTAAATTACTTTTCACAACGCTGGTTGTGAGGTGCCGCCTCATTTCGTCAGCCGCATCAATTATTTTTTGTCTTAGGACCCCCACGTTTTCGATAGGAGTCATCTGGTCATATACGAGACTTTTCATGTGACCCCACACATAAAAATCCATCGGTGTTAGGTCTGGGCTTCTCGCCGGCCAAGGTATGGGTCCGCCTCTTCTAATCCATTTGTTGGGATAATTGTCATTGAGCCATGCACGAACACTTCCTCTGTGGTGAGCTGGGCAGCCATCGTGTTAAAAGTACATGTTTTTTCTGAAACCAATAGGTAGGTCTTCCATCAAATTAGGTAAATCGTTCCGCAAAAAATTGTCGTATTCCTCGCCATTCAAATTATCTGGCAGGAAGAATGGCCCAACCAAATAATTTGAAATTATACCCATCCACACATTTAAGCTGAATCTTGTTTGTGATCCTTTCGTTCTTTTTTTGTTTGGGTTGCCTTCCTCTTTAGAAGCCCAATAGTGGGCATTGTGGTAGTTTGTAAGACCCTCTTTGTCGAATTTCGACTCGTCAGTCCATAGTATTTTCTTAAAAAAAGATGCATCTTCGACATCGGTGTTGAGCATAAATCTGCAGAATTCTAATCGTCGCAACGGATCCCCTTCTTCAATGACTTGCACGGGCGTATAGTGGTAAGGGTGTTGCCCAACAGTATGCATTACAAACCATACCTTCCACTGCGAAATACCAAGCTGTTGTGCGACAACATTTGTAGATGTAGTTGGGTCCACCTCAAAGAGACGTCGTATTTCGTTTTCTTCGTCTTCGTCAAAGATACGTGGTCGTCCCATGTCAGTCCGCCGTCTTTGTACGGAACCAATTTCTCGTAGTCTTCGATAAGTTCCATCAAATACGCTAACATCAGGTACACGACGAGTAGGATATCGCAGTACGTATTCATCACGTGCACGCGACGACACTCCTTCGCAAAATCCGTAACACATTAGGATGCCAGCATATTCCTCGTTGGTATACGTTGCCATATTCACAAGCAGAGATCAAAATCCAGTTACGAGCCAATTCACACAGTCAGAAGATGAAACACAGATATTTTTGAAAAGCATGGTATAGCACATCTACCACGGACGAATCGCATGAGCAGACTAAAAATCATTCAATAATGTTTAGTGAACAGAAAATGTCACTCGCACAGAGAGTACCCCGACCGGAAAAAATGCTTACCCAACCCTTTTTATTGTTTGAAGGTGCAGGTAGTAAACCGGTAATTGGTAGTATCTAAATTCTATTATTATGTTACTCTACATTTGGGCCTATTGAAATCTCATTTTCTTAGAATTTTCAATAGATCCAGTAGATATTATACCGTTTTAGATAGCTAAAAAAGACGTAAAAGTTTTTAACATAATTTGCAGAATAACTTCCTTACATTTTTTTTTTTCTCTTTATTGATTTAAAGTAGGAAACACTTGGTAAAAATTCGTAATTTAGAAACATTAACAAGCCGCCATTTGAATCTGTTAGTAACTAGTTCAAATTTTTTTGATGATTTTTGATACTTAACATACAGACTAACTAAAAATAACCAAAAAATCGCACTCGAGAACCTCTAATAAAAAAAAGCGATATAAAAGCAAAAAAACATGTTTTTTTTAGAAAATCTTTAAACTTCAATATCTCGAAAACGGTTAAGTTTAGGACATCATGTCATAGAGTCAAATCGGTCAGAAACAACCTAAACTATAACGTCCTTAATTATCTAGGACGACTTTCCCTATAACCCGTATATGAAAAAAATAACCAGTGAAGTGCAACTTGAACTTGCGCAATTAGTGTTCCGTACGTTGATTGTGTTTAAAATAAAAATTTTTGTTGCGAACAAACATCCACATCCCAAATGAGTTTTAAACAAAGTTTTTTTCCGAACTTTACTGAAAACTGATGACCTTGAATTTTTTGCGTACCACAGCTAATAATTTTCGTTCAATCTACATCTTGTGGAAAATATTACAGAATTTTTTCAAAATTTTTTGATCACTACTTTTCGAGATAAAAGGGAGGGACAGCGATTTTTCCCAATTTTTTTAAAAATAATACAAAGAAAAGTGTGCGCAAATATTACATTATATATATTTTTGAACTCGTGTTTTTACAAGCTTTCATTTGACACCCCACTCCATGACCTGGTCTTTTTTTTTCACTTTCGATTTCACCCCCTAAAACTAACCCCTTAAGTCAAAATTTGAAAACTACACGGCTCTGATGAAGCCATCAGTTCCTATATTAGTGCCAAATTTCAACTTTCTATTTCAAAGAGTTTCGGAGAAAATCGAGTGTGATAAACAGACGGACATCTAAGTGTTTTTATAAACACTAAAAAAACAATGTCAATTTATCATTAGTTTAGAATATCTTCGGGCTGATGAAGACATTGTCGTGTTGAAACAATTATAACGGAAAACATAATAAAGTGTGAAACAAATTTGTGTTTAATTTTGTTAACTTAGATTATGTTCTTCGTGATCTTGAGGTCATGCAACACAAAAAAACGCAAAAATCTCGAAATGTGATTTTTCACGAATACAATACTTCTTCTCTTTAGCAAGGGAAGTATAAAATAAAAGAAAAGTGACTTTAATCCAAATTTTTTCTAAACAAAAATCTTACTGTTTCGTTAATGGAAAGTAATTTCACAGAAAATTGAAATAAAAGTTATCTTAATAAAATTACCAAGAATGATGCTTTTCTGTTTTGTGGATATTCGCATCTTGCTCGAAGAAATTAAACTTTCCTACGGAGGGAGCTCGAAACTTTGAGAAAGTTTTGTAGGAATTATTTCTTGTCTTCCCTCGAAGCTTTAAAAGGAGACGCCTTGAAGCTTTAATAAAATATCATCAGTCAAATAAATAATTAAAATTTTAAAAGGGCTCGGTTTAGGTTGCGACTAAGAGCCACTTTTTGCTAAACTGGTCGAAATTATTTTTGGGTTATTAAAGAGAATAACTAATTAGAGTAAAATGCTAAATTTGTTCTAGGTTTATCTAAAATATTAATGATAATATGTCATTTCCGATTAATTTGATTATTGATGAGGGTTATAAGGTAAAAAATATACATAAATGCGACAACTACAGAACAATCACGCTAATAACACATGCCAGTGAAATATTGTTATAAATCATCAACGAAAGATTAAAAAATTACATTCATTTTTTTACTAAAGAAAGAGTGGCAAGGGAGCATTTATTTAACTTACGACAACTCACTGAAAAGTCGAGAGAATTTAGCATCCCAATGTATGTATGTTTCATAGACTATAAGAAGGCTTTCGATCGAGTCAAATAAAATAAATTGTGGTTGGTTCTTAAAGAAGTAAGAGTAACTCAACCTCATAATTACCTTATATGCAGATAATACCGGGCCGGTAAGACTACAAGATACATTAT
This sequence comes from Pachyrhynchus sulphureomaculatus, assembly GCA_019049505.1. Taxonomy (NCBI): domain Eukaryota; kingdom Metazoa; phylum Arthropoda; class Insecta; order Coleoptera; family Curculionidae; genus Pachyrhynchus; species Pachyrhynchus sulphureomaculatus. The sequence continues at coordinate 180,782,709 of CM032449.1, forward strand.
CAAGAGAGTTTCAACCCAAACGAGGTGTAAGACAGGGCGACATATTACCTTCGCAACTTTTTAATATCTATGGAGAATGCATCATGAGGAGAGTGCTGGAAGACGCTGACTATGAAATTTCCATCAACCGATAGAAAATAAATAATCCTTCTGGGAAATTCTGGACCTCATTCATAAGGTTGAAGAGAATTTCGGCCTTGAACTGAATACATCGAAAAAAAAATAATGATTTTCTACCAAGAGAATAACAATAGACCAAATGTACAACAACTAGATCGTTTTGAAGTGGTAGATGCGTATACGTATATATATATATATTTATATATATATATATTATATATATATATATATATATATATATATATGGGATCAGAGATTACGAACAATGGCACCACCGCAGCGGAAATAAGAAGACGGTGTGAAACAACAAAGGTAGCAGTTCGAAAGCTGAACATACTCTGGAAAGACAACAAAATCTTCAAACAAGTTAAAGTGAAACTGATGAATTGTCTGATCTTTGCAATACTGACGTACGGATGTGAATCTTGGACGTTGAGGCAAAAAGGGAGCAAAAAAATCGAAGCAACGGAAATATGAGAAAAATGTTTAATATCACATGGGATCGATACAGAACGAATATATCTACTGTAAGAGAATTGAACATCAAGCGAAGATTATCCAGTATCATCCAACTTAGGACCCTTAAATATTTTGGACACGTTATGAGAAAAGACCCAGAAAATCTAGAAACGCTGGTCACCCAAGGTAAACTGGAGGGTAAGAGGAAACGCGGTCGATCTCCGACAAGGTGAATAGACCATCTAAAATCATTAACAGGAAAATCAATGCATGTCCTTATAGATGAAGCTCAGTATAGAGCAAACTGGCAGCAACTTACATGGGACGTATCAGAGGCCACTACATTCCATATGAGATAAAAGACTGCAGAGAGAGAGAGAGAGAAGTAAAAGAGGCCATTTCAAACAGCTTATTTTAGTTTTCTGTTCTCTCTTTGTCATCTATGAATAGCTCTCATTCTTAACTTGCTGCTACTTCTCGTGACACCACTTGCACCTCTATCCTTCAATAGGGGATGAGTTGTATTTGTAAAAAATCTCTTTTTATGGGCATAGCACACGAGCTACAATAATGTCCCTAAGGCGCCACAGGGGAGACGTGTGTGGGGAAAAAAACGATTCACGTTTTTCATAAATTGTAGTTGGTGGGAAACACAGGCCTAGTCAAATCATTCCAACAAGTTTTCTTAAATTCTTGTCGATTTTGCCCAAACATGTATGGTAAACTGAAGTAACTGAGGGATAATAACCTGGAAGATGTGGAAATGCACATCTTGCTGCGCTTTATCAAGAGATGTCTTTTGAAATAATAAATAACAAATCGTTTTTAGTATGATTAAATATTATTTTTTCCTAAGTATGCGTATGATTTATTATTATTTTAATTTATCATTAGATGAATTGTTTTTCAAATGTAAAAATATACAATTATCGAATACAATCGTGTATTTAGCAACACTGGGGAATCTTCATATCCCGTTAAGCGTTTACGTCTTCTTATGTCAGGTGTGGATTGGATTGGGGGTAAAATTCAGCTTTGCTTTTTTTTAATGCTACATGGATGTTCGAATTTGAAAAAAGTATTGATTATGTTTCGATACGATCCCAAGAATAACCTATTTCAATATCTTGAACGATTTTATAACACCCTATATATATATATATATATATATATATATATATATATATATATATATATATATATATATATATATATATATATATGTATATATATATATATATATATATATATATATATATATATATATATATATATATATATATATATATATTAAATATATACATATATATATGTATATATATATATATATATATATATATATATATATATATATATATATATATATATATATATTTATATATATATTCTCCTATGTGCCTTCTCTGTTGAGGTTGGCGACCACTATGGCAAATTCGTCTCTATTCTGTATTATTCCTGTCGGTGTTCGTCCAGTCTCTTATGTTTCTTAGCCAAGATTTCTTTTTTCTACCCAAATCTCGTCTTCTGTCTGTTTTTCCTTCCAGTATGAGTTGGAATTGTTCGTATGCTGTGTGACGCATTATGTGTCCGAGGTAGGCTGTTTTTCTGATCTTAAGTGTCTGAACTAGCCATTGTGGAGCATTCATCACGCTTAGCACTTCTGTATTGGTCGTTCTGCTAGTCCAGCTGATTCTTAGCATTCGTATGTATAGCCACATTTCGAATGCCTGGAGCTGTTTTATGTCCTCCTGTTTAAGGGCCAATGCTACGCACCCGTAGAGTAGTAGTGACCAGATGTAAGATTTTAATGTTCGTAATGTGTTCGTAACGTGTATGGATGGATAACTTCGGATGACACAAGAACTTCCGCATATTGATGAAGCCTGCTCTGGCTAACTCAATGCACCTCCTAATCTCTTTTGAATGATTTAACTGGGTGTTAACTTCTATACCTAGGTATATGTAACTATGAACGTTTTGGATGATATCATCGTCGATGGCCATTTAAGCATTAAGAATTCACTTTGTCTTGCCATAATGATTTACTTGGAAAAAATAATGTGATGGTTTCTCACTTGCCTTTCACATCCTATGCCGTTGACCACAACCTTTAAGATGTTTCCACCATATCTATCTATATATATATATATATATATATATATATATATATATATATATATATATATATATATATATATATATATATATATATAGATATAGATATATATATATATATATATATATATATATATATATATATATATATATATATATATATGTATATACAGTGAAGTCTGCTTATAACCGTTTATAGCCAATTTCCGGTTCGTTTTAGAACTATTTTATAATGCACAAAAAAACTTCCATGAGACTAATACAAATTTTTATCGGTTAATACAAACCCGGTTATAACGAACTTCCGAATAAAGCGAACCAAATTTGGATGTTTTGTGTCCGTTTATAACGAACTTGCCACTCCCTGTGCTCAGTGTCGCTCGGTTTGATATAGGGAATTCACCGAAACTCGCTGGGAACCCCTATTCTACTTGTTTCCGCCGCGTCGCTAGTTCGAGCAGTATTATGTTCAATTTACTTTTTGTGCTATACCTTTCTAATGCATATTTGATCAATGTTGTAAAGTGAATGTTTAAGTTTTTATTTTAAATTAAGTACACAGAAACGTAAAGCGTTTACTTTAAAAGACAAACACGATATTATAAGGAAAATAGTAAATGGAGTTAAACAAAGTGATGTTTGCAAACAGTTGAATTCAACTAAATCTACGGTTTCTATTATATGGAAGAAGAGGCAAGAAATCTTATCAATCTATGATAAAAGAAACTTTAGTTGTAAAAAAAGTAAGAAATCTACACATGACCAAGTCGATAAAGGACTCCTTAAATGGTTTAGTCAAAAACGACATGAACATGTTCCTATTACCGGCTATACTTTACAAGAGAAAGCTAGTGAAATGGGAAGGAAAATAGAGAACACCGAGTTTAATCGTTCTAGAAGTTGAATTGAACGATTTAAAAAGCGACATAATATTAGTGAGAGTAAGATAGTAGGAGAAACTGCAGGAGAGAGAGTAATGAATATATATATATATATATATATATATATATATATATATATATATATATATATATATATATATATATATATATTTAATGCGGATGAAACGAGTTTATTTTACAAGATGACGCCTGATAAGACATCAAAGTTTGTCGGAGAGAATTGTGCTGGTGGAAAATTATCAAAATTAGGATTACTGTGTTGGTAACTGCAAATATGTCTGGAACAGAGAAAAGAAAATTGTTGGTGATAGAAATGTCCGCCAACCCCCGGGTGTTTTAAAAACAAACATTTACCAGTAAAATACAAACCAAACAGTAAATCCAAGATGACATCAGAAACTTTTAAAAACGAACTGATCGAATGGGACAAAGAATTAAAATTCACAAACAGAAAAATATTACTTTTGATTGACAACTGTCCAGCGCACCCTGAAGTTGATCTACAGCAAATAAAATTGGTTTTTATGCCTCTAAACACAAGTGCAAAGCTCCAGCCTATGGATCAAAGTGTGATACATTCTTTAAAATGTCATATTTTACTTATGAAAATGTTAGAGACGATCGAGAAACCATTGCAAGCTGTTTTAAGCATGGCGGATTTTTTAAGGAAGGAATATAGATATGACTCAGATGAAGAGCTACCGTTGACTCAGTGAATTGAAAAACATCGAGAAGATCCTACTGATTGCCTAGAATTTGTTTACGATGCTGATATTCAACAAAGTACAGTGGAAATCGAGATTAAAAAGATGTTTAATCACTTTAATTTTGAAGAATATGTATGTACTGATAATGAATTAACGACTAGAGAAATATTAAATGATGATCAAATTGTGACATCAGTGACTTCTGCAAAGATTTTAAGCGATAAGGACGACGAAGACGAGCTTGGAGAAGGAGATAATATTTATATTCCGTTCATTTCAGATGTGATTAAGAAAATAACTGAATTTCGTGAAGTTTCTGAACATATATGGAGTAGCTTTTATGATCTTGACAATTATATAAACACCATTTCTTTTTCACGTAAAATTGTACAAACGAAAATTACTGATTTTACTGAATAAACTATGTATTTTAATGTTTTCGTTTATACTCGTATATGTACCAACATACATAATAACTTTAATGTAACTCGTTTTATTTTTCTTTGAACGTTTTCTTTTAATTTAATAATTATTACTATTCATTTTTCTAAGCATTAGAGCCTAATCTAAATAAAAAAGTAATAAAAAATGATATTAGATTTTGTTTACTGTAACTTCGGATATAGTGAACCATTTTTAGTGATTTTTTGGAGTTCGTTATAAACGGACTTCACTGGTACATAAACATATATATATATATATATATATATATATATATATATATATATATATATATATATATATATTCTTTTTTTTTTCTTTTTTTCCCTTTTTTCCTGAACATGTTACAACTATATTCTTTTTTTAAATTTTCTCAGGATTAATATTTATGAAATTAAAGCCGTGTTTTATATCACACTATATACTTTGGACAAAACATTTTGACCAGTCATTTTGGTCTTCATCAGTTGTATACTCTACAATAAACATTTTCTTTTTGTTGTATTGTTTTTTTTAAATCATACTTTATTATTCCTATTTACATTTGTCCGTTGCAAAATGTTCCATATAATGTTCCCATGTATAGTTTTTAGTTTATTTTTAGTTTTACATGTGTTCAATATTTTAAAATAAATAACAGGTAAGCCGAATTTAATAATATTATGTAGGATAGACACCATGTCAATAGGAATAATAAAGCAAGATTTTTAAAAAAAAGAAACCAACACAACAAAATAAAAATTTTAAAAAAATGTGTTGACCAGACGGAATGGTCAAAACGTTTCATCCAAAGTATATACTATGACATAAAACAAGGCTTTAATTTCATAAACATTAATCCCTAGAAAATTACAAAAAAAGTGAATATATATATATATATATATATATATATATATATATATATATATATATATATATATATATATATATGTATATATATATATATATATATATATATATATATATATATAAATATTGGTATATAGGAATATATGTCCCCAATCCGCCACTGTTTCGTCTAATAAATGTAAATATATTTAACAGAGAATTTTTTGATGTACGAATGTGATCAGATGTGCTCAGCATGTCTCTGATATCCCCCGCCGTTTCAATCCCTCTCATTATGGCGTGTTAACAACAGTGGAAAATAAGACACAATCTGTCAACTTTATGTTTATTATTTCAAGTGTAATTTGGGATTCAAGTGGAGTCTTTTGTGATGCGATTGTTTGAATTCATTTCTTCGATTTGAGCTAACCTAATTTTGTCCTTTTTAAAGGAAAATCACAATATTCAACTGTAGATTTTCAATAATGTTGTTTATTTAAATTTTTCAGTTATTCTCTTGTTGCCCTACTGCTTTCGCGGGAAGCATAGTGTTCTTATGTATTTTTTTCTTTTATTTTATCATAAATCCCAAACTACCGGATGGATTTCACGAATTTAGCTCGAAATATTCGTCATAACTCGGCCGATGATTATAGAGTTATTATATAGATCACTAAAATATGTAGAATATAATCAAAAAGACTTTTGATTCTGTAAACCAGCAGAGACTCTTGGAAGCGCTTGCTAAATGTCGTATTGATCATCTATACTCAAGTATAATTAAATACATATATGAAAATGCCACAGCTAATGTCGAAACACAAACTAACCGATCCACCTGCAAATTTCAAATTGAAAGAGGAGTGTGCTAGGGTGATTTGCTCTCTCCCAAGCTTTTCGTAACACTTCTAGAACGTATGCTGCAATCAACAAACTCGGAAAAAATGAGACTTAACACTGACGGTGAAAAGTTAAATCACCTTTGTGCCGACGACAATGCCTTAATAACAGACAATATGCAAGAAGCACAAATTATACGAGGCATGTTTTTTAAGTAAGTACCGTTTTGCGATTCCGCCGCCGCAGCGATACGGTCGGCGTTCCGCGCATGCGCGCTGGTAACCTACATCTCATGTCTACGCACTGACGCCATTACAGTCTGATTCTTCATTGTATACGTTGTTTACCGAGTGTTTAAGATGCCTCCGACAATCGTGAGTCCCGCCGATTGTGAAGTACGGGCTGTTATACGATTTCTTAGTGCTAAAGGCGTAAAACCGATCGATATTCATCGTGAGATCTGTGAAGTTTACGGACAAAACATTATGAGTGATGGAATGGTAAGGAAATGGGTGAGAGCATCTAAAGATGGCCGCACAAATGTGCATGATGAAGAACGGAGTGGGCGTCCTTCGGTCGTTAATGAAGATTTGGTGCAGAAAGTGGACGAAAAGGTGAGAGAAAACAGACGCTTTACAATTTCGTCATTGTGCGACTGCTTTCCTCAATATTCTCGTAGTGTTTTGTATCGCATTGTGACCGAGAACTTGAATTACCGGAAATTGTGTTCACGTTGGGTTCCAAAAATGTTGACGGATTTGCACAAAACCCAACGTTTAGGCAGTGCATTGACTTTCCTTGAGCGGTACCACAATGAAGGTGAACATTTTTTAGAAAAAATTGTTACTGGTGACGAAACATGGGTGGCCTACGTCACACCAGAATCGAAACAACAATCCATGGAATGGCGACATTCATCATCACCCAAAAAAGTGAAGTTTAAGCAAACAATTTCTGCCCGCAAAATCATGTGCACAGTTTTTTGGGACAGAAAAGGAGTATTGCTAGTGGAGTTTCTGCCTCGTAATGAGACAATCAATGCAGCGTCTTATTGTGAGACATTGAACAATCTGCATCGTGCAATCCAGAACAAAAGATGTGGCAAGTTGAGTAAGGGTATCGTTTTGCTGCATGACAATGCCCGTCCACATGTGGCTAATCGGACCAAAGATCTCATCAAATCTTTTAAATGGGAAACTCTAGATCATCCTCCATACAGCCCTGATCTGGCGCCCAGCGACTACCATTTGTTCCTGCACTTGAAGAAGCACCTGGGTGGTCAGCGTCTTCAAGACGATAACGAAGTCAAAACATTTGTGATACAGTGGTTAACAAGTCAGGCGGCAGAATTTTATGAGGAGGGTATTCAAAAACTGGTGCCACGTTATGACAAGTGCCTCAATATTCACGGAAATTATGTAGAAAAGTAGATTAAGGTACAGGCTTTCATGTAAAAATAAAATTATAGCGATATCTTTGCACGTCTTTTTTTAATTCCAAAACGGTACTTACTTAAAAAACATGCCTCGTACTACACGTGTTTCAAGAAGCTTCAGGTAGGGTTGGTTTAAAAATCAATCTAGTCAAGACTTAGTTTATGACAAATCTTGTATTAAACGACACTATAAAATTGAATAACGTGAAGATCGAGCAAGTACACCGATATAAATACCTAGGACATAAAGTCAGCATAGGACGAGACAACCAAACACGTGAAATTCAGCAGAGAATAGGTGTCTCTTAGACGGCATATGGCAAACTGGGCTATATATTTAAATTTAATCTTCCGATGTGTTTAAAAAGAAAAGTTTTTGACAGATGCGCACTACCCATTCGTATGTACGAAGCCGATAATTCACAATGACGAAAAAAATATCAACAAAATATGTGACACGCACAGAATAATCGAGAAGTTAATGTTAGGCTTTACTTTTAGAGATCATATCCCAAATCACATTATCAGGAAAAGAATGGGGTACAAGACACAGTCGATTTCATTCTACATCTCAAACGGAACCAGGCTGGACATGTTGCTATGTTTAAGGATGGATGATGGACAAAAAAAATTATAGAGTTGCGACCAAGATCTGAAGCCTATCGAAGTAGAGGTAAACCACCAAGTCGGTGGATTGATGATTTAAAGAGAGTCTCTGGAAATTGGAAACAAGTGGCCCAGAACAGAAAAGTTGGTAAAACTGCTGTCGTCCAGCAGTGGACAGTATAAGCGGATGATGATAATGATAACAGATCACAAAATCAAAGCCGGCCAGAGAGTGAACATTCGCAAAAGAGAACCCGCAATGAAATAACATATTCGTTTTTAAGGAGCGATTTTCAACATGCATAGGAGCGGAGGGACGTATACCCCATGCCCCCCTCTCGTGGTTACCCTACTGCTATCAAGGTAGAAATATCTTATGTGTCTTAATAATTATTCTGGAATGTGTACGAGCCGTTATCTTGAAACCTTCATTTATAACCCTTATATTTAATAAAATATATCATACTGTTTGAAATCGATACAAATGTATATGTATGTAACTTAATACAGTTATGTAAAATGAGATGCGTATTTTAAAATATCGAATAGTAGCTTTCCAAGCGACACATTTTAGAGGGTTGCTTTTCGTATAATGTATTCACTTGTAAAAACGACATTTGATGTAATGCTGATAAAAAAATAATTAAAAATGAATATGAATAATACAACACCTCTTCTTTAACGATTTTGCACTATATTCTTTATTTGTCTGTGGCTAGATGTATTTATGTTTTTTGGATAATTATAGGCTATTGGGAATGGGCATACCCCCACAAAAAATAATAAAATACACTTCTTCTTCTTCTTCGGGAGCCGTGACCATTCAACGATCGTTGGTTATCATGATGGCTACTATGTTGATGATGATCGTTTTATTGACAGTCACTCGAAAGAGTTCAACCGTAGACTTTCCGAACCACTGCCTAAAATTTTTCAACCACAATGTTCTCCTTCTCCTAGTCTGCCTGGAACATTTCCCTCTATAATCAGATGCAAGATTTCATATTTTTCTAGACGTTTCATAATGTGGCCAAAATATTCTACCGTTACTTGGTGGAAATCCATAACTCGAAGTTTTGCAAGAAGTAAAACACTACTTAAATTTCCACTATTTTTTTTTTAACACCATGACATGTATCCCAGATAAACTCAGATAAATACCCAATTTTAAAATGTAACCCAACTGAAAATTATCAGAAAATTATTAAATCAACGATCTCTAATTGTAAAAGTTTGTTTAATGATAAAAATTCTAGAATTCTCACTCTTATGAATCCACAAACACCTAAACTATATTCACTAATAAAACTTCACAAAACAGGTTACCCTATAAGGAGAGTGGTATCTTTCGTGTCAGCCCCATCTTATGAACTATCAAAACATCTTGTTCAAATATTTATAGGCAACACTAAATTTAAAGCTAAATTTGCAATAAAAAATTCACAATAACTAGTTGAAAACATCGAACATTTAAAGTTACCTGACAATTCAACATTAATCTCTTTCGATGTTCAAAATCTTTTTCCAAGCATACCAAGTAGGGAAACTATATTACTAACTGAAAAATTTCTTTCTGAGATTAATGTCAATCCAATAATAAAACAAGACATCTTAAATTGCTTAAAGGTTTGCCTAGGACAAAATTATTTTGAATTTAATAGCGATCTATACAGCAGCCTAGACGGTCTCGTAATGGACAATCCACTTAGTCCTATTTTGGCGGAAATATTTATGAATAGCATAGAAAACCAAATAAGCAAACACTCACTGTTTAAAAAATTTGTATACTGGCATAGATATGTTGATGATGTCTCATGTTGTTTTACAGGAAGTGATAGATAATTTGCCACATTTCAAAATTTTTAAATAATATACACAAAAATATAAAATTCACTAGTGAAGTTGACACCAACAATAGCTTAAACTTCCTTGACCTAACAAAAAAAAAGACATAATAACAAACACAGTTTTTCTATTTATCATAAACCGTCACATACTGACATAATATTATAAAACAATTAGCAGTAAATAATGACTATTCACCATCCATAATAGATAATATTCTCAAGAAAAAACTTTACAAAAATGCCATTAGTACAGTTTTTCCGAATAATAAAGAACCTTATAAAAACGTAAAGTCAATAACGTACTATGGTAGACGCAACACTAAATTAAATAGTTTCTTGAGAAAATTAGATATTAACACAGCATTTAAAACATCCAACACACTTGGCAAATTTATAAAAAATAACAAAACTAAAACAGATAGAGACAATAGATCCGGAGTATACCAATTAAATTGTGGAAATTGCTCAAACATATAGGTCAAACAGGAAGAAGTTTTTCAAAAAGAATAAAAGAACATCCTTCGTCATACAACAATAGAAAAAATAACTCAAATTACGGAAATCATTTAATTGAAAATAACTACCAATTCAACCCAAACTTTGAAATATTATTTACATACTTGCACAAAGGGTCTGAAACTTAATTACCTAGAATCTTTAGAAATAAACAAATTGAAAAATTCAGATTCCTTAATAAATGAACAATTAGACTTCACCATTACTAAATCTATATTATTAAAATTATATTATTACCTGCCATAGATTGTGAACCAACCATTTATTATAGTAATTTTATCCTCATTTTGTAACAAACCATCTGAAGAAGGTGTCGTACAGCGAAGCCCGTCATGGTGTTAAAAAAAAAATTAGTGGAAATTTAAGTAGTGTTTTACTTCTTGCGAAACTTCAAAATATTCTAATTTGCGGCGCTTGATGGTCATGACCACCTCCAAGTACTTGCCAATGCAAATGAGAACGCTGTTGTTACTAATTCTGTTTATCCAACTGATTTTCAGCAGTTGTCGATAGACTCATATCTCGAATGCCTCCAGAGGTTTAAGCATTGCTTCAGTTAGAATCCACGCTTCTACGCTGTACAAGAGAACCGGAAAGACAAGGCAACCTACCATTTTTGCCTGTAGTTTCAATAATAAGTCGTGACTAGTTAGGATTTTTTTGTTCTTCATAAATGAGGCTCGGGCCTTCTCGTTTCGAATTTTGACTTCTACAGTCGGAACCCAGTGGTCGTTGATATTGCTACCGAGATACATCATAAATTGACTCGCTCTATCTTTGTGCCACTGACTGTAATACCACTATCTTGAATATTAGATTCTTTGCTTATAACACAGCCCCACAAAAAAAAAAAAGTGGGGTATACTTTTGATGCGATATATCAGATCCGTAGTATTTTTGCCCGCTGATCACGAATCTGACGTCAGAATATCGCCATCACATCTCAATTTTTTTCTAACCTCAAAAAATAGGTAAAAATTAGTAAAAATTAAGAAAAATATACTCCTAAAAAATTGATTCAAGCTTTTTCATGAATCCAAAGATGTATTAATATGTATTCGGACACGCTAAGCTAATATTCATCGGTTGGATTAAGCCATACAGTTCTGTTTTCTTTCTAACCTCAATAAATCAGAGAGATATAGTGCTTCTCGAATGCAAAAACGAATTCAAATTAAAATTCAACCGATTCTTACCAAATTTTGGTACACGGGGGTTTTTTTAGGTTGCTGATCATGAATCTGAGGTCGGATTTGCAAAATTCAAAATGGCGGATCCAAGATGGCGGACAAAATTTTTGAAAACCAACCGATTCCTACCAAATTTGGTATATAGTTGGGGAATCCTCAACCCTGATACTCTTAAACCCTAAACCCTGAAACCTTAGACTCCCACACCCTGTAACCTCAAAAAATAGACCTCAATAACCTGTAACTTTAAAAATGAGACCCAATAAACTCAAAACCATTACTTTTAAACCATATACTCTCAAATAGTAGACCCTTAAGCCCTAGAATTGCGAAGGTTAGACCCGCGCCTAACTTTCCTTTTTTGGCTGTATCTTGTTCTTTTTTCGGCGAATGACCTATTCAAAGGCTTTCTGCCCAAACGCTTTTGAGGACTTGTTTCTCTTTTTAGCGACCAGCAATAGTCCGCTAGCATATGGTCATCCCATCGTCCTTGATACCGATTTTCTATGATTTTCAGATCTTGGTGAAAACGTTCCCCTTGCTCCTCACTGTAGTCACCAAGATTATCTGGGAAATCATCGATGTGGGAGTCCAGGAAATGTAATTTTAGATTCATTAAGCAACCTAATGTTTGAAAATTTTTTACCATTTTCTCGACTATTTCTTTGTACTTAGGACTTTTATTATTTCCCAAAAAGTTTGTTGCGACTTCTTTAAAAACTAAGCCAAGCAGCTTTTTCAACTTTATTCATTTTAGTAACAAATAACTATTTGTTACTAAAATTAATAAAGTTGAAAAAGCTTGGTCTTTAGTAATTAGTGGGCCTGACGTAGCATCAGTCATGTCACATTCAGATCTCTCATAATCGAACAGTTCTGTGATATAATCCTTCCATACCTCGAGCTGTTGTAATAAAATACACAGTGGGTTTTAATATAAACAGCACTTTTCCAAAATGAAAACAAATTTAATTTATTAAAATGTGTATCAAAGTAAAAATTTTTGCTCTTTTTTGATGAATTTCCGGACAATTTCGATGTTTTCTTCGGGTACCACTAATTTTGGTTGACCAACATTTAGGTCCGCACAACGTTTTTTAAAACGTTTATACCACTCATACTCTTTCGTACAGGATAGAAAATCATCACCATAAACATGTTTCATCAAATGATACGTGTCGGTATATGTTTTTCCAAAATTTAGCCAGAATTTAATATTCACTCTTGGCTCGATGTTCATTTTTCGACCGATAGCTAGAACACACTGTTACTTTATGTGCAATATCTCAGCTTCTATTTATCAGATTATCATGAAATTAGGTATAATGTTAGTGAACGATGTATCTTTCCTACGCATATTACATCTAATAGGTTGCGTCACCAATATTGGCTATTTTGAAAAAGTCCGGTTTACTTTGAGACACACCGTGTATATCAGTCATACTTTTACAAACCGTACACCTATTTTGACTTCACATTTTTGATTTGCCTGGAAAATTTTGTATGGCATGTATATATGAAATTAGTCGACCCATATTTCCATATTTTTTTTTCCAAATGTATATTTTGGAAAATATGATTGTTATAAATTATCGTAGTCCACTAGTTGCCGGCACATTAAAAAAACAATATCTCCGATTCTATTTATCGTACAAACTTCGGTTCTTCCGCCATTTTATTGCTCTTTATGTTGTTATGTATAACCGTGGATTTTTTTAATTATTTATTTATAAAAAATAATAACAATGAAATTATTTAAATAATTTTTGCATGCTTGCCCCAACAACTTTAAAAATCGAAAAAAATTCCATTATATTCGCTATGTTTTAATCTAAAAAACCCATATTTTTGAAAAGTGGGGTCTCTATTAGATAGGAAAATATTAAATAATTTCAAGCGCGCGTCAATTGGCGCGCATAGAGTTCTAACGGAGTCTCGTTCACATTTGCGCCCATTTCTTGCTTTTGAAAGGTCATCCTTTTATATCAGTACTTGTGTATGAAAATTATATATACATTACCAAAAAACGAACAAGTAGAAAGAGATCCTTATTATTAGATTAAATGTTAGAAACATAATTATTGAATACTAGAACAGAAACAAACTCAGCTGAAATGAAAATTAAAAAATTACATATTTGGAGCATGGGGCAAGTGCGCAATACAAAAACAAAAAAAATTATCAATCTCACTCAACATCTGAAACATTTTGGTTTAGCTGCAGAGGGGCACTTTTATCCACCGTCCTATTGTAAGGGTGCGTGCGATGGCTTAGGTGGGACTTTGGAAAGGTTAACTGCTAGAACTAGCCTTCAAAGAGTAACCAATCCATTGCAAATGCCAAACGATTTATTTGTATGGACAACTAAGTCTCTTTCTAACATGTCATTGAAATTTGGAGAGAATAAAGAATATATTGAAGAAGCAAAAAAATTAGAGGCAAGATTTAAAATGGCTCTAACTATAAAAGGGACGTTAACATATCACTGCATAACACCAATCAAGAAAAAAAAGCAAAAATATTTTTCTTTGCAGGGATATTCAACTGAAGTTGAAGTTATAAAATAATTACTTACTTTGTAACATATCCTCGAAAATTATATATGTATTATTATATCATATCCTTGCAAATAAATGTACTTATGACAATATTTTATAGTCTCTTGATTTATTTTAATTCTCCGGTCGTTTTTATCATAAAAAAAATCGATCGATTCGATTTCAGCTCAGTTTGTCTCAGTCAATATTTACGTTTTTAAGCTTACAATGATTGTGCATTTGAACATTTAGTCTAATAATAAGGATCACTTTCTTCTTGTTCATTTTTTAATGATTATATAATTTTCATGAGTTGAGTTTCGGATCGCGAAGTGCGTGAATCGAACGCCCGGCAATGGTCAACTCGTTCAACGAGCATTATTACGGTAGTATTTCGATCTATTTAGTTATTTTGTCGCTTGCAAACTAGAGGAACTAGAAATAAAGCCGAGTGTAGTGTTAGAATTAAGGCAACAAGAATAAAAATTTGGAGGTTAATGAGAATAATTCTGTGAAATTGTATGAAGCTAACGAAACGATAATAGACGACCTTGATCTTATAAAGAACCACCGGAGAACGATGATAAGAAGCAGTTTTCTTTCTTTTTCTCCCGTGTTTGAAAATGGAATAAACGAGGAACACACGTAACGTTTTTATAACAGAAAGAACAATGGATAGCGATGATTATAAATCAGGAGACTCGAAAAGAGGAAGAGTCCAAGAAAAAGAAGAGCCAATGGGATTATTCAAGAAAAGTAAAAAGCTGATAAGAACACCACAGAAAGAGAAAAACGAAAGAGTAGATAAGATAGACAATTTGATAGAAATGATCAGAGAGCTAATGTCAGATATAAAGGATATAAAACAAGATCAGAAGAGATACCAACAAGAGTTGAAGGAACTAAGAAAGGAGAATAAAGTATTGAAAGAAGAAAATAAGATAATTAGAGAAAACATGAGGAGTATCGATTTGAAGATGAGTAGACTGGAAAAAGACAACGTAAGGAATAATACTGTAATACCGGGAGTGAGATGTGAAGCGAATAGCCAACCAGATATGAAAATGGGTGTAGAACATTTTATGGAGAGGAGTATGGACACAAAAGTACAGATTAAAGATGTGATAAAAATAGGAGCGATTATATACAAGAAGAACTTGGAAACACGGGAGATAAAAAAGCTGTAATGAAAAATAAAAACAAACTGGGAAACCTAAGAGAGGATTTATATAAACAACGATTTAACAGAAGATGAACAGGAAATTCAAAAGAAATTGAATGGGACATTGAGGAAGAAAAATTGAAAGAACAAACAAAAAATACTACGACCATCAAGTCAAAAAATTGAGAAAAAGGAGAGAGATAGGTAGAATGACGGCGACCCTGGCAAAGATAAAGGATACGGAAGAGAGGACTAGTAAAAGGAATACAAATAAGAAGATAATCAAAGAAATAGATAGGAAGAAAGAAATGGGAAATAATTATCGAGTTATTAGTTTGAGAACACGGAATAATAGGGGTATAAACGGAAAAGAGGATGAACTGACAGAAGAACAACAAATGCACTATGTAGGAATCACAAAAACAGAAAGAAAAGGAAATGGATGGGAAAAATTAGAACGAAAGCTCACAAAAGAAGAAGACAAAATTATGGAAATATGGAGGAAATACTATAAAGATCTATCAGATGGGAATGACATAGCATGCAAAAATCAACAGAGAGACGTAATACCGGAACAAAATACAGAACCCACACAAACAGAAGAAACTAATACACGAGAAACAAAAGAGGCAATCGGCAATTTAAACAGGATGGGAGGATATAGAAGGAAATATGCAAAAGACAAATATAGAATAACTCAACTCCACGGGCCTTACACTCCTAACAAAAGGAATAGAAAGGCATAAGGTTTAAGTAAGTATAAGTTTCATATAGAAGTACTGATATAAAAGGGTGACGTTTCAAAAGCAAGAAATGGACGCAAACGTGAACGAGTGTCCGTTCGAACGCTCGAAATTATTTAATATTTTCCAACCTAATACAGACCTCACTTTTCAAAAATATGATGATCAATGATATGATGATTTTTTTAAATTAAAACATAGCAAATATAATGTATTTTCTCGATTTTATAAGTTGTGGGGGAAAGCATGAAAAAAATATTTAAGGAATGTCATTGTTATCATTTTTTATAAATAAACAATTAAAAAATTCCAAGGTTATACATAAAGAGCAACAAAATGGCGGAAGAACAAAGATATTGTTGTTTTAATGTGCCGCCGATTAGTGGACTATGATAATTTATAACATCCATATTTTGCATTTTGAAAAAAATCCTGATACACGTGTCGATTAATTTCACGTATAAAGCCATACAAATTTTCAGGCAAATCAAAAATATGAGACTTTTTTTGTCCAATTTTGTTTAGTATAAACAAACTTTACATTAAAATTAGCACGTGGCCTCGGCTTCGCTAGCATAAACTCCACCGGTTTCTGCAGCCTGCTCGCTCTCACACCTCCAATATATTCAATGAATTGCGCCATATTGGTGAGAAGAGAGTCGATCTTTTTAATGAATCGTTTCTGCCTTTGTTATTATCGGTATTATTATGAACGCACCAGTTTTTAGAACTAACCAAATAACATAAAAAAATTATTAAGTCCCTTTTATCTCACAATATTTTGAACACAAAAAACGCGTGTGTTGTATTATTAAAAAAAAAAGAATATTCAAATGGCAGCTTTTAAAAGCCGGCAAGCTTTCAGAATAAAAAATATGCCGCATTTGAAATAGATGTGTGTCGCCACAGTATAGGCTGTGTGGGGTGGGCTTGGGAAAATAACTGCCTTTGGGCCTACTATGTATGTATAAATTTTTAATATGAAGGGAACTTGTTAACGTCCTTATACTCGAGGTATGAACTCGGCAATAAAATTATTTATAGTATTGATGATTTGCTCGACCCCACAAAATCAATGATCCATTCCAAACTGTAATGAGTGCGGTAATAAATAGAAAACACTGGATAAAATTCCAACGCTGTCTTATGCAAAAAATTATAGTTTCCCGCGTACGTAACGGGGGCAATAAAAACCCGGATTATCGCTCGCGGTCTTCTAGTAAAACCTGTTGGTGATGAGTAGAACTGTTGTCACTTATATTTGTCAATTTTAATAGCGTGTAGGCAATACGTGGTTATACGGAATTTCTTAAATTTAAAAAAAACTCTACTATTTCTTATAAAAATAATATTATTTATTTTCTCTTCTATGAGCTAAAACCACGCTCTATAATTTCATTTCAATACATTACACTTGTTTCTCTTTCCAGGAGGCATTTATTAAATAACCACCTGGAAGGAACAACTTCATCGCAATGGAATAATGCAACTATTGTCATCATTCATAAAAGAGGAGATACTTCAGATCTTACAAACTATCGACTCATTACCCTCCTAAGCCATGTATACAAGTTATTCACGTTCATCTTTCAGTTACTTACCAAGCGTCTAGCAAATAAATTCGAGAACAGACAGGTTTTCGCTCGGGGCATGAAACAAACGATCATCTGCTTACAGTTAAAATCCTCCTGAGTCATATATAAAAATTATTCACTAAAATATCAAACGTCTAACACAGGGGTGCTCAAACTTGAACTGCTGGCGATCTACCTCAATATTGTTGGACTACGATCGATCGACTCTGAGAGGCTGCAAGTAAGTGTGATGCAGGATTGTCGTCTAGGTAGGGTGTATCGTGGCATAGATATTAGTTTTCCGCACAATATGCATTTTTTTAGTCAAGGTAAGTGTAGGTCTGCTCTAAAATATCAATGAAAAAACTCATAATTATTCAAAATTGCGAGTTTATTGGTTCTTACAAAACAAACGAGTTCTAGTGTCCAAACTTAACTAAAGAGTGACTTTGGATGTTGAAGCGTGGCACTGCATGTCCTCAGCATACTTTTCATAAGATGGTACGTAATTACCGAGTGCTAATCGCAAGCATGATGACATATGTTCGTCAGTTAGTCGATTGCGATATTTTGACTTAATTATCTTCATTTCAGAAAATGCAGACTCGCACAAGTAAGTTGACCCAAACATTGCCGTCAGTTGAAGGGCGATTTGCCTTAGATTCGGATATTTATCTTCAGATATAAAACACCAGAATTTTGTATCAGATGCTGTGGCTTTGAGAGGTATATCTGATATAATCTGCACTAACTCATTTTCAACAGAACATGAGTCCATGTTAAACTGACTTGTTATTTCAGTAGCTAATTCCATAATGTTTTTACACGAAAAAGGATAACTCATAAATGATGCGTTATTTGCCAATTTACTGAAATCATAAAAACGTATTTCGAATTGGCCCAAAATATTTGATAATTTTGCCTCATAAATATCATAATTCAACTGAGGAATCCTTGCTTTCACAGACGGAAAATTTTTCAGATCCTTTCTTTTCAGTTGATCTGTCATAAGTTGCAATTTACTTTTGAATGCGTTTATTGCGCTAATCATCTCAATAATAGTTTTTCCTTTACCTTAAAGCTCCAAATTAATGGTGTTTAAATGCATTGTGATGTCTGTCAAAAATGCAAATCAGTCAGCCATTTTCCGTTTTTCAGCATCTGAGTGTCATCACCTCTTTCATCCAGAAAAGCTGTTATTTCGGGCAATAATTCTTGAAACCTTTCTAGGAATTCTCCACGACTCAACCACCTGACGTCCGTGTGAAGAACTAAATCAGTGTGTTCAGCTGACTCACTATCTTCCAACTGCAATTTAAAGAGCCGTCGTTGCAAGCTATGTGCACGGATAGAATTCACAATTTTTATTGCAATGCCCATAATCTCCTCCATGTTTAGAACTTTTGAACACAAAACTTGTTGATGTATAATGCAATGGAAGGAGAAAAATGAAGGGAAATCATCATTAGCTCGACACAATGCCACAAAACCGTTTTCGTTTCCAGTCATTGCTGGTGCTCCATCGGTTGTAATGCACACTAGTTTATATATTGGTAGCTTGTAGTTTGTTACAAAATTGAAGAAAACGTCATATATATCTTCGCAACGGGTCTTTCCTTTCAGAGGAATCATTGTCAAAAACTCTTCCTTAGCCGACATGTCATTGAATACCCTTCGAATAAAAATACACAGCTGGGCAGTGTCTGTCATATCGGTGGATTCGTCGAACTGTAAAGAAGAGTATGTACATTCCATGATATCATGTTTTAGTTTATCTGCCATGTCCTGACTCATGACTTCAACACGCCTTGTGACAGTCGGACGAGATAACTGAAGTTCTCTAATAGCAGACATAATCTCTGTTTTATTTTTAAAATCTTCAAATAAAGTCTCACCCGCTTCAATAAATACTTCCTTCACAACCAATCCATCATCAAATGGTTTCTTGTATTTCGCCAATATATGAGATATTTTAAATGACGTTTGGCTGGTCTTGTGAACATGCTTTGTTCTTTTTTCAAACAAGTTATCAAATCACGTACTTTTCGTTTTCTTAATTCCCTCTGTGACGGAAAATCCTTTTCATAGTTTTTATGAACCGTTTTCTGATGCCTCTCTAAGTTCCCACGCTTAGGTATTGCAAATGACGCACAGCAAATGAGACAAATGCACTTATCCTTTACCATACAAAAGAAAAATTCTTCCTCCCAATCGTTATTAAAATGATAAGTTTTACTTTTCTTCGCCGCACTCATTTTGGACTATTTATTAATAAACTTTGTATTGATGTATCGCCTTCAAGTTACAACTCAGACTGACTCCTATTCCTGCAGGCGCAACATTTATATCGGCGCGAACGAAGTCTCGAATGTTCCCGTCAAACATGCCGCCCGAAGTTTCTAGAAAAAATCGGCGGGAATCAAAAACGCAGCCTTTCTTTGACAAGTACGCGCGTTCCTTTGATAAAGCCGCCTTTTGCCGCTAGCAGGGGTTTATTACGATAAAAGAAAGTGATGAGGGGGTTATTCTGGCCTAATTGTGTATCGAATAAATTTTAGTAGTTTATTCATTACATTTTGTTTTAGTTACTAAAAACAAAATCTGTGAATAGTTCTATATCGGAATTTTTTTCTCGAGATCGACTCAAAAAGCACTCGCGATCGACTTGTCGATCGCGATCGACCGTTTAAGCACCCCTGGTCTAACAAATTACTTTGAATTTTTTCTTTCAAAACAGCAGGCAGGTTTCAGCACAGGGTTTGGAACAAACGAAATCTGTTTACAGTTAAATTCCTCATAGAAAAATGTATAGAATATAATAAACCTCTGATGCTTATATTCGTAGGCTTCGAAAAGGCTTTTGATTCTGTAAACCAGCAGAGACTCTTGTAAGCGCTTGCTAAATGTCGTATTGATCATCGATACTTCAGTGTTATTAAAAATATAATAATATGAAAATGCCACCGCTAATATCAAAACACAAACTAACCAATCCAGGAGGAAATTTCAAATCGAAAGAGGAAACTGGGAAAAAATGAGGCTTAACATTGACGGTGAAAAATTAAATCACCTTTGTTTTACCAACGACATTGTCTTAATAACAGATAATATGCAAGAAGCACAAACTATGCTGTACATGCTTCAAGACACTTCAGGAAGGGTTGGTTTAAAAATCAATCTATCCTAGACTCAGTTTATGACCATTTTTTTTTATTTTAAACGACACTATAAAACTGAATAAGGTGAAGATCGAGCAAGTACACCGATATAAATACCTAGAACATGAAGTCAGCATAGGACCAGACAACCAAACATATGAAATTTAGCGAAGAATAGGTCTCTCCTGGACGTCATATGGCAAACTGAACTATACTATATATTTTAATCTAATTCTCCGATGTATTTAAAAAGAATACTTTTTGACAGATGTGTACTACCCGTTCTTACGTACGGAGCCGGTACACTCACATTGACGAAGAAAAATATCAACAAAATATGTGTCCTGCAAAGAAAAATGGAGAGGTCAATGTTAGGCGTTACTTTTAGAGATCACATCCCAGATCACATTACCAGGAAAAGAACAGGGGTATAAGACGCAGTCAAATTCATTCTACATCTTAAATGGGTATGTTGCTAGGTTTAAGGATGGACGATGGACGAAAAAAAATTATAGAGTGGCGACCAAGATTCGAAGCCTATCGAAGAAGAGATAGACCACCAAGTCGGTGGACTGATGATTTGAAGAAAGTGACTGCAAAATGGGTACAAATGGCATAAAACAGAAAAAGGAGGCGACACTTGAGGGAGGCTTTCGTCCAGCAGTAGTCAGTATAAGCTAATAATGATGATAATTACACTTTTAAGAATACTGCGAAAACTGGTAAATCCTTGAATATTTTGTATTTTATAAATTTGACAACACTTACAGTCAACCAAATCGAACCGCATCGTTTCCAGTCGCCGTTTCTTGAGTCCACTGGTAACGTTAGATCTTTATATGTAAACAAGCGGAGTATTAATTAGCTCCAAATTGGGCGGTAGCTTTTACGCAAAAAAAACGGATTTTTTTAATATAAACATATAAATATACAGCATTTCCACCAGGAAGAAAATTTGCCTTGTATGTAGGATAGGTTAAAAAGAAAACTGGTGCTAATTATCTCGAATATTTCTTGAGTAATAAGGCAAGTATTGCATCAGCACCAGGAGCTTTTTTGGTGTCTAGCTTCATTAAACTATTTTTATGATACGTTGTTTGAAGAAAATATCCAGCATATGAGGCATTTTTTAATTGCTTCATTAATTAACTTCTCTTGAATAGAGAGTAGCTAAAATAGAAAATGGCTGTACTATGAGAATAGTTGGAGGTGTTTTTCCTTGAAAATCAATAGTAGAACGTGAAACAAAGAGTTCAGCTAACAAGTTGACTTTCTCAACTAGTGTTATTGCAATAGTGTTATCTGGCCGTGTGAGTCGTGGTATAGTGGATTTAGTGGAATTTTAACTAATGGCCTTAGACAGTTCGATAAATAAATCTCTTCGTTGTCTAAAGCAGCCTAATGTTCTTGAGAAAATTTTTTTCTCCTCGGATCTTCGTTCATCGATCGGACAGCAGCATATCCTTCACAAACCAGATGATTGGTCCTTGTAGGTTAGCGAGTACATTCACTGATCAATGTTATTTTGATTTGGTAGTCGTAGTACGGATGTACTCCCGTACTATAAGCAGGTTGGTACGAGCTTTTTAATATTAAAAAGAGATATTATTTGGAAGTTTTTATCACTTTTTTTTGTAGTTGATTATATTTTTTAATTTTATTTTTCAGATTTTTCAGTTACCGGTTACGATACAATTTTTTTATAATTTACTCAGTTTGACATTTTCTATCGATAGTAGGTCTTCTTTTAAAACGTATATACACATACCTACTCCGTGAAAGTCTTTTAAAAATGTATAAAGGTGGAAGCGGGCTTAATACAGGCTAAAAGCATAAGCCGTTTGGCCAATTAGGAAACTAAAAAGCCCGCCGTGTATGGAGAGCTTTAGCTCGGATTGGCAATTAAAAGAACTCTGTTTTTATTATCATTTTTTTTATTTCTTTCGAAACAAGGTTATTTTTAGAGTTTTAAAAGCAGCAAAGGAGATTTTTTTTTGGTAAAAAATATTGTAAATTTATTTTAATTAGTGTAGTATATCTTTATGAGACAATTCGAAAAGTGGTATTTTGCAGAACTAGTAAGTAAGTTCTGGGATAAGGGTAATTCGAGTCCTGAAATCTTACAAGTATATATATATATATATATATATATATATATATATAATATATATATATATATATATATATATATATATATGTATATATATATATATATATATATATATATATATATATATATATATATATATATTATATACGGAGTGCTCCATATGTATGGAATAATGATTCCACAGCATTTATTAATCAGTGTACCAAAAAAATGTTTAAATAAAAGTTATAGGCTATTATACGGCTCACATGCTGACATTGACAATAAAATGTTTTGAACCGTCAGTTCAAAAAAATTACGCCATCTTGATTTTTTTTAAAATAAAAAGCCCTGTATATTATTTTATTTATGAGTCCTACTAAAAATTCTAGATATTATTTGTTTAACATACTATATTGAATTGTTTTGGAATTATTGTGATTTGAAATTAAAAATAAAGAAAAAGACAAAAAAACTATTACTTACTTACTTTTAAGGTAATAATTGCTCAAAATGTCTACCGTTAACAGCGAGGCAATGACCAAATATGTCATAAACAGCCTAAACAGAGTTTTGCAGAGAATCCGTGGTGATCTGTGCTACTTCATATTGAGTTCTTTGTTGTAAATCTTCTACAGACCCGTTGAATTTTGCGGGGTCATGATCGAACGAATCAATAATGATCATAACCGAATTCATAATATTGTTTTTCGGACGAGAATACATTTTGTCTTAACGGAAGAGTTAACAGGCATAACTGCCGGTACTGATCTACTAAGAATCCCCATTGGATAATCGACAGTGATTCTCAAAGACCACAGAAGATAAACGTGTGAGCAAAGATTTGTGCACGTAATATCATTGGTCCCTTTTTTATCGATAGAAATCTTACAGGACAGCGGTATTTACAGTTACTCCAAGAGTAAGTTATTCCAACTTGTGCAGGTCTTTTTCCCCATGAAAATAATTTGGATATCCCTAAGACGAATATGTGGTATCTACAGGACGGAGCACCTCCTCACTATGAAATCAATGTTCGTAGATATTTAGATGCGATTTTTCCTAATCGATGGATAATCAGAAGTAGAATGGTCTGCAAGGAGTCCCGACCTTACGTCACTCGATTTTTTTTATGGAGTCAGTTGAAAACCAAAGTTTACCTAAGTCGACGTGAAACTGTAGAAGATTTACAACAAAGAATTCAATGTGAAGTAGTACAGATCACCCCCGATTCTCTGCAAAACTCTGTTCAGGCTGTTTTATGACAGACTGGGTCATTGCCTCGCTGTTAACGATAGACATTATTATTTATTAATATTCTTTCCCCTTTTTGTATTTTAAATTTCAAATGACAATAATTCCAAAATAGTTCAATTTAGACATATGGTATGTTAGACAAATAATATCTAGAATTTTTAATAGGACTCAAAAATAAAATAATATACAGTGCTTTCCGTTTTAAAAAAAATCAAGATGGCGTAATTTCTTCGAACAGTATGTATATATATGAGGCTATGAGCGCAATAGTGGCCTAACCCCCAAGCATCCCTATTGGAGATAAATACAACTTCTTTTTTTGTAATATTTTTTGCAAATTTTTCTCAGTAATAAGTTCTGATAATCAACAATTTTGTTTTTCTGTCATAAATAATTGCTATTGTTGTAATTTTGGACTACTTAAACATTAAATTTTCAATAATAAGGAATGTGGGTTAGGCCACTGTTGCGCTCATAGCCTCATATATATATATATATATATATATATATATATATATATATATATATATATATATATATATATATATATACATATATATATATATATATATATATATATATATATATATATATATATATATATATATATGTATATATATATATATATATATATATATATATATATATATATATATATATATATGTAAAAAAGAGGAAGGTCAGTGAAAGGGCTTATTGGCAACACCTAAACAGGATTTAACTTAAGAATAGCCCTTAGGATTACGGAGTAAACACAAAGGTCTTACAGTTCTTAGTAACTGTAGTTTTATTCTAATATCGAGCTTTCGATGCCAAATCGTACATCATCTTCAGGACCTGGAAGATATAGAAAAGAACTCTCATAAGCCAAAGTACCCTCTCAAGAAATATACCGTACTTTCAAAAGAAAGAGTAGGAAACACTACCATAATTTTTTTAATTTTTTTAAATCCGAGTTATTAGCTAAAATAGTACTTACTGAATATTTACAGATAGCCCTCTGTTGAATAAGAATCTGATCTATACCAATTGCAGGAAAGGAAGTGTTAACACATGATTTTAAACAATAAATAATGCAGAACTTATTCTTATACATATAAATTCACACAATCGGTCACAACTTTATTAAATTGTTAGAATATAGGAGAATCATACGTAGCAGTTAATAAATCTTAAAATTATTGTAACATAACATAAAATTAGCGACGAAAACATGTTTCAGCCATTTTGAAGTCTTATTAAGGATTCTTAGTTAATATAAATGTCAATGCAGTCAAGACCTGGACCTGCGTATTGAGGAAAGATATTTTTAAAAAGAACGTTAATTCGGATGGAAAATAGAACAGCGGATATCAATAATTTATGATACTCAGATAAAAATAAAGATTCTCAGGATTCTGACCACGGCGCAGAGGTAGATGCCGATCTTACTCAAAAAGTAGATGATATCAGAACGCTGAAACACCAACTTGTATCAAATACTAACGCCAAATAGATTTTCAACAAACCAACTGAAAAAACATTGTCAGAAGAACGAAGTACAAGATGTGAACTCAGAAAATGACGACTGCTAAGTTTTCGATCCGAATAAAAAGAAATTGGTTAGGTCCCTTTCGACTACAAAATTAGACAGTGACCAACCTAATAGTCCAAAAACTGAACCAGATAGTCAAATAGTTAATCTGTATAAGAGGAAAAGCGTTAAGAGACTGCGTAGTTCTGATGAAAGTGATTATGAGTCAGCTAAAAAGATTTCCGATTCTCAGGAGAGTAAGAATGATTTGTACGATAAAGTTACCCAAGAAGTTGTTCACAGAACCCTCAAGAGACTACAAGTACAAAAGACGAATTAGAAAACCGTCAAAAAAATTTAGAAAATGACGAAGGTAAGATAGACAACCTATTCAAAAAAGGAAAAGTTGAGAGGTAACCTTAGTACAGAGCACAGTAGTCAAGACGACACAGATTTTGATGCTAAAAATAAGATAAATCAAGAGACAAGTCACTTGGAGGCAGAGGAAGCTATGTCGGAAGAAAGCAATCATATATATATATATATATATATATATATATATATATATATATATATATATATATATATATATATATATATGTATATATATATATATATATATATATATATATATATATATATATATATCGTATATATACGTGCAAAAATAAAAACTACTTATGTGTCTGCAATCACCTCCTCGTTTGAATAAAATCTTTGTCCCGCCAGCCATTTCTTCAAATTGGGGAACAAATAGTAGTCCGAGGGAGCCAAGTCTGGAGAATAGGGGGGATGTGAAACGAGTTGGAATCCTATTTCCATTAATTTTGCGACCACAACTGCTGAGGTGTGTGCTGGTGCGTTGTCGTGATGGAAAAGGACTTTCGTGTGGGCCAATCGCGGGCGTTTTTCTTGCAGCTCGGTTTTCAAACGGTCCAATAACGATGAATAATATTCACCTGTAATAGTTTTACCCTTTTCCAGATAGTCGATGAGGATTATCCCTTGCGAATCTCAAAAGACAGTCGCCATAACCTTTCCGGCCGAAGGAACGGTCTTCGCCTTTTTTGGTGCAGATTCTCCCTTGGTAACCCATTGTTTAGATTGTTGTTTGGTCTCAGGGAGTATAGTAATGTATCCATGTTTCATCCACAGTGACGAAACGACGCTTAAAGTCCTCCGGATTCTTCTGGAACAGCTGCAAACCATCCTTGCAACACTTCACACGATTCCGTTTTTGGTCAAGCGTGAGCAATCGCGGATAGCTTTCTCATGTCCAAATGTTTATGCAAAATATTATGTACCCGTTCAGTCGAGATACCCACAGCACTAGCAATCTCACGCACCTTAACTCTTCTGTCATCCATCACCATAACATGGATTTGATCAATGATTTCTGGAGTCGTAACCTCCACAGGCCGTCCAGAACGTTCAGCGTCACTTGTGCCCATACGGCCAGTCCGAAAATGTTGAAACCACTTATAAACTGTTCTAATCGAAGGTGCAGAGTCACCATAATGTTTATCAAGCTTCTCTTTAGTCTCCTGAGGCGTTTTGCCTTTCATAAAGTAATGTTTAATCACCACACGAAATTCTTTTTCGTCCATTTCTTGAAAATCACTCGACTGCCTTGATTCACACGAATGCGAAACACAAAGAAATAGACCAATATGGCTGAAACTTGGTGAGCGTACATTCAAGAGATGCTACTAACTAAACATGACCTCGATACGCGCCGGTGGTGCCATCTCTCGGACTTTGCACGGACTTTTCAAAACCAGCCTCGTATATATATATATATATATATATATATATATATATATATATATATATATATATATATATATATATATATATATTCATATATACAGGGTGATTGGTAATTCGACGTATTCCTTGAAAGGTGTTATACTAGAGCTAATTTGCAACAGATGCGTTTCTATAAACCGGAGGTCTGAAAACAGTGATTTTTAAGTTATTGCACTTCTTAGATTTCTTCTTCTGTTCCGACTTTCGACCAAAAACTGCCAATTGTGAAAAAGCTACTTAACTCTGGTCATTGAATTGACACTTTTCTAATAGCTGGCGAAAGACTGATCACTTTGAAAAAAAATCATGGTCAAAATTTTTATAACCTCAGAAATAAAAGGTCATAAATCTCATATATATATATATATATATATATATATATATATATATATATATATATATATATATATATATATATATACATATATACAGTCAGTCCAAAAGACTCCATGCACCACCTGCTTTCTACACTATTTTTCTGTTATATTTAACTAATTAATTGGAACTATGAAAAAACATGTTTAAATTAATATTTGAAAATTAAACCAACAAGGATTAGTATTAAAAATAAAACTACGGAACATTTTATTTAGAAGTTACATCATTGTTATAAAAATGTAAACAAAATTAATGTCACAAGAGTCTCCATACACTCAAGAACCGCATTGAAAAAAAAACACGTTATAATCAGCCGCATTTTTTCAAGCTATCTGTTGCTCGCTAAACTGAAAACAAATGAATAATTTTAGGCTATACTTTATAATCTGTCACTTGTTGCTAGTAATTTTGCAGTGGGTTTTCAAAGTAGTATTAAAAATCAGCAAGAGAAATTGTGAAATTCCATTACAAGTTCGAAAGACCATATCTGATTTGTGGAAAGATGGAAAATCGTACAGAAATATAGAAAAAATTGTTAACAAGTCGCATGGTACTGTTCAGTACATTCTAACCCGGGTTCCTATAAATTTCGACCATGCTCCGGTGGTCCCAAGGAACTGACTCCACGTGAAGAGGCCAGTATTGTTAGACAAATAATTATAGATCCCAAGAAAAGTGCAGCAAAATTAAAAGGAGAAGTAAGGGAACTATTTCGAAAAATGTTTGTTCACAGTGAGAAATTGTTAACACAGGACTGGCTATACGGGGTACGCAGCGAGAAAGAAGCCGTTAATTTCGGAAGTTAATCGCAAAAAGCGGTTAGCTTTTGCTAGGGAATACTTTACTAAACCTCCTGAATTTTGGGAATCCGTAATCTTTAGTGATGAGAATAACATTAACCTTTTTGGGTCTGATAATAGAACTAAAGTTTGGAGAAAGAAGAATACTGCATTCGATATTAAAAACATTTATTCCACGGTGAGAGAAGGGGGTGGCAGTGTTTTGCTTTGGGGATGCATGTCCGCTGGTGGGGTTAGAAATTTACATTTTATTAATGGTACCATCGATCAGTATGTTTATCTGAACATTTTGGGAGACAATTTAAGAGAAAGTATCCAAAAATTAGCAGTTGAAAAAGGATACATTTTCCTACAGGACAATGGTCCGAAACATACCGTAAACTTGGTGCGAGAATGGATGATCCATAATGTGCAGCTTCATACACATCCGCAATCATCCGATGTTAACCCTATCGAACATTTATGGGAGGAACTTAAACGGCGCGTTCGCAAACATAATGTTTCAAATAGAGAAGAATTAAGAAACAGAATATTGAACGAATCGGAGAACAACAGAAGTTACTAGAAAGCTTGTGGCAAGTATGACAAAAAAGTTACAGGAGAATATCAAGGCCAATGGCGGCCCCACTAAATATTAGTTTAAACGAAGTTGTTATTTAAGTGTATGGAGATTTTTTTAACATTAATTTTCTTTACATTTTTAAAACAATGATGTAAGTTCTAAATAAAATGTTCTGTAGTTGTTTTAATACTAATTCCTGTTGGTTAAGTTTCAAATATTAATTTAGACATGTTTTCTCATAGTTCCAATTAATTAATTAAACATAACAGAAAAATAATATAGAGAGCGGGTGGTATATGGAGACTTTTTGGACTTACTATATGTATGTATATATATATATATATATATATATATATATATATATATATATATATATATATATATACATATATAAACTCCAGGTAAGCCAAAGAGCAATGGAGAGGACAATGCTAAATATTAGATTTCAAGATCGTATTCCTAACATCAAGATACGAAAAAGAACACAATTAAGAGATGTAATATAAGAAATATATATATTAAAGTGAATTTGGGCTCGGTATATCGTAAGGATGAATGATAACAGATGGACACGCCGTATGGTTGAATACGGAGAACATAAAAGATGTAGAGGTAGACCACAAGATTGACGGACGACATAAAAAGATTAGCGGGACACGATTGGATGCAAAAGGCAAAACAACGGAGCTCAGTGAAGACAACTTCCGACTGTGGATGGAATAAGCTATATATAATATATATATATATATATATATATATATATATATATATATATATATATATATATATATATATATATATATTGGCATGAAACATACACCGTATTTGTTGAATTCCATTTAAAAGAGTTCGCCTAATTGAATAACCCATCGAGTACCATTTACGGCGATTCAAGACCAACGTGAATCGCTTTTCCCACACACGTGCCACTGCTTTAGCGCTTTAGGGATTTCCCTGCAGCACGTATGTTATACTCAAAAAAACATATATAACACCTATTGCAAAATATGCTTTATATTTTTCTTATTCACATAATCCATGTGGCTGTTCAATCTTAAATCGTCATTTAATTATTAATTTGGACAAGAAAACATTGTACAAGTCTTAAAAAGAAGTATTTTTATATTTTCTTAGATCCGAACACACACAGGAAGTGAAAATGTTATCCTAAATTTAAGAATCGGAACGTCCATCTCGGAAAAGCGATGAGAAGAAAATCAAATTTATTTTTCAATCATTCCAGGCTCATAGGCCCCTTCCAACGCGCTTGACTTTGTGCCACTCGGGGGAATCAATTTCTTATTTCTTCGACGGACGAGTCAATTGACTGGCCCGGAGATCTGGACTATTTCTTTTATTATTTTTCGTGTATATATATATATATATATATATATATATATATATATATATATATATATATATATATATATATATATATAAATATAAATATATATATATATATATATATATATATATATATATATATATATATATATATATATTTATATATATATATATATATATATATATATATATATATATATATACATATTATAAACAATAGAAAAAGATCTATATCGGCTTCAGCGGACTAACATCGTGCTATTTGCTTTTACATTAAAAGTATGGGCGTCCAAAGCTATGATTCGTCAGCCTGCCCGTGGGTAAAAATGTCTTTCCCGTACATTTATTTAAAGCAGCTGAAAATATAAATGTTCTCTCTCTCTCAAACAAACTCAAGTAATGAAGGCACATCAATCTTACAAGACACTTTTATTATTATCAATAATGAAAACAAAAAAATTACTCAGCAACCCGACGTCTCCGAATAGATTACCACATTTAAATTTAACGGATTTAACGTTAAAGCTTTAAAAAAAAATTGTAAAATCTTTATACCCAATACTACAAAAAACTGTAGAAGTTTCTTATTATTTAGAAAACCTGTTCAAATGTCTAGTAATGTGTGTAGTAACCTTAGATTCTGGTTCAAGACTATATTAAAATAACTCTAGTTTTAATAACAATAGCAAAAGTACTTTCAAAAAAAACACCAATAATAATAGTCATAAAAAGATAAACACCCGGAAACGACTGAAAAATTACGGGGTACATGAAGACTTGTATACCAACTATGCAGAATACCAACAAGCAGCAAGGCTTTACAGTGGATAAATATACTAAACAGCACAATATATCCATTGAACTCAAAAACTATAAACCAACTTTGTAAACTTTGCTAAATATTCATAAAGCTTTTTTAAATTTGAATTTGACATTCTGGTTAACGCTCCACGATATTATGCAGTTATATAGAATACCAGTGGCGGCCTGAAAAAAATATTCATGACGTCATTTCTTTAGAGTCAATTTGCTCCTTTATTGTTGAGATCCGCTATTTAAGGTCAATTTTTTGCCAATCGGTCATGCTACAAGAACCCGCCCGTTCCAATATATGCAGTAAATTCCATAACACCCCATATGTGTATATATATATATATATATATATATATATATATATATATATATATATATATATATTTATATATATATATATATATATATATATACGTCTTTTCTCCAGATTTTCCGATCTGTTATATTTGAAGTTACAGACATATCTCCTGTTATTCGTTTTTGCCAAAAGAGAAGGAAGAGTAAAAATATCACCCGTCGCGCTTCTTTTATTCGATACTTTAATCAGTGGCCTTATTCATCTTGCCCACGTGTCCTACACGAATTCTCACTTATATGCACGTGCCCCAAGTCAAACCGATCCGCCCAAGAGTAAATATTTACTTCGAAGGGCACGCCCAAGCGATTCTGCCAATTTGACATCGTAGAATTAGGCGATCAAAACATGACACAATGCTGTGTAATTGAAAAATTAATATTGGTTAGAAACGTATAATTTTTTTTTAGGTTTTGAAAAGTATTTTGAATGGATTATTGTGTTTTATACAGGACTTTGTTTCAGTTAACTGTAGGGCCCCTGTAAAAATTAATTCAATTTAACATTTTCAAAATGTAATTGAACAAGAAGTAGATTTATGGAATGGGTCGTCAGTTTCCCCCTTGCCTATGTTTTAAAATATTCGGTTTGTTGATTCAGTGCAATAAAATTTCAAACGTTAACAATTCTCGTTTAGCAATTATTTGCTAGGTTCCCATCTGTCGGCTCATCTCAGGACGCATCTCGTCATATAACGACTCATCAGCCTAGCTAGGATCGTCCAAGAAGAGAACAGAACACAAAATATTTATCGCCGTACTAGTGCAATTTATCGATAAGATAAAACAATTAGTATACTTGGTGCGATCCAAAAGATACCGAATCCACGCTTTTTTTTGAAAAGTTGATGCTCTTCAGCTTTTACAGTTTCAAACTAGTGACTCTTTAACTTCATTTTCATATAGGGAAACCACCCGAGAACGCTAAGTCAGACAAATAAACGGAGTGGGAGATGATAGTCATAGAGTTCTCGCTCAAAGCTTTGGCCGTCTTCTAACTAATAAAAAATTGTCAGAATTATCCGACGACGGTCGTCACAAATGATTTGATGATTTCAGGCGTGGTTGCAGTCAAATGTCTTCTGAGATACTCGTCGTCTTCTACCAAAGTTCGGCCGGCCTTAAATCACTAAAGGGTCTCGTCCT
This sequence comes from Pachyrhynchus sulphureomaculatus, assembly GCA_019049505.1. Lineage (NCBI taxonomy): Eukaryota > Metazoa > Arthropoda > Insecta > Coleoptera > Curculionidae > Pachyrhynchus > Pachyrhynchus sulphureomaculatus. The sequence goes on from CM032449.1 coordinate 180,815,954, forward strand.
TTTGGAATCACTTAATACGTTTAGTAGGCAGAGAATCATACTTAGAGCTTTACGTAAACGTGTATACAAAACAAACTGAGCAATCTAGCAAGTTGTTAGGAATGTATCTACCGCCATATATTGGTGCGAGTCGATATTATGTCGCATTTTTGCTATATAGCGTTAATTCGTTATTGAAATTATATCTGCCCTTGATAAGGACCGGCCAAGCCACAAAGAAACAGAGGAATACTTGGCAAGAACACACACAGTTTTTCAGAAATCACCACTAGGAAACGCGATCATCGATCGGAGAACCTTTGTATATCAATGACCTATATTTTAGCAGTTATTTACTGTTCTCACATCGGTCGAACCATCTCGGTATACAACAACCAATCTAGGGCCGACAGAGAAGAGAACGAAAGACAAAATACTTATCTTAATCCCAGGGCAATAGGTGAATAAGGCTGCTGATGTGAGCTCAACATTGAAAACGTACCTGTCGATCTCTGTTGATCCTAGCTCTATTGGTGAGTCAAATTAGAGCGTTATGAGATGATTCGACAAATGAGAGAACAGTAAATAACTAGTAAAATATGGTATCTGCTGAATTATTCCCTCAATATCTCGTCAACAGATTTCCTCACCATCATCGTAAATAAGTATATCACATATCGTATTAACAAATAAGTATGCATTGAAACTAGAAACAAAACTTGTTTAGCTATTATGCCCTTTTTTAAGAGACTTACAATCGCTCAAGTAAAAACGTGACCACTCGTATTCCTGAAAAAATTTGTTTCGAGAAAATTTTTTGCCATCATTGTATTCTTTGGTGTGCTAGCAACGGCGCAATTTCCTTAGTAAGTTGTCCAATCGCCTCCTGCATCAATAATCGCCTGGCATCTTCAAGGCATGTGGTGGACAAGATTTTCTGCATGCTCGCGCGGCAATGATCTTCAAATTTTTCGAATCTCGCGAGACCAAGTCCTCACTGTCTTTCCTCTGAGCTTTCTTTACAAGAAACCAAATGTTTTCAATAGAGTTGACGTCCGACGATTGTGAGGGCCACACTAGTATCTTGTCGTAGGCCCAAGCGAGCCCCTACACGACGTGATTTTCACCCAGCAAAGGTTTCTTCAACGTGCTTCGGAATTTGACATCATGAGCACGAAGATGTTGTCGAATGGTCTTATGGAACACATTCAAACTCGATTTTCATAATTTTGCCGCTCCTTAACGCACGTCAATTTCAGGCCACATGAAAACAAAGACACGATTCGTTTTTCGACATTCGGAGTGACTTTGCCTACCGAGCCACGTTTCACTGATTCGTCGACATTTCTTCACGAACGACACTTAACGAAATATGTAATTTTAAGCCCCTTTGGATGGGAACAAAGAAAGACTGCCTCGAACCGACGCACAAACAAGTGACTCATTTCATTACGTGATTTCAATAAAAAGTTCGGAATCGACTGATACTTTTACTAAAATGCGTCGTAGACAGAAGTTACCTCTGCCGAATCGCTAGTATCGCATCTACCAAAAATGAATTATCGCGGACACGTTCTTACTTGACCGACTGTACGTCAATTTTAAACACCAGCCCAGGGCTGTGTAGGAAAAGTAATCTCACCCTACACGGACTTTAATTTAAAATAGCCTTAAGGTACTTGGTATGTTATTTAGGGAGGAAAAATCTTGAGAAAATATTAATTCCTTCTCGTTTTTTGACAAAATTTATAAAATATTTTAACATAAATTACAACTTATCATTATAATTATCAGTTAGACTAGTTATTATTAAATAGTGTTAATAATTTTTATGAATAAAGGTAATTATAAGCATCGAAATATATTATTTAAAACTCTTGTAAGAAACGTCATTAACTTTTAAATAAGTATATATACATATCTATCCATTAACAGTTTTAGAGTGTTTTTCATCGTACGTCTAATGAGAAGCATAGGAATGTGTGCAGATATTTTGCCACAAATTCTCTTAAACTTTTAACCCGTTTCTGATAATAATGAACTAACCTCGATAAAATATACACAGATATATGAAAAATGTACGAATTTCTTCACTTGGTCTAAAAATAAGATCAATACGAGGGTGTATTGACGTCTTGAAAGAAAACAAGATAAATAATTTTTTTTTACAAAAACAATTATTATGGATTTCTTCATAAATTTCAGAGCATTGTCCATAAAAAATGCCTGTTCGGTTTAGAATGAAATTAACTTGGTTGAAACGTCCTGGGGTTCCGTCTACTTTAATACCTAAAGCTAGCACAGTGGAAGAGTGAAATAACGTCTGCTGAAGTAACAATTAGACGAATTTGTGTTATGTATGAAACAACTATACGACTATCTACATCGAATAGTCAAAAATGAAGTGATTTCAATTCATTCAAAGATATTATATAAAAATCGAAAGTTTTATAGTCAGAATATTCATATGATCAATATCATTGGTGTCCAATTACTTTTACTGAAATCACAGGATTATTAATTTAATTTAAAACAGAAAGTTGACCAAGTGATGGAAGAGCGATAGGAATAAGAATTACTGGTAGAAAGATAGTTCAAACAATTTTAATTAACTGTCCTTACCAGCCTTTGGCCGACTAAAATTGTAATAATAATTAATGCTGCCAAGATTTTTTATATCAGGCACCTCCCCGCCTGAATAGGGATGACCCTTTTTCTATGAACATCGGCGAAGATGTCGTAATATCGGTCAACGTCGTCCAAGTTCCGAAACGTACATTTGTATTTCACGGGACCTTATAAACAACGCTGTAGGTATGTCACGGGCAATATGACATTTCTAAACAACTACCGCCTATGTGGCCAAGCCAAATACACTTAAATTAAGCTAATAAATAAGTGCACTAACCTGCCGGAATTGAAACTCGGGACCCTTTATGTATATATATATATATATATATATATATATATATATATATATATATATATATATATATGTATGTATGTATGTATATATATATATATATATATATATATATATATATATATATATATATATATATATATATATATAAAAATCCGTTCGTCTAACAATGAATTTGCCCGACGTTTCGCCAAAATCTCACTTGGCATTTTCAAGTACTCTTGCCACTGCTGCTGCTCGGTACTGTGATCTAGCTGCTGCTGCCGCTCGACGCTAACTAAAGTTACACACAAACATACAGTATCAAGCAGCAGCAACAGCAGCAAGAGCACTTGAAAATGCCAAATGAGATTTTGGCGAAACATAGTGCAAATTCATTGTTAGACGAACGGATTGAAAACCGGAATTTTAATGTATTACATTTCACCATCCGTGAAAATCTTTATTGTAACATATATATATATATATATATATATATATATATATATATATATATATATATATATATATATATATATATATATATGTGTGTGTATGTGTGTGTATTATTACACAACTAAAAAAAATATGTACAATGACCTTATTTCCAACAAAAAAAACTTTTGTAGTGCAATACATCCCATCAACATGAAAAAAAAAAAACTTTTATAAAAGGTAGTAAGAAAAACTAAACATTCAAAAAAGATTGAAAATTACGTCATTATAAAATATGTGTTAAGATACAATCATCTTATTCATTTCAAACTAAAATTAATATTTCCGTGAGAAAATTTGTCGTCAGTAGACACAGCTTTATATTTTCATGACCGTCGTCTACCTTTAAACCATCGATAATTTTGTTATATCATATATTATTAATGTAAAGTTTGAAAAAACTGACCATGCATAATCTCAACTTTATCATTACGAAAAAACAAAAACATACATAATTTAAGGAGTTCAAATAGTTTTTGACCACATTAAAACCCATGTATCCCTAAGGAATCTAGTATAATTATATGATGTCAAAAATTCAAAAATAAATTAAAAATATTTTTATTTTTGCCTTCTTTGCTAAAGAAAAGTCTTGTATTCATGACAAAATAACAGTTCGAAATTTTTGCTTTTTTTCACGATTTAGGGTTCCTAGATCACGAAAAAAAAAACATAGTTACTCATTCCGGTCGGTATCTCTGTTTGTCGGTCTATTGGCATGATAACTCTCAAATGAAATGAGATGCCAATTTCAAACTTGGTCCATAGACAACATCTAACAAGGAGACGAAGCCTATAGTTTTTGAACGATATCACTTTAGGCCAAGGGGTGAAATGTGTGGAGGTCGATAAATTTTATAAATTTTTAATAGTGATATGGAAGTTTCTCCTGCTTTTTTTTTATTGAATGGTAGGGAGGACATTAGAGGGGGTTGCTTCCTATACAGGGTGTCCCAGTATTTCGTGTACATAGAGTTACTGTGGATTTCTGGGATGAAAATATGACCATTTAACTCACCTTAGTCCAAAAATTCGTAACTTACAGTATACAGGGTGTCAAATTTATTTCAGTTTTTCTTAAGTAGCTTTCTTAACAATTGTACCATTTATACAAGATTCGGTGCTAAGGGGTTTTTTGAGATGATAAATCGAAATCAGCTCACAGTTTTGTTGTAAATTGTAAGGAGCGCCACTTATGGCACTTTATATACTTTTAAATTGTCATAACTTTTTTAAACCACTCTGTATGATATTTTTGATTAAATATTCTCCGTCTTCTCCTGTCTAAAAAAGTTCTCTTGGTAAATGTTGTTCCGAGCAACAGTTTCTAAAATAGTGGGATGTTTGTTTCCATTTTTTAATTCCATTGTCAAATTCGCAAACGTATTCCTTCACACGTTTCTTTGCATTGCATAGTTAGTTGGCAATGCTCAAAAATCACTCTGGCAATGATGAAAGACATATATCCTATGACTTAACTGGCCTTTATAACAGCAACGGTCACAAAAGTGCTCGCGTATATCACGAAAGATTTCCGCATCATCGGACTACTAACCATCAGGCTTTTGCCAATATTAAGAGGCAACTTCGAGAAATTGGACAATTTAAGCCGATTAGGAATAATGCTTGGCGACGTTTACAAGCTAGAGCACCCGATGTTGAAGAAGAAATCATTGAAATTATTCACGATAATCCTGGAATCAGCACTCGTTTAATTGAACATCAAAGGGGAATATCAAAAAGTACAACTAACCGGATCATTAGATAACTAATTATACACCCCTTTCATATACAATTCGTTCAGGAACTCTTACCTCCAGATCTTGGATTCTGTTTGCATTTTTCACAAATTATTCGAGCACGCATAGCAACTGTTCCGGTTTTTCACACTAAAATACTGTTTACAGACGAAGCACGCTTCACTCGACGTGGTATAACAAATATGCGTAATAATGATGTTTACGCTGAAGAAAACCCACATGCTGTGCAACAAAGACAATTTCAACGCGAATTCAGTATTAATGTCTGGATGGGATTTGTCGCAAACTATTTGATTGGGCCGTTTAGATTACCAAAACGAGTTGATGATGACATTTTACTTGAATTTCATCCGTGAAAGTATTCTGAATTATTGGAAAATTTACCTGTTAATTTACGTCGCTATATGTTTTCATGCACATTTTGCACGTAATATGACAATTTTTTTTTTGAACTAAAGTTACCCAGATAAATGGAGCGGAAGAGGTGAAGATGCTCCTCTTCACTGGCCAGCTCGTTCCCCAGACTTAAATCCATGCGATTTTTTCCTTTGGGGTGCATTGAAATCGAAAGTTTATCAAGTTCAAATTGACAACATTGAACAACGGTTGAATAGAATTCAAAATACTGCTAACGCTTTGCGAGATTAAGACATTTTAAGAAGAATACATTTAAATTTCCTGCGACGTATTAATTTACGCATTAACGAAGGTGGCAGCCATATTAAACATTTATTGTGAAACCAATACCTTCTTAGTTGAGCAATTAAACTTTTTCCGAATTTTGGGTAGTCTTTTATGCCTTAGCCAGATGATTTTTACATTCTTACTGTTGTTGGATGGTTGGTTTTTAAATTTATTATTGTTGCTAGCCTGTTTGCCTTTAAGCATGCTGCAAATTTCAAAGATTATTCTTTTGGACCTGTCCTAAGCCTGGATGAAGTGTGAAGGAACGAATTTGCAAATTTGACAATGGAATTAAAAAATGGAAACAAACATCCTATTATCTTAGAAACTGTTGTGCGGAGCAACATTTACCAAGAGAGCGAGGGGGAGGCGGAAAATACGAACATTTAATTAAAAATATCATACAGAGGGATATAAAAAAGTTAAGACAATTTAAAAGTATACGCAGTACAATAAGTGGCACTCCCTACAATTTACAACAAAACAATGAGCTGATTTTGATTTCTTATCTCAGACTACCCCTAAGTACCGAATCTTGTGCAAATAGTACAATTTTTAAAAAAGCTCCTTAAGAAGAACTAAAATAAAAGTGTGACTTGGAAACCCTGTATCTCAAAAATTACGAATTTTTGGACTAAAGTAAGTTGAGTTAAATGGTCATATTTTCATCCCAAAAATCCACAGTAACTCTATGTACACGGAATACTGAGACACTCTATATATCGTGTCATATATCCTTTTCTGGGTTAGGTTATTTTCCTATTGCTTTCAATTGTAACTGGGGAAGGGTCTGAAGAGGGCAGGGATAGTATAATATCGTATAACTTCAATAGCATTTCAAGTTTTTTGGTGGATCTACTGGATAAAGAGTAACCGCAAAAAGTGTGAATTTTAGCAACTTTCATAACTTGGAGACAAAAAAAGCAATCTTAACATAAAAATTAATGATAATTAAAAATTTAGAAGGACATATTATTCATTTTTCTTTATTTAGGGTAACTACCCCCTAGTTTGGGGGTTAAAAGTTAAAATTGTGAAAATAAATAGGATTTTTCCCCAAAATTAAAAGTTATTTTTTAGGTTAAAATAGCACCAATATGAATTTTAACCCCCTTTTAGGGGGTGGTTATCGCTTAGCGATAAGTTTGGGTCCAACGCTATATTCTCAGTACTTTGATTTCTTTTTTTTTCCTATTCTTGGGAGTCATGTTTGTGAGTATGGCAGGATCCCCTATTAATTGCGACCTCCTTTTAGAGGGTGGTTTTTGATTGACAATGCGGTATTGGGTAGAGAATATATAAATAATTAAAGTGACCTATTTTCATAAATATTTTTTTTAATTTCAAAGGGTGAAAACTTATTTATTTTCACCCTTTGAACACTCACGACAGGGGGTAGTTACAACTAAATAAAAAAGTAGAAAAATATGTCCTAGATTTCTAATTAGCTTTAATTTAGGACCTTTTACGTTAAGTTCGCTTTTTTGTCTCAAAGTTATGGCAGTTGCAAAAACGGGCTAATTTTACGGTCACTCTTTTAAGTACCTTATTTACAGTAAAATATGTAACGTCTTAATGGGGTTGCCTCCTATAAATGATGTCATAGGTAGGAGTGAAGTAGAGGATGCTGTTAAGAAACTGAAAAGCAATAAGGCACCTGGCTACGATGACATCACGGGAGATATTCTTAAGCAACTAGATCATGACACAGTGGGGATGATCTATAAAATATGTAATAACATCTGGAAAACTGGAATATGGCCGAAAGATTGGACGACCTCTATAATAATACCACTACATAAGAAAGGCTCTACCCGTAAATGTAGTATTTATCGTACATTATCTCTATTATCACATCCAAGTAAGGTAATGCTACATATCATAAATAATCGTTTAAGATATTATGTTGACCAACAAATCTCTAGAGAACAAGCGGGATTCGTTAAAGGACGAGGCACAAGAAATCAGATTGTTAACATAAGACAATTGATAGAGAAATGTAGAGAGTATAATGTGTCTATGGTAATGTGCTTCATAGACTATAATAAGGCTTTTGATTTTGTCAACTGGAAAAAGCTTTGGGAGGTACTAGAGCAAATGGGTGTTCCTTATCATCTGATTAAACTGATTATAAACCTCTACTTGGACAACACTGCAGTGGTGAGAATAGACAATACAATATCCGATCAGTTTCATCCTCGCCGAGGTGTAAGACAGGGCTGTGTTCTGTCTCCTACATTATTTAATGTTTATGGTGAATTTATAATGAGAAATGCGTTGAATGAATGGGATGGTGGAATCCTAATAGGAGTTGAGCGAATAAAACAACTTGCGTTACGCTGATGATACCACCATATTTGCAGCGACTGAGGAAGAGATGGCTACACTTTTAAATCGGATAGAGCAAGAAAGTGAGAAAAACTAGGTCTGACCATAAATAGGGACAAAACGAAGCTGATGATAGTCGATAAGTCTGACCAAATAGTAAGATCCGACTTACTCAATGGCATTGAGAGAGTAACAACCTTTGTATATCTAGGATCATCCGTAAGTAGTATAGGAGGATGCGAGAATGAAATAAAAAGAAGAATATCCCTAGCAAGAAATGCTATGACGAGACTTACTAAGATATGGAAAAGTCCGTACATAACTAAAGGAACGAAATTAAATCTCGTACAGACCTTAGTATTTCCAATATTTTCATATGGTGTAGAATCCTGGACACTTAGAGTAAAGGAACGTAAATCTATTGATTCCTTTGAAATGTGGTGCTATAGGAGGATGTTGAGAATATCCTGGACCGCCAGAAGAACTAATCAATCTGTACTGAATGAACTAAATGTAACTGTAAGGTTATCATCACTGTGCATGAAAAGAATTCTTCAGTATTTTGGACATGTAGCTAGAAGGCCAGGCAATAATGTAGACCGGCTAATAATAATGGGAGAGGTCCAGAGTAAAAGGAGTAGAGGCCGTTCGCCAACAAGATGGTCAGATTAAATAAAACAAGTTATGGATCAACCACTCCATGTATCGTTGCACTTGGCAGAAGATCGAGAGCAATGGAGAGAAATAGTGAACAGAACAGTGAAGTCATTCCAGAGAGATCACGACCCTCAAGACTGAGGAAACGAATAGAGAGAGATAGAGAGAGGTCTTTTTCAGTATTATGTGCATTTTTCCAGATTGCGATATTAAACAAATTTTAATGATACTTATTTATTTACTATATATAATTATGCAACGTATAAGAGGTGATGAAGAGAGTTAGAAGGGAGATTTCTTAGTTATTCTGCTATACGTATTATTTAGATTTCCTTCAGTCAATGGAACAAAAACGATACATACACACATTATTTTTTGGCTATTTGCAGTATTAACAAGGTGAAATGGATTGGGAATCATTATATATTATTATGTAGTTTCAATATTATTATAAGAATTTTAACTGGTTTTTGGTTCCGATATTTAAAGAAATTGTAGCTAATCATTTATAGTAAAACATATAAGGTGAAAGGAATGGGGTAGAGGGCTGATTAAAGGTGGCCATAGCGTAGCGAGTAAGGTGTCTGATTTCTACGCCGGCGAACCAGGTTCGTATCTCAGTTCGGGAAAAATAATGAAAAAAACACCCGTAGTATCATGCCTAGTAAAGCCCTCTCACTTTAACCGTTCAGCACCGGCATTAAACTATAGGTCCCCTTTATCTGTGGAACACACCAATTATAGTCAAGGGCGAGAAGGTTGCCTACGTCCGTACGGATATGGCACGTCAAGAAGAATGATGTAGAGGGGTAGAAAGGTGGTGGCGCATATATCATAATACACTTCAATTTAAGTATTCTTGCTTTTTCTTTTTCTTTATTCCCAATTTTAACAGAAATAGTATGTAGAAAGGATTAGGATCTAGTTACAGAGTAACCTAAAAAATGTTAAGTTGATTATAGATTAAGATTAGAAGATTTTAAATACAAACAGTTACGGGGTTTCATACACCTAGGCGCTGCAAAAAATATGTATATTTAAAAAAAAATATTTTAAAGGTTATTAAGTGAGTAATACAAAAGAGTTGCAAGTATATATTTTAATTTAAATTATAATTTTTTTTTTTTAAATATGTTTTAAATGTTAACATTATTTTGTATCGGCTTAAATGGACCACTGATGAAAACTATAGCGCCTCCTTGTCTGCAAGATAACTTCACAAAAAATAATCAATCTGCAAAAATAAAAATTAATCTTGTAAAATAATATAGTAGTTAAAAATTGTCGAAGATTTTTTTTCAAAAATAAAAAATTTACGGTGTTTCAAACTATATTTTTGACCAAAAAAATTATGTTTAATTATTTATAAAAAATTGTCTATTAGAAAAATTAAAAAAAAACCTCTCGACATTTTGAGATTAAAAAAAAAAGTTAAAAAATATTAATAATTGACTAAGTAATATTGCAGATAGTGTCTGAAAACATAGTTCCGAGAGAAAACGCGTAAAAAAAATCGAATTTCGAGGTGCATGTAACCCCTTAAATTGTCCAAAACTTATTTACGTCAAGCGCAGTATGTAAGTTATTGTTTGCTAAAGGGAAAAAAATACCCCTCTGTCATTTTTGGTTGTGAAAAGACATACAAAGATTGAGCTCTATTTACACTTTTTTGCAAACATAAAATCAAACGCAACCAATTGGAAGTAACGATTTGTATAGAAAATTTCGAGTAAAATAGACGTTCCTTTTTCCGTTCTAAATATGTTGCGTGACTTTTGAGAAATTTTTCTTTAAAACAATTTTTCCAATAATAACGTGTTGCCAACCTTTATGAATAACAACTTCATTTTTGTTGGCTTTCTGACGAAATCTAGTACCAAAAATCACCAAAAGTTACTAAACATTACGTAAAATATAAATTTTTGAAAATGGAGTACGATTAAGACAGCGTGGTGTTTCTCTCAGTTGGTTTTGGTTTTAATAAGAACCTTTAAAAATGTTACAATTTTGTAAATTTACTATTATATAGCTTACATAAACTAATATATCACACGTCCTGCCGAACATCTTAATTTTCCTTCTGTCGTTTATTTGCATTTCAGTATCCGTAAGAAGCTACCAATTAGGTAGCGAAAGTCTGATTGAAAAATAAAAAAAACAGAAACTAAAGCCTAAAGATCTTTTGATTATTTATCTCTATTTACTCAAGAAGGGCGTTCCCAGTAGTTAACTTTCGATTGTTAGTTACCAGTGCTCTGTTACTGTCCTTCCTATATATATATATATATATATATATATATATATATATATATATATATATATATATATATATATATATATATATATATAGGGTGCTCCACAACATGCCATCATTACTATACATGCAAAAATATGTATTATTTAACGATCTGATTTCTAATTTAAGGTAATGACAATAATAAAACTACTAAAACCAAAATTAATGAATAAAAAAAGGCACTTAATTAAAAAAATTAAGAGATTTTTTTACTGTTCTTTTGAAAAAAAAACTGTACATCACTTCACCACCGAGTCAATTTGATAACATTCAGTCACAATAAATTACATTATATCTTTAATTTTTTGTTTTTTTTTTTTAATTTATTACTAAATAAAAATGAGATGGTTCACGAATTGCTGTCTCCGAATTTAAAACTGGTAGGTACCGCCTGTTGGGTAAACATATATCCTGAAAAAAAAAAGAGATTTTTTTGTTAATTAAAGCTAACAAGGGGTGTGCCACAAGGAACACTCGTCATACGCTAACAAATGTATTAATGGGACGGTGTTATTCCTGTATCCTGTATATTAAACAAAAAATTAAATAGTTGGTTTAGCATTTATAATCAGTCTAAAAATATATACAGTGTGTTCCAAAAAGTTTTATACAAATGGAGAAAAAATTTATCTTACATATTACAAAAAGTTATAGGGTATTATACGGCGCACATGCTGAAGTTGACAATAAAATGTTTTGAACTGTCAGTTCGAAGAAATTACGCCACTTAATTTTTTTAAAATAGAAAGCCCTGTATTTTATTTTATTTTTGGGACCTACTATTCTAGATATTATTTGTCTAACATACCGTATGTCTAAATTGAAACTGTTTTGGAATTATTGTCATTTGAAATTTAAAATAAAAAAAGACAAAAAAAAAATATTTATTTTTAAGGTTAATTGCTCAAAATGCCTACCGTTAATAACGAGGCAATGGACCCCAATCTGTCATAAACAGCCTGAACAGAGTTTTACAGAGAATCCGGGGTGATCTGTGCTACTTCATATTGTAAACTTTGGTTTTCAAAATGACCCCATAAAAAAAATCAAGTGGACTAAAGTCGGGACATCGATTAGGAAATATCGCATCCAAATATCTACGAACATTAATTTCATAGTAAGGATGTGCTCCGTCCTGTTGATACCACAGATTCCTGTTAGAGGTATCCAAACTATTTTCATCGGGAAAAAGACCTGAACAAGTTGGAATAACTTGCTCTTAGAGTAACTGTAAATACCGCTGCCCTGTAAGATTTCCATCCATAAAAAAGAAACCAACGATATGACGCCCACAAATCCCTGCTCACACGTTTATCTTTTGTCGTCTTTTAGAATGACTGTCGATTAGCCAATGGGGATTCTCAGTAAACCAGTACCGGCAGTTATGCCTATTAACTCTTTCGTTAAAAAAAAATGTAGCCTGGTCAGAAAAAACAATATTATGAATTAGGTTAGGATCATTATTGATTCGTTTCAACATGACCTCGCAAAATTCAACGCGTCTATCGTAGTCATTTTCAGATAATCCTTGCAACAGAATAGGTTTGTACAGATGCAATTTTTCTCCATTCAGTATACGACCTAAAGTACCTTTGCCTATGTTGTGGTCTAGGCAAAGCTGACGAGTGGCTGTATGGCAGCTGAAAATGTTTTTTTTTTTTTGTTTGATCTCCTTAATTTCAAATATCAATAATTCTAAAACAGTTCAATTTAGACATATGATATCTAGAATTCTTTGTAAAACTCAAAAATAAAATAATATTACAGGGCTTTCTATTTAAAAAAATTTAAGATGTCGTAATTAACTAATAAATGCTGTGGAATATGGGGCACCCTGTATATATATATATATATATATATATATATATTATATATATATATATATATAGGATATGTATTCCCCTCATCGATGTAGCCTTCGGTCTTCCTTTTTTCCTTTTCTCTGTCGGTGTCCATTTGAGTTTTTATTTTGGGATTCATATGTCATCCATTCTCTATACATATCCGTAACACACCAGTGGTCTTCACTGGATTTCTTCTATTATATTTGTTTTGGTGTTCATAGTATTTCTTATTTCCTCATTCGTTATTCTTTCCATCCTTGATTTTCTTGCCGCTCTACGCCAGAAGTCCATTTCGAGAGACAGCAGCCGCCGTCCAAGTTTGCTGTTAGTTGCCAAGTTGCGCATCCATAAAGTAATATACTTTTAAATATTGACTTATATAGGAGATGTGTCCATTCTCGAGAAACACTTTTTGACTATAGGATAGAGTTTAGGCACCCTATCATTCTTTTTCCTTTTATAATTCTCTTTCCCATTTCCTTCTCTATACGACCTCGGCTTTCGATTATTGGTCTCAGATATGTGTACTTGGTGCACGCTCCTATTGTTTCATTTTCTTGTGTTACTTTTAATGCATTTTATTTTCGTTCGATTCACTGGTCCTCCTTTCTCGTATTCTCGAAATAGTCTTCTTGCCATGAATTCTAGGTCCTTTTTGTCTTCTGCGATAGCAACCTGGATATCAGTGAAATGTAGAGTATATAAGGTTGTATTTTCGTTTATATGTATTCCCATTCTGCTGCACCCTTTGTGACTGAAAGGCTATCTGCCAGATCACCCCTCAGTTTGACCTTTGATGTAGATTATTCGTAAAGTTGATTTACAGCTGTTATTAGTGTATTGTTTTATTCGAGATCTCTCCATTACTTGCCATAGTTTTTGTACAGTAACGGTCGTATATGCTTTAGAAAGATCCCCGAATAGAAGGTACACCTCCCTGTTTCCGCGACCCTCTTTTCGTTTAGTTGAGTCAGACTGAAAAAGTGCTCAACGCACGAGCGCGCTACCCTAAAGCCTGCCTGTTCTTCAATTTCTTCATGACCTTATTCTTCCTCTATGAGACTTTCCCATAGAGGCGGCTCATGGTGCTGGTTCCGGATATACATCTACAGCTGGAGCAGTTATCTCTACTTCTCATTTTGTGGACAGGAATAATCCAGGCTTCTTTCCATATCGAGAATATTTTTTCGCCATTTACATATCTGGTAAATAGTTCTTGTATGTGGTTAATGAATTTTTGCATCCCATTCTTAATTGGATCCGCAGGTATTCCTTCTGGTTCACTAGCTTTATTATTTTTCATTCGATTTGACCATTTTCCATATTCTTTCCCTGCGAACCTCCACTATGCGGCCCTGTACTTGATATGCTTTTGGAGAGGTTGCCAGATACGCTGCTCTATCTTCTTTAAGCTGTCGAGAGTAGTGTTTGTGCCATTTGCTCATCTGCATAGGCTGAAGGTTCACTCTATTCCTTTATTTTTAAACTGTTATTCCTTTTTGTAATTACTGTAAATGTTTACAATTTAGGATTATTAAAATTAGTTTATTGTTAATAATTAAACGTATACAATGATGTCAATTTGTCACCAATTTAAAAAAAAAAAAAACTTTTTATCATTTTTGTTGCTCCCCCATTAACAGTACTCAAGAATTAATTAAATTAGTAAACGAATTTATTAAATCTAATATTAACATTCTTTTTATTCTAATCACAATTATTAAAAATAATATCTGTACATTCACCCTGATTTTCAACAAAAAACGCCCCTGTAGTGCATTACATTACGACCAATACACAAAAAAAAAACACTCCATATAACTAAAAGTCAGCAGCAAACCAAACATACAACAAAATAAGAAAAATCGAACAACTATATCACCCTCAGGCCTCTGTTTTATATCGCCCTGCCATTTTAGCTTTGCTATCATCCTATTGGTGTTTCTATAGAAACTTACCCTTCAGGGGACCAATGAAAAGTGACGCTCGAGCACGCGTAAGGGTTTATTGGTTGAAATTTGGGGGTGAAAAGAAACATAGAGCGACGAGGATGGAAGCGTGAAAACGGCAATTGAATGGAGTGAGATGGAAAGAAGATTCGGAGATAGCTAGGGTGGTTATGTTTGAGAGTGTACGGACGGGATAAAAATGTGAGAGCAACGTTGAAGCTTTACAGGAACGGACTTTAAAATAAAATAACCAAATTGTATTCGTTCGGTGATTCTAGGAACTGGCACTGTTTTTCTTTTAATCGAAGAGGTTGTAAATTTAAGAATTAAATCTGCCGGAAGGGTTTCGAGCCCATTAAAATAAAAACCTTTTTATTCTAGAGTTATTTAATAATTGTAACAAAGAACATCTTTATTCTTTAATACATTTCTTTCATAAAAAACCGATTAAGTGCAAGTTTGACTTGCGTAATTAGTGTTCCGTTCGGTGATTGCCTTTTAAAATAACCGGTCAAGTGCAAGTTGAACTTGCACAATTAGTATTCCGTACGTTGATTGCTTTTAAAATAAAAAATGTTGTTACGGTGGTATAAAATGATCAGTGACTTCACAAAACACACCCCGAATGAATTTTCAAGTTTGTTTCCAATCTTTATTGAAAATTGATGACTTTGAAATTTTTGTTTTTTTTATATATACCAGATAAATTATTAAAGGTAATGCACTCGTGATAATTTTTGTTCAATCTACACCCCCTGGAAAATATTCCAGAATTTTTTCAAAATTTTTTGATCAGTACTTTTCGAGATAAGGTGGGGGGACAACGATTTTTCGCGATTTTTTAAAAATTATACAAAGAAAAGTGTGCGCAAGTATTACAATATATATATATATATATATATATATATATATATATTTTACTCGTGTTTTCACAAGCTTTCATTTGACACCACACTCGATGACCTACTAAAAAAATTTTTTTTTTTCACTTCCGATTTCACCCTCCAAAACTAACTCCTTAAGTCAAAATTTAAGTTTCAAAACTACACGGCATTGATGAGGCCATCAATTCCTATATTATTACCAAATTTTCAACTTTCTATGACAAATAGTTTCGGAGAAAAATCGGGTTTGACTGACAGACAGACAGACGGACGGACGGACGGACGGACGGACGGACGGACGGACGGACGGACGGACGGACGGACGGACGGACGGACGGACGGACGGACGGACGGACGGACGGACGGACGGACGGACGGACGGACGGACGGACGGACGGACGGACGGACGGACGGACAGACAAACAGACAGACACCGAAGTGATCTTATAAGTGCTCCGTACAGAACACTAAAAAGGAGGTACAAAATGATCAGCGACTTCACAAATCACACCCCAAATGAGTTTTCAAGAAAATCAAAAATTCCTGAAATGTATATATATTCCGACCCAATATGTATTTTCACGTTTTCCCTTAGTCAATAATGGATAATACTTATAGCATCTGAACTACCTGAGAGCCAATAAATCAATATAGCTCACTCTAGAATCTAATAATAAAAGTGTAAAACAAATATTTACTACCCACATATTTATTTAATTATAAACAAATAAAATAAAATTATTTTGTCTCGGTACCTATCCGTTAGTCACCAGTAGGTATACTGAAAAGTATATTGAATATACCTCCACCATATTGCCAAAGCAAAAATTTTTTATACCAGATAAATTATCAAACATAATGCAGTCGTGATAATTTTCGCTCCATCTACACTTTATGGAAAATATTCCAGAGATTTTTTCAAAATTTTTTGATCAGTACTTTTCGAGATATGGGGGAGGACAGCGATTTTTGACCATTTTTTTAAAAGTAATATGAAGGAAAGTTTGCGTGAGTATTACATCATATATATTTTTGAACTCATATTTTCACAAGCTTTCATTTGACACCCCACTTGATGACCTTAGATTTTTTTTCGCTTCCCCCTACAAGCTAATCCCTTAAGTCAAAATTAAACTTTCAAAACTACATGGCTGATTGAGCCGTTAATTCCTATATTTATGCCAAATTTGAACATTCTATGTTAAATAGTTTTGGAGAAAATTTGGGTGTGACAGACAGAAAGGCACGCAGACGGACGGACACCGAAGTGATCCCATAAGTGTTCCGTACGGAACACTAAAAAGATAAATTGAAGAAAGAACTTTTTGCTTTCTCTAATATTAACGATGTTTGTTGTTTTTCAGTTCTGCTAGGAATGAAACCTCCAGTTTTGAAAGGACCTAGAAACATTATAAACTGAAAAAAATTATATTCTCCTTTGATTTCAAACGTTGCCAGATTTTCTTACATGTAGTGAGAATCTTTAAAATAATCTGGGTATCTTATCGATGGTTCCGTATATATATAGTAAGTCAAGCTGCTATAGGAGCTCATCTGCATTACCACGAAGCGTCAGATGTAGACTAGAACTATATATGTTCTGGAGTGTTCCCATTACCAACGACGCTTAGTTTACTTTCGATCCCTGCTGAGTATCACCATCACCAATAAAGCAAAACAGAGAACTATAATATAGAAATGGGTGATTCTTTTGGCCAAGTTAATTAACATTCATTGCTTTCGGGAGTCTGAATTTGGTTTACAAAAGCTCAGCTTTTTTAAAGAATACGATCAGTATTTTCAAGTTCAGTCAGCATTTCAAATAATAGGTGCTTAATTTTTGTTAATTTTAACAAGTAATATCCCAAAACCTTCGTAGCGCAATTGAAGACAGCAGATATTTGTGGATCATTCAGTAAATTATGAGGCCAAACACATATTTTTCTTTAGGGGTTCAGATATACCACGACTTAAATAGCTAGAAGTTTTATCATTTTGGAAACTTAAAAATAGATGGCAAACCTTGTATTACTGAGCTCGTGCGGAAAATGTTTTGCCCTTATTTGTGTATTCTATCGAGTATTTTTTGTTGTAGCGGTTAATGATACTTTTTTAATGAAAGTATAATGATTTTAGGTGTTAAGTAAAGTTTCCGTTTTGAATAGAAAATTGTTTTGTATAATTTTTAAAAGAGTGACCTACAATTAAGCCATTAACGAAAAAAGAGAACACTACAGGAGGGACTGCTTACAGAGGAGTGAGGGCACCAATTGACAAAGGGGTCCACAATACAGCCGGGGGCGAAGCTTCTTGATAAAAAGGAAAACCCCCTTAGCCCTCCTTGGCTAGACCATAGCTTACATGCCCTGTCGTCTCATTTAGTTAAAGGCATGAATAAAATTGGAAAAAAAACAAAGAATTCGGTGTCATAATTGTGGATTGCTATTAGAAAAAGCTTATTATATTGTCATCGTCAGTGAATAATCTGTAAATATAGCTTATCTCCAAAGTATGAGACGTATTTTTTTAATTACGAAAATATAATTTTTGTTTTAAATTTTTATAACTTAAGATAATATAATTTTGTTTTAAGTGTAACAACACTGCAACAACCCAGAACCGAGTCAAGTGTTTTAACGCATCTATTTACTGCAACCATTGGCGCACATGCTTCAGGGTTGATTTTATCATTAGTTAGTTGTCTCATTTATCATGCTTTATTATATATATATATATATATATATATATATATATATATATATATATATATATATATATATATATATTCCTACATTCATATGTACATTTCTAGTGTTTACTAAAAAAATATATATCTCTAGCACAAAACCTTCCCGTTGTTTATATATAGACAAAATAACGTCTCATTCAACCCAATAAAACTCCAAAATACATAACGAAAAATATATTCAAATTAAAAGAGGATAATAATAAAACGGATAATTTAATGAATTAGAAAATTATATAAATCACACTAATAAGTTTAAGTCCTGCTCTGAATAAGGGTGTTTTCAGAAGTGGGAAAGAGAGATGGATGTACAAATCAACCCTTAAAACTAGTGCGAGAAGGATAGAGAGTGAGTGAACAGGATCTTAGGGGAACTGTGGCTATTACTATCTTTTTAAACAACATTTTTAATCGCACAGATGATTTGTGTCTGTTTTGATGTTTCTAGATATTAAACTATAATTTTAAAATATGTGTGTCATGTCAGTTCATGTTCTATTTAGATACGTCCACGAAGCAGGTCTCAATACAATGGGTGCACAAGAGCTCGCCATAGCCAAAGAAAGGGGAAAAAATAGCGGAGGACATTTTTTGGGACTGCAAAGGAACTTATTTTATTAAATATATGGAAAAAAGATCCACATTTAAAGGCAACCCTCGCGGAAAAAAAAGGTTTACAAGGCTATGTATTCACCGGGTTGCAACTTCCATATTATAGCCCTGTTTTAGTGCCTTGTTCTTGTTTAAATATCTAAAAAAACAGGGGCTGGAAATTTTTCTTAGATAATGAGTTGCAAGCTCCTATCGCTTTGTTTATTCTGGCGCAAGGAACAGATGAAATAAATAAAAACTCGAGAAAAAAACACCTTTGCAAAAATACAATATATTTTTTTTTTTGGCACAAGAGTTAAAGCAAATAGGTCAAATTACTTGATAGACAATGTTACCCGCACCTCCCCTAAGTGATCCTGAGCGAGATGGAAGTATAAATCTGCGTGCAAACTAGTGCAAAAAGGATAGAAACAGGATAAATGTAGTGTTAAGTGCTTCTGAGTGAGAGGAAATGAGCGATAAGGACTATGTATTAGGGGGTGCTTGGGAGCAAGCAAGATGGACGTTAAAATACGGGGTTTTAGTGATAACAGAGGAACGATATCACATTTTAATGTCGTTAAAGTCACTTCTCAGTGGGCTTAGACGTAAGCCAGTCATATTTAGATTCGGTTTAACGGCGTAGTCCTGGACTTAATTGAGTTTGTCACAGATATTAACAATATCAACCGAGTTGATTGTTTGGATTTAGGACACGCTAAAGAAAATGGACGAAAGTTTTTCGAGTTTTGAGGATTTTCGAGAGTTCGTTGAGGTTACTTGAGACGATTCGGTTGTGATTTTCGGGAATTTGTGACTTTTTTTCTTTAGTGCAAATTATAGGGTGTTGTAGTGTACTTTACTGTGGTAGTTATTGTCGAACTAATTTAAGGTAAGCCGTTTATTTTCTTTCTCAATTTAATTATCATATGCAGACAATCTTAAATTTTATACTACTGTTAATCAGGACCTTGAGGGTCTACAGTTTGATCTAAATAAGTTTGCTAATTGGCGTGAGCTTATTTTTCTAAAAATTTATGTTAAATGTAAATCTATTAGTTTCCATAAACATCGAAATCCTGTCAGATCGATTCATACTGTTAATAATCTAATCACTAAAGATAATGTATCCTTAATTAGTGATCTTGGAGAAATTATGGACTCAACTTACACATCAATAATATTATTTCGAAAGGTTTCGAGTTGCTCGATTTTATTTTAAAGAAATTCCAAAGTTTTCGGAAAACTAAAGGTTCTTACTTGCTTCTACTGTAACAGTTTGGTTCATGGTATAGAATAGTAGTATAATGTTCTGTGGTATGGTCTCAGATTGATACTCCTTGTCGTCTACACAGATCTGAAGAAGTTTCAAAATGAATTCTGCGTAAATTTCATTTTCCATATAATACGGTAACACATGATACCAGATATCGGGCACTTAACTCTCGATTGATATATTAAATTATCAGCTACTGAAGGTAACTTAAAAACCAGAAATTTTGTGCCATTTATATGTTTCTTTAACCACCACAGAAAAATAACAGGTAATGGAAGAATTAACAGCATTGGATGCCGAAAAAAATACTGCATTTGGTATATTATCAGTTATGTATCTTTACTTGTTAAGTATTAGAGTAGGTAAGCTTCAATTTTAGGGAGTTACATACACTTCGAATTTTTAAAAATTCGATTTTTTTACGGATTTTTATTCTCTATACTACTAAAAATCATTCAACAAAATTTAAGAAAATTCCATTCCATTACAAAGTTATAGCATTAATGTGACCTGGCGTCGGATTGAGATTGCTACCTGTTTTCAGGCACTGTCTGTAATATTACTCTATAAATTTTTAATATTTTTTCACTTTTTTTTTAATTTTAATAATTGCTTTTTCTACAAAATGTCGTCAGGGTCTTTTAATTTTTCTAGTAGAAGAGACTTTTTATAAATAATTAGACACAAATTTAGTGATCGAAAATTGCATGTTACTAAAGTTTGAAACACCGTAATTTTTTTATTTTTGAAAAAAATCCTTTCGACAATTTTTAACTACTACATTATTTTAAAAGATTAATTTTTATTTTTGCATTTTGGAATATTTTTTGTGAAGTTATCCTGCAGACAAGGAGGCGTCGTAGTTTTCGTCAGTGGTCCATTTAACCCGATAAGAAATAATGTTAACATCTAAAACATATTTAAAAAAAAATTCTTTTAATTTAAAGTACAAAAAATCACGATTCTTTTGTATTATTCATTTCATAACCTAAAATATATTTTTTTAAAAAAAATATACATACTTTTTGCAGCACCCCTTAAAGTTCTAGATTCCTTGACGAATAAGTCGGTTTTATTTTCAACTACCGCAAGAAAATTACCAGCAGTAGTGAGATTTACTACTAATCGCTAAAAAGAAGTGACGCTAAAAACTTAATTTGTCCAAAATTGTTCCTCCGTAAATTTTAAATGTTAGACAAGTTCAAACATTGGCCACCCAATGCTTAAAAATGTATTTTATTTTGAAGCCCTAAAAACTTAATTTGTTCAATAATGTCACTTATTTTCCCTTTATCTTTTAATCTTGTTATTATTATTTCGAACTAGAAAGCTTAACATATGTTATAAGCATAGCAAAGAGAGCTTCTCAAAAGATGGGAATATTATTTCGAAGTGGAAAGCTTTATACTCCACAACAACTGTTAATCCTATACAAAGTTCAAATTCGATCAACGATGGAATACTGCTCAAATATTGAAAGCTCTGCTCCAAAAAATGCACTGCATTTGTTAGATTATATTCAGAAGATAGTTGTTTGCCTGACTGGAGATCCAGAACTCACCAAAAACCTTGCTTCCTTGAAACATCGAAGAACGGTTGGCGACTTGAGTCTATTCTACAAGTACTTTCAGGCAAAGCGTTCGATGGATGTAGCCCGCTTCATTTCTCCCAAAGCGGTGCATGCTAGGAAAACACGTCCCGCTAATACATCACATCCGTATAAACTTCAGCTTGTTATACCTCCTACAGCACTTTTCGAGCAGTCTTTTATCACATCACAATATTATCCCTTTGAAGTGATTTGCCTAGGAGTGTGTTTCCCGCCGAGAACAACTTACAGAGATTCAAGACCAACGTGAATTGCTTTTGCAACACACGCGTCGCTCCTGTAACGCTTTCGGAGTTTCCTTGGAGCACGTGTGCTATGCCCATAAAAATCAGATAATTTCCAATTTTTAAATTCTCGGCTAATATATGAGCTTTTTGAGCTTTTTAGTAAACTTAACTGTAAGAGTTTAAAACATCATTTAAATCTTTTTTTCTGTTACTGAAACATTACCAGCATTTGAAACATTAACCACTATGTGCTAAAAGAATACTCAATTTGGCGCTCCTAAAAACTTAATTGGTCCAAAAGTGATACTTATTCCCATGTATGTTCTAAATACTAATATTTAGAAGATATATGGGAATAAGGGGACAATCTTCAATGTTAAGGGGTTAAATACACCTGGGCGCTGTAAAAAGTATGTATATTCAAAAAGTTTTTTAAAGGTTATTATATATAGTGAATAATATAACACATAGGCTGAAATGTTTTAGTCTAGCTACTTAAAACACTTTTTGTTTGCAAAATTCGACTTTATTCATCAATATAGTCTCCTTCAAGAGCGATACAATCAGTCCAATGCTTTTTTAACATTTCTATACTTTTCTTGTAGAAGGATTTGTCTTTGCCTTCAAAATAGGCCTCAGTTTCGGCGATAACTTCTTCATTGGAGCCAAATCTCTTTCCGCGAGCATTTTTTTGAGGTCTGCGAATAGATAATAGTCGCTGGTGCCCAAATCTGGAGAATACGATGGACGAGGAAGCAATTCATGGAATTTTGCCATCGTAACCATTGACTTGTGACACGGTGCATTGTCTTGATGAAAGAGCACTTTTTTTCTTATTCATTTGGGGCCGTTTCTTTGCGATTTCTACCTTCAAACGCACCAGTTACTTTATATGATGATAGTTTTTCCGTTCTCAGCAGAGTCGATGAAAATTATTCCATGCGCATCCCAAAATACAAACGCTAAAACTTTCCCAGCCGACTGTTGTGTCTTTGGTCGCTTCGGGCGGCTCCCACCGGCTGCTGTCCACTCTGCTGACTGCGTACTTGATTCCGGTGTGTAGTGGTGGATTCATGTTTCAACCATTAACATTTCGCATGAAAAAAATCCTTTTTATTGCTCTTAAACAGGTTCAAACAGCGCTTAGAATCATCAACACGTTGTTGTTTTTGGTCCACCGTGAGCAAACGCGGTACTCATTTCGAATAGAGCTTTCTCATGCCCAAATGTTCATGCAAAATATGACCAACACGTTCTTTTGATATTTGTAGGATATCAGCTATCTCACGCAATTTCACTTTGCGGTCATCCAAAACATTTTTGTAGATTTTTCTCTGTATCTGTACGACCGCGTTTAAATTCAGCATACCAGTAAATGATGAATGAGTAAAAGTTAAGGAGCAGAGTCCCCCTAACACTTATCAAGCCATTGGTTTACTTGAACAGTATTTTTTCCCAGTAACAAACAGTGTTTAATCAACACACTTAATTCGATTTTTGCCATTGTTTTGAAAATATCAAAAGTAGCCTCACTAAAACCACTGTAACTTGTAAACTAATGGTCGAAATGTCATGAAATTTTGACACGTATCGTTTGAGGGTTGGTACTTCCTATAAATCATATGAATTTTTTGAAAAGGGCGACATCTATGTGTCAGATCAAAAACTTTTCAACCTATGTGTTAAAAGAATAGCGATTATATATTTTTATTGTACCCGGCGTGAACAGTGACACAACTCGAAAATGCAGTATTTCTAAAATAATGCAAATAAGAAAAACTATTAATTTAATATGGAAATAATACAGGCTTCTTTTACCTTTCAGATAAATATTTTTGGGAAGTAAACTTATAATAATTCTATTAATCTGTAAAAACACTAAAGTTACACTGTTCTTGCCGTGATGAATAAGAACTAGCCTAAAAAGTAAAACTGACACAACTGCCCCCCTGGCGGATAATTTGTAAGTTACACATGTGATATTTTTCAGGCAAGTAGAAACATATGATAAGCGTTTAAAACTGACCTAACCTCAAAATACACATTTTTTGAGTTGTGTCACTGTTCTTGCCGGGGTGCGATATGTTTTAAATGTTAACATTATTTTTTTTCGGGTTAAATAGGCCACTGATGGAAACTAGGGCGCCTTTTGTCTGCAGCATAACTTCACAAAAAATAATCCAATCTGCAAAAAAAAAGTTAATCTTGTAAAATAATGTAGTAGTTAAAAATTGTCGAAGGGATTTTTCTTTCGAAAATAAAAAATTTACGGTGTTTCAAACTTTAGTATGCAATATATGACCAAAAAATTTATGTTTAATTCCTTATTAAAAATTGTCTACTAGAAATATTTAAAAAAAAAAACTCTCATTTTGTAGAATTATGAAGATTTAAAAAAAAAGTTAAAAATATATTAAAAATTGATTGAGTAATATTTCAGACAGTGTCTGAAGACAGGTAGCGGTCCCAATACGACGTTAGGTCACATTTAATGCTAACTCTGTAATGGAATGGAATTTTCTTAATTTTTTTTTTGAATATTTTTTACAAGTATAGAGAATAAATTCCGTACAAAAAACGAATTTTTGAAAATTCAAGGTATTTGGGTTTGTACTAGCTTTATTACATATTAAAACGTATTATTTGTTTTTTTATGAAATATTTCAGTAAAATCGGCTGATTATAATAACTAATTTTTTATAATTCTCATTGTTAATTACTGCTACTCCACAAATTCAATTTTGCATGAATATTAAGTTCCCGACGGAATTTTTATTTGAAATGGGATGAAAATAGCACAAGTTGAATGATAACTCAATTTTAAAAAGCTCGTAGCGTTCTAAACAGTATTTCTTCACACTCTCAGCCCCGAATAACAAATATTCTCCAACGCCATGAGTTCTCAAAACCCGACTTGGGAGTATTTTTACAAAGTTCAGTTTTTAAAAGGTCCCCAAATGCCATGAAGTCTATTTATGGCCTTATTATAAAAGCTGTGTTTAGTGTGCGCTATTGCCCTTAAGATTTGTGAAATTTGGCTCTTAAATATCCAGCCAAACGTGACCATAGAGAAAGATATGAATAAGCAATAAAGGTAGTAACCTCTATTATTTCGTCAATCAATGAATATTTTTAGTTTTTATATATAATGGATTTGCTTATGTCATTTTTGGGGGTTATAGGAACCTTATACGGTGCAGAAATCTTATTGTGAAACGTCTGAAAGACCGTCCATTGTTACGGATGATTTCCTTAAAAACTACTTAATGGTTAATGAAGGCTTAATTGATATGGAGATGGATAGATAACAATTTATTACCAAAAATATAAAGTCTACATCAAAGAAAAAACCTACTAGTAACTTGTGGAAATAGTAGAAGTCAAAATATTTGTCAAAATAAATCTCCACCATATGCTAGTCTAAATCCAAGTACAAACCAAGATAACTAGATCAACAACATATAAGAAAAAAAAAAAAAAAACAACAAAAACAGTTAATCACAAATATGAACTTTTTATATATTCGTTAATCGAATAAAATGTATTTTTTACTACGTTTCAAGTGATTTGAAATTGCATTCATTTCATGGTCCTACTTTACAACGCTTTATACAATTGCATGGTATAAAGGACTTCCTTTAATAAATGACGTTATATAACATGGATTAATTTTGCTCAGATTTTAATTGTTTAAAGGAAATATACAAAATATAAACTTAAAAAAAAAATCTCATTTATTCAGTTTTTCTCACAACTATGAATATCAAGTAAATACATAAGAGGAAATTCAAACCACAAAATCAAGCAAAACTGAAGAAAAAAGGAAATTGATGAAAAAATTTGATAGACAACCTGGTCGTCGTTCTAATTTTTTCCAATTTTTATAGCGACCGAGGAAAGGGAGGGGAGAAAATAAAGGTGGATAACCTTTTTGACGACAGGGAGTACGATTTGTCGGCTTGTAGTAACTGCACTTAACAATTACTTTGTAATACCTTTTGGAGGAGCAAACTTTAATTTTACAGGAGTACTGCTGCCCCTAGTTGCTCCTACAAGTAAATATTTTTTATTCGTTAATTAAAAACAATGTATTTGTGTAAAAAATGCCAAAGAGAGAGTATACATTTTTATTAATATTATTTTACTTTTTATACAAAACGGTTTCTAGGTTGGGGCATTTTTTAACGAGTAATAATAATAACCTCAGACCTGTAAATAAACATTTCATCTACTTTTACAAAGTCCAGTCATGTTATATATAACTTCTTATATCTTCAAACCCGTTTTTTCTCGTGCTGAATTAAATACAATTATAGATTGTATTTTATTAAATTAAGTATCGATTTAAAATAAGCACCGTATATATACATTTTATATGAACAAGATATCTATCATGGTCAGTGTGGTCAGTTTCGGCTATACTTACTAAGGATGTCTAATGGATATTGATTGTGTTCTGTCTAGAATTTTACGCAGACCTTCATCGTTTTACGTACAGTCTGTCAAGTAAAAACGTGTCCGCGATAATTCATTTTTGGCAGATGCGATTCTAGCGATTTAATAAAAAATAGGTAGAGGGAACCTTTGTCTACGACACATTTTAGTAAAAGTATCAGTCGATTCCGAACTTTTGTCGAAATCACGCAAAATCCAAAATAAATCACTTGTTTGCGCGTCGGTTTGAAGCAGTCTTTCTTTGTTCCCATTCAAAGGAGCCTAAAATGACACATTTTGCGGCCTCTAAATATATTAAAAAGTCGGTATCGTTTGTGAAGGAGGGAGTAAATCGTTTTAACGAAACGAAAAGTGTTGACGACTTGTCGAAACGTGACTCGATATGCAAAGTCACTGCGCTGTTTTCATGGGACCAGAAATTGACGCTTTGTCAAGGAGCGGCAAAATTAAGAAAATCGGGTTTGAATGTGTCCCATGAGACATTTCGACATCCTCGTGCTCATGATGTCAAATTCCGAAGAGCGTTGAAAAAACCTTTGCTGGGCGGAAATTACGTCGCGAAGCGGCTCGCTTGGGCCCACGATAAGATACTAGAGTGATCCTCAGAATCGCCGAACGCCAACCCTATTGAAGACGTTTGGTCTCTTGTAAAGAGAAAGCTCAGCAGAAAGGCTCTGAAGACGTTGGCTCAATTGTTTCGCGAGATTCGAAAAATTTGGAGATCATTATGCACAAAATCTCGTCGGCAGCATGCCTCAAAGATGTCAGGCGATTATTGATGCAGGAAGCAGACAACTTACACTAAGGTAATTGCGCCGTTGTTAGCACACCAAAGAATACATTAATGGCAAAAAATGTTCTCGAAACCAATTTTTTCAAGAATACGACCAGTCACGTTCTTACTTGACAGACTGTATAATAAGACACCGACGGAAAATGATGAAAATTCCAGAAGAAAATAATGTTGATACATTGCCTAAAAACTTGTCTTATTTTGTGTTTAATTAGGTTAAACTGAAAACATCTTCTGGCAAAGCATGAATAGTGCTTTTTAAAACAGCTGTGCTACTCTTTTTGAACTTACGAGACACAAATAAACATTATTATTATTATATTACTTTTGGTGATGTTATTATTTTGATTTCTTTACAGGAAAGTGTACCATGGATTAAAAAATCTACCCAGTAATAAAATACAGGAATTAAAGAAATACCACTAAAACTAATGTAAATATAAATATAAATATTGTAAAATAATTAAAATAAAACGATAAATATAAAATAAAGGAGATTAATAGACTGAGCAATTATATTAAAAACAAAAATAGTTATTTCGAAAAATAAAGACGACTTGAGAATTATTAAGAAACTCTAAAATAGATTACAATAAACGTCTGTATAGTGTAAACGTGTAGAAAACTAAATTAATTTTTCGGCAGTAACTTTAAAACTCCATGGTGGATAAGTTATAATAAACTCAATAAGAAAAATAAATTAAATAAATAAAAAAACGTTCTTCAATATTAATTTCCAGTTAACGCCTCGTAGTAGATTATCGAGAACTAAATTATAATACTATTTAACAAACGGACCCTATTACCAAAATATTGCTTAAATATTACATACTAAACTCAAAAGCACAGAGTGAACTTCGACCACAAGAAAATAGTTCTCCTACATGCAATAGACAGCCTCAAGTTGGATTTTAAGGGAGTATCCTCCTGTTTGGGGGCGTTGGGTTCCTCCCCTGCCCCCTCGTCGGTAGCCACAAGTGGAGAAGATTTGAGTCATCAACAGTTTAATATTTTTCCCGCGATTTTTTCAAGACAATTGAACTTTAACGCGTGTCCACAAGGGAAGTCTATGATGGAGGATTTGAGGCCTAATTTGGTCGGTGTGGGGAATTTATTAGGTAAGTGACGGTGTGATTTTTTTTTTCGTTTTAATTTTATTGTTAAGAATGTTTCCAAATATAATGTTTGTAAAAATAACAAGGGATCGAATAACTTCTTTTAAAGCATTTTCTTTATGAACTTATTTTATGGAGGCGCCGCGAACCTCCTACAAATTGTTTTGTTAGGAAACATGTTTATTTTGAATGCCTTAGTTTTAGAAATGTGTGCATGTTGCTAAACCTATTTTACAACTATCAGATTTTATTTTAATTTTGCAAGGTATTATAAAAACTAAAAAATTTTAAATTATGCAAGGTCAACGAGAAAGGACGAAAAAATTTTTTTTTCTAAAAGAAACATATATATATATATATATATATATATATATATATATATATATATATATATATATATATATATATTGTGCTACATAATAACTATCCCAACTTATATTGACATCTTATAGTTTCAATATATTCGTATGCGTGTAGTAATCTTCTATCAGATACTTTTTTAATTAACCTAAAATTATCTAATTTTATTATACCGGTCCCCAATTGTATTAGATGTTCTTGAAATTTTTTTTTACAGGATCTTCTAATTTACTTCTTATTACAATCATTACAACTTATATCATATATCCTACTTTTTTGACGTTCGTCAATTTTATTCTTTGGACTTCCCAAGATATTTCTCAAGTTGATTAAATTGTATCGTCATAGTTTGACATTGTAACATAACAACGGGGTAAACCCCGTTACCATTCGGTCGAAAAAATAAATCAATTTATTCTGGCCGCTTTGTCTAATAAAAGAAACTAAACTTTTATTAAATCTTTCTGTTGAACTACGTTGAATATCTTAAATAATGTCGTGTCGGTTTGCCTTCACCAGCAAATAAAATCTAGCGAACAGGAGAAAGTCACACAGTGCTAAATCAGGTACAAAAGCCAATGATCCAACAACACACACAGAATTTAGTTTTTGCTGAAAAACAGTTTCTAAGTGGTCGAACGATTCGATGGCCAATTAAATTATAATCAGGAATTCAACTTTTGGAGGACCACGCTCTCCTTTAAATTATTGTGTACAATTGACTTTGAAATCCTCGCTTCAGCACATCAACCAATGGACGATTTCTGGCTTTCTTAATCAAATTACCTAGTTTTTGAATATTAACTGCCCTCAGTCTAGTTTTTGGATTGCCTGATTTTTATCACCCTCAAGCGTTTCAGGACCACTTCGATATCTCTTAAATAATTTGTACACTTAAGTGAGAGATAAGCACAATTTTTAAAGTTTTTGATGAGTCTCGAAACTAAAATTTATCACAAAAGTCAATCGAGTGTTGTTTAAAACCTACGGTTAGTCAAAACACACTGCCACTCTTACCACTATAAACAGGTATCTAATGTTTTATTTCGCAGTTCCGAAATAAAAGATTATTAAATAAAGGCTTTTTTTAGTATTGAGAGTGCAACTGTAGGAAAAATATTATGTCTACCTCTAACAAAAGGTGACAATGTTGCTATTGGCCAACAATGTGGGAAGTATTTTGCACTCTTGATTCAGAATCAGCTATGTTTACACTTATATAATTTTCCTTGCAGGTGTTCAAGGTCTTCTTGACGACCATCACCAACACCTGACAACTTCATTAGCAGACAAGTCAAATAGAAAGTGCAATACTAGCGGCAGCTCAGCAGAAGACTTCAGTGCCCTCTACACCGGTCTACCGCACGCTCACGATCACCATGGCAATCATACGCCAGCGCATACACCGCCTTCTGCGACGAGAACAATTACAGACCATACAGGTTAGAAAATCTATTGAATATTCTTAAATAGAATTCTCAGTTAAGCTAATTATTTAGGAATTGTTCATTGAAATTTAAATTATGGATCTGCCACCATAGACTATGTAATCTGAAAAATCGTGGTTCTTGGGATTAAACTGTGCGATTGCATGAAGCATCTTCAGGGATGTTCACTCTCTAAGATTCAGTGTTCTTCCAATTTGATACGGTCTAATCCTAACAACGACGATTTCTCATCTAAACAAGGCTATGAAAACTTCCATTTATGTCAGTTCCTATTTATTTGTGAAATTATGCCACTACCACAATATGTACAGCCTTTCTGTAAATTATGTGGACAGAATGGTCGAGTAGTTAGAGAAGCTCATCTGACGGACTAGTCCCATTATGTAATAAATATCTTTGATTTCGTCCTAGTATTCCATCTTCTCGTTTCTGTACCGTTTACGGTACTTACTACTATTCATGATTATACTTACATGGGGTGAAAAGTCCTGAGTCTTTCCGAGAGATGGCAGCACAAACAGAAAACCACATGATTTTCAGTTAGTTTCAATTCTCAGAAGATCCGTGTAAAATTTTCATGATAGTTTTTTCATTACTTTGCGAGTCTCATCTGTTTGAGTGACACTGTTTTTGATTTTTGAAAAACGATAAAACAAAAATAATTTCGTGTGTTGATTAAACATAACCCAAGAATGGCTCGAGAAGTATTATGGCACAATCACAGTCCAAAGCAACTATATGTCGGTGGTTTGATTAACTTAAATGCGGTCGTACAAGCACCGAGGATGTACTACGTTCCGGACCTCCTATGAAGTAATCACTCCAAAAAACACTTAAAAAATCCACCAGATTGTTCTGAATGACCGCAGTGTGAAAAAGAAACAGCTGACATCGTGAAGATATCAAATGAACGTGTGCGACATATTATGCATGAATGCATTTAAAAAAACTAACATACGTGCCCGATGGGTGTCGCGTTGGTTAACAATCGATCATAAACGCATTCGAATGAACCTTTCCCAAAAGCGTTTAGGCGTACTTAAACATAACTTTCACGGTTCCGTTATCTCTGGATCATAATGGTGGATCATAATGATGGAAAATCGTTTCCATAATTACCATTCGGTCAAAAAGTTAGACGAATTTTTTGTAAAACGGCTACAAATCAAGCTGGATGTTGTGACTTTCAGTCCTTTTTGGTCGATATTCAGACATTTAGGAATCCATTTACCCGAAAATTTTCCTAAAGTCAAATCAGAACGGACGGAATGGAGATTCGTCTATTGTCCAAAATACTTTCATGCACAGTCTCAACACTCTCCGGCAAACAGAGAAACAGATCTGCCAGGACGGTTCCAATTGTGTACAATGTTTTATCAAGATTTTCAACTGGATTTGCTATAGCTTCACATTCTACTGTCGATTTCCAAGAAAAAGCACCACCTACTATTCCCATATTGCAGTCAAAGATGCCCGATGTTGTCTTCAGACAGCGTACCATAAAGCGTATTTTAATGAAGCTGCTGGCGCTGACGGAATACCAAAAACTGTGCAAGGGAACTAACACCAGTTTTCTGTAGACTTTTCAACCTATTCTACAGAAAGGTAATATTTCCGTCCTGCTGGAAATGTGCCACGGTTCAGCCGATACCTAAAAAAGGCAAGAAGACCTTGCCAAATAACTACCGACCAGTCGCACTGCTTTCAATAATATCGAAAGTCATGGAAAAGGTGATCAATCAGCATCTTCTAAAATATCTTGAACGATTCAATATTATTAGCGATACACAATATGGCTTTCGTAAACATAGATCAACAGGAGATTTTCTGACTTATGTAACACATGTTTGGAACAACGCAATTGAACAATTTGCAGAATCTCGAGCGGTTGCTCTTGACATATCCAAGGCATTCGACCGTCTTTGGCACGATGGACTGTTGGCTAAGCTACGCTCTTGTCGTGTGTCTGAAAAGTTCTGTTTGTGGCTCTCATGTTTCCTCAGAGAGCGTTCTTTACGAGTGGCAGTCGACGGATTTCTTTCTAACCCCTTCACTATCAACGCCGGTGTGTCCCAAGGCTCCATACTGTCTCCTACTCTCTTTCTCATTTATATTAACGATCTGCTGGAAAAGACCGGAATCCAACCTACAGCTTTGCAGATGACAGTACGCTCGTCTCTTTATTCACTTTGAATGCTCGGACATCGGCTGCTCAGGCGAATATCCGCAGACAGCAGGAGGTCGTTCAACTTAACAAAGACCTGGAAGAAATTCTATCTTGGGGTGACAGTAGCCAAGTAGAATTTAACGCTACAAAAACCCAGGCGGCAGTTTTTTCTAAAAAAGTTAACGTTGCTGAACCCGACATAGTTATGTCGGAGCACTCTATTCCCCTAGCATCGTCGCTCAATTTGTTGGGCGTTAGTTTGGGAGCAAATATGTCCTGGCAAGAACATGTTGCAGGCATAGCAAGGAGAGCTTCTCAAAAGTTGAGAATATTATTTCGAACCAGAAAGCTTTACACTCCACAACAACTGTTACTTCATTACAAAGCTCAAATTCTACCAACTATGGAATACTGCTCCCATGTTTGGGGCTCCGCTCCCAAACATACACTGCATTTGTTGGATTCTGTTCAGAGAAGAGCTGTTCGTCTGATTGGAGACCCGGAACTGACCGGCGGCCTTGATTCGATGGAACATCGAATAACAGTTGGCGGCTTGAGTCTGTTCTACAAGTATTTTCATGGAAAGTGCTCGAAGGATGTAGCCCGCTTAATTCCTCCCAAAGCGGTGCATGTTAGAAATACACGTCGCGCTGGTGCTTCACATCCGTATGAGGTTCAGCTTGTTACTCCGCGTACAACGCTTTTCAAGCAGTCTTTTATATGGAGAACATCATCCCTTTGAAATAATTTGCCCAGCGCTGTGTTTCTCACCGAGTACAACTTACAGCGATTCAAGAACAACGTGAATCGCTTTTTCCGCACACATGCCGCTCCTGGAGCGCTTTAGGGACTTCCCTGCAGCACGGGTGCTAGACCCATAAAAAAGAAAAAAAAATATAACCTTCTGGATTTTCCAAAATAACAAATAATTGTTTTCGTTTAGTTTTCATAATAATAAGGTACTTTGAAAATTTAAAAGGATACCCAATTCTTCATTTTCGTAGGTTTTCGTCGTAATATGGTCCTTCCCGTTCCTAATGTTGTTTCAGGTAAGATGTTATATTATTGAGAAAGTGTTTAAGCTAAGGATTCTCCTTTGCCTTCCATGCAGTCTTATATATTTCTATTCATTTATATCTCGCTTTTTCCCTCCAAAAAAAAAAACATTTTATATTGGTATAAAGTTTTAACTTATTGCTATCAACATCACTAATATATTACTGTAAGTTCTATAACTTATTTCATAATTAAAGGATAAAAATGTGTATTTACGTTTCCAGAATTAAAAGTCTTATAGAACAAAGAACATTTAAAAAACATAAAGTTTATATCACCTATCAAAAATACGATAGGCAATTGTTTCTGCTTTAAATAATTATTTAAAAATGCTACTTCTATCTTTAAAAATTTGGTTAACTGTTGCGATAAGTGAGTCAGATGGATAATCCAGTTATAATTATTGGGTGTGTGAATTTTAATCGCTTTATTGTAAAAAATGGTTACAAATTGATTATTCAATCAACACAAATCTTTGTGGCAGCATTTGAATACCACGTTAGGATAACTCATCTTGTGAGGCTATCCACGAATCGACCCATTTTTTGGTATCCTCATAAGAATGGAAGCGCTGTTCAGATAGGCCGTGCGTCATCGATCGGAACAAGTGATAATTACAAGGAGCAATATCTGGTGAGTACGACGGGTGAAACAGGATATCCTATCCAAGCGCTTCTAGCGTTTCCTTGACGGGTTTTGCGACATGTGGCCGAGCGTTGTCATGTTGAAAAATCACTTTTTCGTGTCTTTTGGCATATTGGGGTCGTTTTTCCTTTAACGCTCGGCTCTATTGCATTAACTGTTGTCGGTAACGTTCCCCAGTAATAGTTTTGTTGGGTTGGAGCAGCTCGTAATACACTACACCCAGCTGATCTCACCAGATACATAGCCTAAGTTTGGAGCCATGAATATTCGGCTTTGGCGAGGATGTTGATGGTTCGCCGGGCTTCACCCATGATTTTTTGAGCTTTGGATTATCGTAGCCTATCCATTTTTCATCAATATTTACGATACCTTTCCGATTGAGCCGTTGAAGCAGTTGTTTACAGATAAAAAATCACCTTTCAACGTCTCTCGGTCTCAATTCGCACCCAATTTCCTTGCTTTTGAATCATTTTCAGTGTACGTAAGCGCTTGGAAATGGTTGTACGATCAACTCCTAATGATTTTATATAGTCTTTTTCCATTTGGCACAGGTCTTCATCGAGTAATGCCTCCAATTCTTCATCTTTAAACTTTTTCCACTGGTCTGGACGTTCTTTGTCTTCCGTGTCGAAATCGCCACTTTTAAAGCATCGAAACCAGTACTGACATGTTTTTATCGATAGAATTTAATCACAGTTTCTGACAGCAATCAATAACCTTCAGCAGCGTTTTTCTTCGAATTAAACAAGAAAAGTAGCGCTTCCGTCAAATGGTGTTTTGTTGGTACGTAATTAGACATATTCAATACTCAAAAAAAATATGTTGTTTACAGTTTGGCAAAATAACATATACTAAAAATTAAAGTCTAATGATGGTGCTTCACCATGAATATAGCAACAGTATGCCCCGATGCGATATAATACAAGTTACGCCCTCTCTTAGAAATCTCTCAGAATTAATTCACACTCATTATAATAACTTCGTAGTAATACGCGCGAGAAAGTTCTGTAATCGAAGGAAACTCTGTTTAGAACAACATCAATATATTGTTAGTGTTCCGTATCAAAATTGAAAAACGGAACACTTATGGAATCATTTTGGTCTGTCTGTCACAGCCGTTTTTGTCCGAAACTATTTGACGTAGAAAATTAAAATATGTCACACCTATAGGAATTGATGGCCTTATCACAACCGTGTGGTCTTAAATGTTAAATTTTACCTTAAAAATTATTTTTTTCTAGGTCCTCGCGTGGAGTGTCAAATGAAAACTCGTGAAAACACGAGTTCAAAAATATATATGATGTAATACTCGCGCAAACTTTTCTTTATATTATTTTTAAAAATTGCCAAAAATCACTATCCGTCCAACCTATGTCTAAAAAAACTACTCAAAAAATTTTGAAAAAAATCTGGAATATTCTCAATAAGGTGTAAATTGAATCAAAATTATCACTAGTCACCTTTGATAATTCTTCTTCTTCTTTAAGGCCGTCTCCGCTGCGAAGTTTGGCATTCATCATAGCGATTTTTATCTTGGGGACGGCAGATCTAAATAACTCGCGACTGCTACAGCCGAACCACTCTCGAAGGTTCTTCAGCCATGAGTTCCGTCGCCTTCCTATGGATCTTCTTCCTACGATCTTTCCCTGCATGATAGTCTGGAGCAACCGAGACTTCTCCCCTCTCAAGATGTGACCCATATATAACAGTTTTCCTCTCTTAATCGTTAGAATTACTTAACTTTCTTTTTGCATACGTTTCATTACTTCCACGTTGGTCACTTTCTCCACCCATGAAATCTTTAGCATTCTCCGGTATATTCATAGCTCAAATGCCTCCAGTCTCCTCACATCAATCGCCTTCATCATCCAGGCTTCCATCCCATAATATAGTACATAACATCTCATCATTCGTATTTTTAATTCAAGGTTTAGATCTCGGCAACAGAAAAGCCTCTTCATTCTTATAAATGTACTTCTGGCCTGTTCAATTCTGATTTTTATTTCTTTGGAGCTATCGTTGTTTTCATTGATGGTTGTGCCTAGATATTTGTATTCTTTTACTCTTTCGATAGGTTGATATACGTATATCCTACGATCTTCCTGAGTTGTTTTTGTTATTAGCATATATTTTGTTTTTTCTTATGCAGTGATAGTCCATACTCTTCACTCGCTGTGACAATTTTATTAATTAACGTCTGTAGGTCTTCATGTGTTTCAGCTAAGAAAACTGTATCATCAGCGTACCTCAGATTATTTATTGCCGTGCCGTTTGTTTTAATGCCTATGTCTTGATGCTTTACTTATTATGTCCTCCGAGTACATATTAAAGAGGATTGGCGAGAATATACACCCTTGGCGAACACCTCTTTGGATTTCTATTTCTTTAGATGTTATGTCTTCCACTCGTATTGCTGCTTTTTGGCCATAGTAGTGATAATTAATCTGGTATAAAAAAAAATTGAATGTTTTAAAAATAACACAGGGGAACAGCTGTTTTGGTGTCGAGGTTTTCTGAGCTGATTCTATATCAATTTGATGTCCTGAATTCAAATAACGTATTCATTTGTACCTAGGAGCTCAAATTTTTAAGATATACAATTTTAGAGAAATATAAGTTACATTATGGTAACTCAAATCCGTAAGTGTAGTAAACAAAAGTAGATACGAAATTTTTATTTTAGTTATACAAAATACAATATTATGTCGTACTTACAAACAAAAAAAAACATTGAAGAAATGAAATAGTCACTCAACACTTCTTTTCCGCGACATTCTTGAATGTTTTTTTAAACAGTCCCTTTTTAAACTCCAGCAGTAATCTGCCATCATGTGCATGTCCCATCTTCCTTGGTAGCGGTCCTCCATAACTTTAATATCTTGGTGAAATCTTTCACCTTGTTCCTCACTCATGTCTCCTAAATTTTCTGGAAAACGGTCTAAGTGGCTGTGTAAATAGTGTATTTTAATACTCATATTGCACCCTAAGGATTTGAAACTATTAAGCATCTTGTTAACCATTTCAACATAGTTTTGAGCTTTATGTTTGCCTAGAAAATTTTCTACAACTGCAACAAATGATGTCCAAGCTTCTCGTTCAACTTGATTCATTGAATTTATAAAGGCAGGATCCTTAATTAAATGTCTTATTTGTGGGCCGTCAAATATCCCTGCTTTGAGTTTCTCTGTGCTCAACTGATGCATTTTTACCCCTATATATGCAAAACAAGACCCATTCTTATCAAGAGCCTTTACAAATTGCTTCATTAAGCCCAACTTTATATGTAACGGAGGAAGTATGATTTTTTCTCTTTCAACCAAAGCGTCGTTAATGACATTCTTTTCCCCAACGTCCATGTTTTCTCTCTGAGGCCAATCTTTTCTAACCCAGTGGTGTGTTTTGTCCCTACTATCCCAGAGGCACAAGAAACACGGATATTTCGTGTAACCACTTTGCTGCCCAAGAAGAAAGTTTACCATTTTTAAGTCTACACAAATCATCCATTGATGTTCGTAATACTTTATCTTCTGCAAGACCAAAGCTATGGTATTATATTCTTCTTTCAGTTTCGTTGAGTGAGCTAGTGGTATTGAACCATATTTATTCCCATTATGTAGAAGGACACATTTTAAACTTCGCTTTGAACTGTCAATAAATAGGCGCCAATCATCTGGAATATATTCAGAAAGTCCCATTTCTTTCATGAGTCCCCTAATTTCGTGACAAAATACAAGATTGTCTTCTTGAGAAAAGAATGGTAGCAGATCTTTTTCTCTTATACGGTAAAAGGTAATTTTGGTTCCTTGTTCCAGTAAATTTTTGTCGTTCAACCTAGAAGCCAGTACTTCAGATGCTTTTTTCGATAAATTGAGATCCCTGGTGAGATCATTTAATTCATTTTGATTGAAGCGTTGAGGAACTGATGACGTCCCCTCATAGTCACTGTTAGTTTCATTAGCATCAGAACTTTTATTAACATCAGAAGAGCGATCAGAGGGAAAATATTCGTCATCAGAGATATGTGGTAGCTGATGAAATGTTGGAATCGGTATTTCATCTGAGTGCGGGATAGGGCGTATTGCCGAGTCTAAATTGGGATAAGTCCACTTACTGCGACTATTTCGATTGATTCCATTAGTATTTACTAAACAGAAATAACAATCATTGAAGTGGTTTTTTTGGTTCTCTCCAAACCATTGGTACGCCGAATTTTAGACATTTTCTTTTCCCGGTAGTCCACTGCCGTAAATGCTCTGTACAAGTTTTACATACGAGATGCAGGGCCCACGTTTTGTCCTGATCACCAAGCTTAACTCCAAAGTATCCAAGATACGCTCGCTTTACAAAGTCAGTAATAGTTTGTCTGCTTTGTTGAAACATGTATTCTCCGCATATATAGCAAAACACATCAGGTTTGATTTACACAACTTCTTCTTGAACTGGAACCTGAACTCATTTTAATTCTGTTCAATAACACAAAAACACTCTTTTCTTAACATAAAATAACACGCCGAATTCGATCTACTCTCATTAGTAAGAACGCACAAACTGACGAGACTTACCCGAGTTAGGTGATTAAAAGGGTCAGTTCAGGTACCTGATAGGCAATGGTTCCACTATTTATAGATTTACCTGGAATTTACTCAATTACCGACTGACAATAAAACCATTGTACCTACATTAATGAATATATAATAATTTTAGAACTCTCATAAATGAATATACTGAATAAAAACCACATTGGTAGATAAGTTGATGTATCTAAAAAAGTAGAGCTGATAGAGAAAAACGGATTGCATGTATAGATTTAGCGTACCAAATATAGTTAAAATCAGCTCTAAAATCCCAGGCACCAAAACAAAAATATTTTTTTTGTTGCCCTGTGTAATCTATCCTCCTATTTGAATACGAGGGTCGCCTTTTAAGTTTTTGCAAACGACCACCAGATGGCCGTATTGAGATATAACATTACCATTGTTGTAAAATTTGACATTTGTTTAACGCAGTGACAGCTCAGAAATTGACCGAGTAGTTTGTTACAGTTTTGTGAACAAATGGAAATTTCACGTGAAGGTGTTGGATGATTTTTTACGATTTTAATAATGGCTAATTCAACAACAATGTCTCGAATCGCTTCGTTCAACTTTTGGTAATGAATCACCATCAGAAAACACATTGGTTTGCAAAATTTCGTCATGGTCGTACTTCCGTCAGCGATGAATTTCGTGAAGATCGACCAAAATCAGTTGTTGTTCCAAAAAATATCGATGTTGTGCGCAACATGATTGAAGAGGATCGGCATGTGACTTACCATGAGATAAAGGCATTCTTAGGCATATCGAAGACTGCAGTACCTTCGCTTTTGCTTGAACATTTAGCTGTGAAAAAAATCTGTTCCCGATGGATTCCGCATAATTTGACCAAAACTCAAAAACAGGCTCATGTCAATTGATGTAAGGAAATGTTCAAAAAATTCGAACCGAGGACATACAAAATCCGTATACAACATCGTAACAGGAATCGAAACTTGGATACATTCGAACGAGCTGGAAACTAAGCAACAGTCAACTGTTTGAGTGTTCCAAAACGAACCGAATCCACAAAAGTGGCTCGTTTGGGAAGCACTTCCAAGAAAATAATCGCTTGTTACTGATTATACAAGACATGTCGCAATCGCTGATTTAGAGGATCGAACAGTTAATGCTGGATGGTATACAACAATTTGCTAGCCAGAAGTCATCTATGAAATCAGGAAAACAACCGAAAAACGTCGCATCATTCTTCATCATGATAATACTTGCTCTCACACAGAACGTCAAACAATTGATTATTTACCGGAGAAAAACATCCAGTTAATGTATCACTGCCCGTATTCACCTGATTTATCGTATAAGACTTCTTTTTGTTCCCGAAGGTCAAAAAAATGCGCAGACAGCAATTTTCATTACCTCAAGAAGCTGGTGAATCCTTCCAAAAGCAGATACCAACTTCAAAGTGGAAAAAATGTTTCGAGAATTGGTTCGAAGGCATGCAAAAGTGTATGAATCTTAAAGGCGAATATTTTGAGAAATAATAAAACGATTTGTACTAAAAAATTTTGTTTTGTTTTTGTAAAAACTTACAAGGAACGAGGGCTTATACAGACGATAAAAGATATTAGTTCTACTAGAGACAGAACCTTGATAGGAAATATGTTTTGCATTTTTCCTAATGATATAGAAGTTCGTATTGTAAAAAGTTTTTTTAGCCATCAGAAGCAAGTTTGTGTCTAAATCCTAAATATTGTTTTTTGAAAATTCATTTGGGGTGTGTTTTGTAAAGTTACTTATCATTTTATACCTCCGTAACCAAGATTTTTATTTTAAAAGCAATCACGGTACGGAACACCAATTGTGCAAGTCCGACTTGCACTTAACCGCTTTTCAGGAAAGCTTGTGAAAACACGAGTTCAAAAATATATATAATGTAATATTTGTGCACACTTTTCTTTGTATTATTTTTAAAAAATTTGCCAAAAATCGCTGTTTCCTCCTTATCTCGAAAAGTACTGATCAAAAAATTCTGAAAAAATTCTGGAATATTCTCCATAGGGTGTAGATTGAATGAAAATTATCACGAGTGCATTACCTTTAATAATTTATCTAGTATATGAAAAAAAAATAAAAAATTCAAGGTCATCAGTTTTCAACAAAGATCGGAAAAAAAACTTTTTGAAAACTCATTTGGGGTATGTTTTGTGAAGTCATTGATCATTTTATACCTCCGTAACCAAGATTTTTATTTTAAAAGCAATCAACGTATGGAACACTAATTGCGCAAGTCCAACTTTCACTTTACCGGTTTTTTTTCTTAATTAAAAACACTAATACACTTCTAAAAAATCAAATTTCACGAATCCGAACGATTTTTTCCTGCAAGAACAAAAAAATAATGAATTTCTAACAAATCTATAATTATTTCACACCCAATTACACATACGGTATACTCCCATTATTTGCTACAAAAGAATATTATCGAAACAAGTTGACATCTGTTGTACCCTTGACGACCCTTAACGTTAAATAACAGGGCTGTAATTGGCTTGTCTTTATTTAAACCCTCTTAATAGGCGCTTTAATAATTATTTTGTATACTTTGGAAGGTAGGATTATTTGATCAAAACTGAGATAAAACAGTAGAGATTGATTTTTATTGATATTTGGATATGAAAGTCAAGAGGGGACAGCGAATTATAAATAATAATAAAATAATAGAACTGGTAATTAACAAAAATGTTGCGTTTTTTGAAAATATAACTATTTTTAAGATAACGTGCATTAAAAAGTTGAGTCGGGTCATTGTACCTTATTTGACATTATCACAACGAACGCAGAAACATATATAACAGAAAAAGACGTAATAGAAGCACTGAATGAACTACTAAAATATGGTGGACACTCTCTGGTTAAGCAACTCTAGACACTTTTATTATTTATTTATTTATAGATTCAATTCCAACGGGCCAGGGCCCAATTACAGGAATAACGTTTGTACTAATGAGCTACATATAAAAGAAGAACATGATACAATTGAA
Source organism: Pachyrhynchus sulphureomaculatus (assembly GCA_019049505.1). Classification (NCBI taxonomy): domain Eukaryota; kingdom Metazoa; phylum Arthropoda; class Insecta; order Coleoptera; family Curculionidae; genus Pachyrhynchus; species Pachyrhynchus sulphureomaculatus. The sequence goes on from CM032449.1 coordinate 180,857,793, forward strand.
ATAATAACCAGAGTATACAAGTAAGAATATTTAAACAGTTTGAACAATCTCCAAACTAAAAAAAATATAAAAAAATAGTAATAATAAAAAACTACAAATTTGAGCAACCTCATAAAAACACAGAGCAACCTCTAAACACTGAGCAGAGAACCAATAAGTACCGACAGCCTACTGCAACGGAAATCACCAGAGTTTCCAATGACATTGCCGTGCTTGCACATTATATAAATAGGGCTGTGGAATAATATATTTGACCTAGCTCGGCCAAGGCTAAAAATAGGTGAGTGCCTTGCTCCAAGGCATGGTACATGGAAAGATACATTGCTTAATAGGAAAGGGCAATCAATATGGTGATTTAACAGCTTATATAAGAATTTGATGGAGTGAATGTCCCTTCTCTTTGCAAATGGCAACTCATTAAACCGTGACAAGATTAGTCCGTGATCAACACCGCGGTCCGGATAGACACCATCCCTCTTGAAAATAAGATATTTAATGAAGCGCCTCTGTATCGATTCCATTGAGTTGTTATGGCAATTATATATTGGATACCAAACAATAGAAGCATAGTCAAACTTAGACCTAACAAAGGAATAATAGAGAAGCTTGATTACAGATATGTTAGTAAAGTCTACAATTTCTACATATACTTATACAGAGGATTATAAGATCGAATAGAATCCCAGATGAATGGAGAACAGCCACAGTTATACTAATGCACAAGAAGGGAGAAAAAGAAGATCCAAATAACTATAGAGGCATAAATCTGCTGAACTGTACACTGAAATTAACAACAAAGATTGTTCAACAAAAATAAACGCGAGAATACAAATGGAAGAAGAACAGCAAGGATTCAGAAGTGGGCGCTAATACACCGCCGCCGTATTCATTGTGAGATAGATAAAAGAAAAATTCATAGAATACAACATTCCAGCATACTTGTGCCTGATAGACTTAAGCTTTCGACAGTGGGCAAATAGAAGACGTTATTCATCTATTATATAACAGGAACATCCTATTAGACCTAATTAAAACTATCGAGAATATATACCATATAAGACAATAAAGTAATCGCAAAATTAGCAGAAGAAAAACCGAACCAATCAACTATGAATCTTGAATTAGGCAGGGAGACTCTTTAAGTCCTCGTCTATTTAATATTGTCATGGATGAAATTATAAAAAATGTCAAAAGAAAGAAGGGATATAGAATGGGTAATAGAGAAGTTAAAATTATATGTTATGCAGATACCGCGATAATAATGGCTGAAACCGAGAACGATCTGCAAAGGGTGCTATACAAATTCTACATAGCAGCAAAACAATATAATATGTCAATCTCAACTGAAAAAACCCAAGACAATAGTGATATCAAAAGAGCCGATCAGGTGCAAACTGGTGGTGGAAGATAAACCAATAGCAACAGGTGATAGAGGTTGATTACCTGGGTATCAAAATATCTAGTATTGGAAAAATCGACGAAGAATTAAAACATCAAGTCAACAAGGCTAATAGGCTAGCGGGATGCCTCAGTGAAACCATATTTAGAAATAAATCCCTCTCCGTTGAGAAGAATTTATTTCTAAATATGGTTTCACTGAGGAATATACAAGAGTGTAATACGACCAGTAATGACCTACCCATCTGAAACAAGACCCGGAGATGTACAAACAAGATACTGAGGGATAGAGGAGACATAAGGTGCACATATGTAATATAGAGAATATCAACCAGTGGATAAGAGGAAGAAAAATGGAATGGGATCAACACGTAGGAAGAATGGAAAACAACAGGATAGTACGGATAGCAGGAGATCAATGGGACGTCCAAGAAAGAGATGGAGCTACGATCTCTAGAGCAAGGAACAAAGAAAACAGGCAATAGTCCCTAGCTTTAAGTCGGAAGAAAGAGACATTATCACCTCTGACATTAGATAAGTAAAAGGGCCCTGATAACTTTAAGTTGATAAAAAAAGACACAAATTACTAATGTTTCAGACCACCCCAGTACACTTAATGACAATTTGGGACACTTTAAAAACTGACGCTCACTGTTCATTATTCTTGATCCTGAAATAAAACGAACAAAATAATGACTTACCTGAACGACATCTGATTGACAACTGACCATTTGTTTTTTGGCGTTGGGGTCAGAGACTCCGTTTTCAGGTTCGAATACCAAAGTGACAGAATTATAGCTATATCAGTAACTTGATTATATATGTTATACACCTCTAACATTGACAGGAAGTCCAAATTACCTCAAGCCGATTATACATATTAAAAATCATGCGCCTTATGACGCTAGAATCACAAGTATGGAGCATGCTCTACGGGGTCAGGTGGTAGCCTTGGTTGGAGAAGCTCCTCCTTAATCTGTTCTGTCGCCTAATCCTAGGGCTCTCTCTCATTTTGTCTTTGGTTGGGTTCCTGGCCCAGTTCTAGATGTGGTGTAGGCTGCGACGCCTGATGAGAAAACAATGGCGGCAGGTGCAAGCTTACGTCAATGATAACACTGCACCGTTAGTATTATATTGTTGCGAGCTAGCGACTGAGGAAACAACAACAGTTGAATTTCTAAGTTTGAGGGGCATTATGTTATTTTCAGAAGGATTTTACCATTTTCTAAGGTCCATGGTCACAAATGAAAATACCTTACGTAATATTATTTAAAAATGCTAAATGTTAATAGGTTAAACATAATATCAAATATAAAATCACTTACCGATACAGACGGTCCAACTATAACAGGCAAATGGGCGCGGTGTATTGACATATATGTATAAACGCGAACATAAATAATATACAACACTTGACGAAAGAAAATGCAGTCCATATTAGAAATATAGCAAAATTGATTATCTTGTTTAACACATCTAAGTATAAGCTTAACATTATAAACACAATGTTTAAACGAAAAGTCCATACGGCGACTTTTTAAATTTGCAACTTTGTCAATCACTAATTGATTAAAATTACTGATATCTTCTATCATTTTCTTTTCTATTGACAACATTCCCAATGCTGAAAGTCTTTCTTCATTCATGGCACTTCTCAAAAACGACTTAATTCTTTTTAAAGTGGAAAAATTTCTTTCAGCTTCAGCAGCTGTCATCGGAATGGTAATAATTAACTGCAGTAAAGTATACGTTTTGTAAATTATTTTCGATTATAAATCGCAAACAATGCACCCCTCCTGACAAATTTCTAAAATCTGGCAGTTTATAAATAAGTTCAAGTTCAGTTTGTAATCTAATTTTGTCCAAAAATAGATATGCCTGAACTATATCATTTAAATAGTGCGATGGGAATTTATTTTCAAACTCCGAGAACTTAGAAGACATAAACAGTAGCGAACCACTTAGATGACTATTAAATGAAAACCTTTCCTTAATTTGAATTAATATATAATCACATACTTCTTTTACTGCAACTACTTTCGTTAAATAAGGATCTTCCTTACGTCATTTATTCTGAAAATGAACTACATCTTCAATTAAAGTAGGAATTTTTTCAGCATTTTGTCTTTCAGTCACTATACATTTTTCAAATATATTAATTGCTGTGGCTACCTGTGCAGGATCAAAAGTCGATTTTTGCAAACTGTTATATAGGATATCGGCGTGTGGCATAATTTTATGAAGAAATGTTAGCCAGAGTACAAATTGTGCATCGTATAACATTCTACAGATTGCAGACGCTTTATTAATTGTAGTAGATTGTTTCGAAGTATTTTCTACCTTCTCCATACATTCGATAAGTGCTTCTCTGTTTTCAAAAATAATATTTATAGTTCTACTTTTAAAAAGCCACCGTGTCGTAGAAGTTCTTGAAATATGGCAGCGTACAACTTCATTTAATATTTCAACCCGCTAAGGAAAATTTGAAAAAAAAATTCATAATATCTGTTATATTAGAAAAGAAAATACGTACTTCTGCATTCTGGCTATTGCATGCGCTAAAATTAAATTTATTGGATGAGCATAACAGTGAAGATGATAGCCGTAATTATAATCATCTTGAATAATTCTGTTTACGCCGCCATAGCGGCCACTCATAACATTTGCTCCATCATAGCTTTGTGAAATTAATTTATTTGGTGTATCTGTAACTTTGAGCAAAACGTCTTTAATACAATTTGCTAAACCAATTGCATTATGATCTTGTGGATTCAAAAAAGCCCAAAATCGTTCAGTTGGAGTACCATCTTTTAAAATGTATCTGAAAACTACTACCATTTTAAACTTATAAGAAATATCTGTGGTCTCATCTGCTATAACAGAGATGAATTGGGCGTCTGCTATTTTATTCTTTATATATTCGTGGCAAACTTGTAGCATGCAATCTAATAATTCGTTCTGAATTATTTTTGAAGTACCTTTGAAGACCGTAAATTTTTCAAAATGCTCTTTTAATCCCCTGGATTTTGCGAACCATCCCTTTCATCGTGTCCTCGCAAAGTTAATTCGAAAACATCTCCAGAATTTTATACAATTTATAATTTTCGACAAAACGTAATTGTTTTTCAATACATTGTCATTATGTTTTTCGATACCTCTTCTGTAGACTCTATCCAGTTGTTTTATATCAACTTTTCCCAAAAGTCTTAGTTCTAACTGAGAATTTATATGAACCTGCAAACTTTCATGCTTTTTTTTGTGATAAGTGTGCCAGATCGACTTCCCCTCTTTTCACCCAACTCGCTTCAGCACTTTCAGATGCAAATAGCAAGCAAGCGTTTTTTGCTCCTTACTTACTTGAGTAATACTAAAATTCGGAATCGGTTTTCCCGCAGCTTTCACTTTACGTTTGGCTTCTAAAGGCAACTTCGAAAAATTTTGTTTTAAATAATTCACTGTATATTCAAAATTTCTTTTAACGCCTAATAATTTACTACACCCCGGCTGTGCATCCATTTTTTCGTTCATTACATCAATTATAATCAGTTTATGTCATCCACAATTTAATACTAACAATTGTTGCAAAATATTGAGCACCAAAACCAAATTTAACTACTCTGACTGGAACCGCTTAGATTAGATGGAAAATACAAACGAATCGACACGACGCTTCTATCCCAATCCAAATACGCAAAATCACCAAGTAAGTGTGAACCATGGAAAGAGAAAAACGACGAGTTTACATCTTCGTATTAAAGAGAGACAGAACGCAAAAACGAATAAAACGAGACACCGCTTTGCTTTACATCCAGTTCTTGTAGTTTGTGCGCTTAGGAAGCTTCAGTGACAACTCGAGGTTTAACGGTACGTAAAGTATTAGAGTTGTTATAAATTGTTCTTGTTCATTTGTAGTGAAGGTTCACTTCTTTAAAAGACGTTTGTATGATTAAAGTATAATACAAAATAATTTGCATTTTGCCTTGTTGTTGACAGGGGGTTCACGTGCTCATGTGCTCCTTTAGAGGAGCCGCCACTGCGTAATAGCCTTCGGTGACTGTTGGCCCCTTCTCAAGACAATCGATCAGTATTATTGCATGCGCATCCCAAAAAATACTTGCTGAAACCTTTCCATCTAATGTTTGTGTTTTAGATGCTTCAGTCGGCTTTCATCCGGTTCCAGCCACTCTGCGGACAGCCTGTTGGACTCAGGCGTGTAGTGGTGGATCCATATTTCGTCCAGTGTTACGAATCGGCGCAAAAAACTCCTTTGGATTGAGCCGAAACAGTGCCAAACAGCGTTCTGAATCTTCGACACGTTGCTGTTTTTGATCAGACATGAGACTGTACGCTCCTATGCGAATATTCATGCAAAATATGCCTCACGCGTTCTATTAATATCTCCACAATGTGAGCTATATATCTCACTTTCACTTTGTAGTCATTCAGAACAATATGGTGGATTTTTTGTGTTTTTTGTAGTGAGTGCCTCATTTGGGCGTCCGGAACATGGTGCATCATCTGTGCTTCTATGACTGCATTTAAGTTTCACTAAATCATCGACATATAGTTGCTTTCTACGGAGCAGATGTGCCATAACACTTCTCAAGCCAATCTTTGATTCTGGCGATATTTCAAAAAGCAATGTTTAAACATTCTTTTTGTTTCATCGTTTTGCAAAAATCAAAAATTGGGTCACTCAAAAAATTGGAACTCGCAAACTAAGGCTCCATTCACACTATGAGGCCGCTCTCGATATGTTCTCGGTTCGCTCTCGGTTCGATACAATATGTTTACAGAAGAAACGATGAGTGAATTCACACAATCACTGTCACCCAGTTTCGATCTCATAACGCTCCAATATCGATACATTTCAAAGAATATTTTGTCGGAGCGAGATCGGACTTGTCATGACTTGTTACGGTAGTATGAATATGTTTTCGATTCGGCTCCACTCCGTACCCCCTCAATTGTGCACTAGACAACAAGCGACATTCAATAAATTCTAATTACTTACCTCAGACACACCATTAGTTTCTGTCGGGGATTAATATGATACTTTCTGGAAATGTGGTATTTAACTTCTTAGTTTTTGGTTCTACTTTTGTTAATATCATTTCAAGTGTCCCAGAATCCATTCTAAAATACTTTATAAACTATTCTTCATCATCAATGAGATGACGGTACAGTGTATAATATTCATATTCACTTTTTTGAGCCTTTAAACTTGGGTGTATCCATATCCTGCTTCTCGGTTTCCTCTGTTTTTCGATGATTTTTGAATCATCGTCTAATGGTATAATTGCTAATTCTTCAATTGAAAAGTTAAATGACATTATATATGCACTTTTTGTCAACTACTCCGATCTAACATGTATCGTTGACAAAGAAAAATTGAAGCAAGATCTAAATCGGAACAGCAATGTGGATTTGGATTGTGAAAATTCTATCGACCCAAGAGCGAACCGAGAGCACATCAAGCGCGGCCTCATAGTGTGAATCGAGCCTAATAGATAAAATGGCATGAAAATTTTACACGAATCTCCTGAGAGTTAACGCTAACTGAAAATCATATAAATTTTTTGTTTGTGCTGCTATCTCTCGGAAGGTATCGGGGCTTTTCACCCCAAATAATATATATTAATTTTTGTTTCTTTTTTATTTAATAAAAATATATTTTATTATTGGTAATTAAATTCAACATTAGACATGAAATGAAAAAAGTCCCACCTCATAATCTAATCCTTCACCTGCTGCAAACCCATTTCAGCCGAACTAATCCCAAAAATCCCCATTAATATCACTTAGGGGTGCCATACATCCCAATATACATATGGTATAAAAGGGGATGGCACTCGCAGCGTATCCTAATGAAGTGTCGATTTATCCCGGTTTACTACGCTTAGCGGTCGAACATATGCATTAGAACAATGATTCCTATGTCCGGGTATTGTTCCGACGATCTGGGCAACACTCAATTTGACATATTGTTATATTAGGCTATACAACTACATATGTCTATTTTTGAGGATGTTGTGTAGGTTCGATATTATGACGTTTAGTAATAATTATAAACCAATTTGATACAGTTTTGTCAAATACTAGAGAAAGGTGATGGTTTCTTGGGCCGCGAGTTCTTTAATTATTCTCCGACTTACCAGTCAAAACAACACTGACTAATGGATACACACCCAGACACATCAGGAAACACACACGCATACAACGCTTTTCAAGCAGTTTTTTTATATGGACAACATCATCCCTTTGGAATAATATATATATATATATATATATATATATATATATATATATATATATATATATATATATATATATATATATATATATATATATATATATATATATATATATATATATATATATATATATATATATATATATATATATATTGACTCAATCTACTTGATCTTTAATTATTGAGGATCAAGTATATTGCGTCAAAAAAACGTCAGAAATTCATACCAAATTTTGTCCGTGTCCGTTCATCATCGAGCTACAACCCTCCAAAGGGAATGCATCCAGAAAATAGTTGCTATTTATTATTTGCCAAACTGTTGAAAATTGAAACTTTAAATTTAGGTACTGCCCTAAACTGCATGCACTGATTCGATCTGTGATACTAAAATTATCGACATTTTAACAGGCCCTTCAAACGCAGGGCAAGGCAGGGTAAAAATTTTTGTACATTTAAATCTATAATTTTCTATGTCAACTTAAAAAAAACTAAAAATTCTCTACGAAAAAAAGATGCCTTTTATTAAACACGATTAAAAGAGCCATTTTCGAGATAAACTGATTTAAAGATGCAAAAAAATGCACATGCAGTTACTTCTTGTATTGTCGAACGTAATTTTTTCCAAGATTTCCACAATACTTACAAGAAAATATATTTTTTGATACAATTGGCTCATTTAACACGTTATTGTCTTATTTTTGCTTGAAAACCCGATCGTCTAAGAAAAATATTTTCAATAAAAGTTTATATAACTGAAAAAAAAAAGATGAACATTTGGCAGCATTGTTAGCACAGGCGTTACAAAGGGGCCAGTAAATAAAATTTCTCTAAAGCTTAAAAGTGAATTTTTCTTGACTTGTTCCAAGGAATCATTTCAATATAATAAACGAATTTTTGTAACACCCTGTATATACGCTCTGAAGAAATAGAGAAAATCTCTTACACTAGAGGGTGTGAGGGATAGGTATATTTTTTGCAAGTTAAACACAATTTAAAAATTAACAGATTTTAAAAAAGTTGCCCAAATTCCTGACACTCACTTGATGTGACTATCTTTGAATCCTTTTTTCAGACGGAGCCTTCAAGAAACTTAAACCCGAGCCCCAAACCCCCACAAGTTCCTCATTAGGCGGTACAGTGTCCCCTGGAGGCCCCTCACATGCAGGACATACTCCTACCACGGCCTCGTGTCCCACACCAGCACGCCGAAGGCATCGGACAACCTTCACACAGGAACAGTTGGCGGAGTTAGAGGCTGCCTTTGCGAAAAGTCATTATCCTGATATTTATTGTAGAGAGGAATTGGCCAGGAGTACTAAACTGAATGAAGCGAGGATACAGGTAAATGATTTCAATATTGACACAACAGAGAGATTCTGCAACGCTTATTTTAGGCCACTGTCTTTATCTTGATTTGAAGCATGCGCCCACCGTTTGGAGTTTGCGGAGTAGTAAAGGGAAGAAATTAAATATAAGAACTCAACTGTTATTGTGATTTGAAGCATGTGCCCATCATTCGGAGCTTGCGCAGTATTGAAACAAAATAAGATAATCATTTATTAAGGATAGCGGTTTCCCTTATTTAGGAACTTACCATATAAGAGAGGATATTTGAAGTTCGTTATTCTTATCGCTATTATGGTAGGGCCTGTTTTTTTTTTCTTACATAGGTTTACAAACCACTACGAAAATACAGTAAAATTGAAATGATAGTCTCTTATTGCGAATAACACTGACAACAGTTAATTAGTATTCAGATTATGTTGGGATTTTGCAGTCTTTGTCACAATAGCATTACATTATGTCTAATGCTAATTTCAAATGAAGTTTTATTTATCGCACATTCATATTACTGGCAATGTTGAAGGAAGTGATAGAAACCTGCTAGATACAATTTTAATTTAGAAACTTGTGTTGACCTATCAAATACTAATAACCGCTGGCTTAACCACGAAATGAATGACAAAAAGTCCCTAAGTTTATAGAAGATGAATATTAACCTAACCTTGCAATTGCTTCGCGTTAATACTGCGTATGCTTGAAATAACGATAAGGACAAAAGAATGTGAAAAATAAGTATTGCAAAATCTCTCTAATAAAAGATTGATTTTTTGCATTATCTAGTCAAGAAAGACTACTCATTAATTTTTTTGTTACTTCCGCAAGGTGAATAAGTTGACCAAACAATAATTATTAATATATTATTAGTACAACTATACTTAAAAATGCGATACTGTAACAACCAAGAAGGTATTGTATTAAATATTATTTTTGGGTAACTCTAAAGAATTATTACGTGAGTTAGAATAAGGTATAAATAGAGTAAAAAGACAAAAGTTACTACAAAGATATTAAAGAATATTCCGCATTAGGCAGGACGTGAGCCCTAGATGCGGCACGACTAGGCGGCAAAATCTAAACAATACATTTAGATTCTGTCAAGTAAGAACGTGTCCGCGATAATTCATTTTTGGTAAATACGATTCAAGCGATTCAACAAAAAATCAGTAGAGGGCACTCTTGTCTACGACGCATTTTAGTAAAAGTGTCAGTTGATTCCGACGCTTCGGCGAAATCACGTAAAATGCAAAATGATTCACTTGTTTTCGCGTCAATTCGAGGCAATCTTTCTTTATTTCCATCCAAAAGGGCCTAAAATGACACATTCCACGGCCGCTAAATATATTAAACAGTCGGTGTCGTTTGTGAAGAAGTGGGTAAATCGTTTTAATGAAACGAAAAATGTCGACAACTTGCCAAAATGTGGCGCGGTAGGCAAAGTCACTCTGAAAGTCGAAAAAAAACGAGCCGTGTCTTTGTTTTTATGGGACTCGAAGGAGCGCAAAATTAAGAAAATCGGGTTTGAAAGGGTCCCATGAGACCATTTAACAACATCTTCGTGCTCATGATGTCAAATTTCAAAACACGTTGAAGGAACCTTTGCGGGGCGAAAATCACGTCGCGAAGCAGCTCGCTTGGGCCCACGATAAGATACTATAGTGGCCCTCACAATCGCCGGACGCTAACCCTATTGAAAACGTTTAAGCCCTTATAAAGAGAAAGCTCAGAAGAAGGACTCTAAGGACTTTGACTCAATTGTCTCGTGAGATTCGAAAAATTTGCAAAGTATGCACAACAACTCGTCGACAACATGCCTCGAAGATGACAGGCGATTATTGATGCAGGAGCCGATTGGACAACTTACTAAGGCAATTGCGCGGTTGCTAGCACACCAAAGAATACACTGATAGCAAATAATGTTCTCGAAACAAATTTTTTTCTAGAATACAAGCGGTTACGTTCTTACTTGACAGACTATATATGAAGGGGCCTACGGAGAAGCGACACTCGACTAACACGATATGTCAATAGGGAACCAACCATAATTAAGTTTAGAATCATTAATTAGGGCAGTTGAAAATCACAGAATTTTGTGGGATATAATTAGTGTTGCGTCATAAGCGACAAAGTAGAATTACAAGTCATTCTGTGTAGTAATTTATTTCATACCATAAGACTGTTATCTGAATTTCTTAAAATGGATAAAACTAAGTATCGTGCTTTCATATAAAGTTTATAAAACTTTATGGAAATTCATCTCCTTCGTTTACAACAATTAAGAAACGGGTTGCCAAATTTAAACGTGTCTTGAAATCGATCTACGTCAACAGGGCAACAACATCAGAAATCAATGAATTAATGCACCAAGGCTCCGCTTGTTTACATCTAAATCCGATCCAAGATTAATAGTGGACTCAAGGAAGGGCGACTGGAAACGATGAGTTACGATTTGGTTTTATGTAGGTGTTGTCAGATTTCTAAAATTTAAAATATTCAGTATTTCCCCAACTTTTACTATATTATTAAAAGTCTAATCTAATGAAGTAAAACTATCATGCATAGATTTAGCTAATAGGGAAGAAATTAAATATTATATTTATAAGAAAGAGATGAATATGTTCTAAATTTGTACTTTAATAATTTATATCTAATCATATATTTAAATTAACAAATATAAGTGACACCGGTACGTATCTACAACCGGTTTTACTAGCAGAACACGTGCGATCATTCCGGTTTTTAGCGGCGCTACACGGTCGCGGAATACGGTTCTTTTTCTCGACAGGCTTGGAAATCCGTCCGATATTTTCTACTTATCCTTACAGCACTCATCGTAGATTCTTAGGGATCACTGATTTGGCGGAAAACGATGATATGAATGACATACTATGTCTATTTTTGTTTGTGTCTGGGAATTGCACAATATGGTATTGGTTGATCGCCGCATACGAACGTAAAATTGTTGAAACTAAAGTCACTTCAAAAGAACGTGTAGGTTATGTTTTGCATGGAAAATTATACATGTAAAATCTCTGTGCACAATAGGTCCGCGCTTGCTCCCAGCAGAACATAAATGTATCCGCATGAAAATCTTTGAACAGGGCATAGAGCGTTTTAACAAGAATAAAACTGATTTTGTGCATCAATTTATTACTATGGATGAGACTTGGATTTACCCTTAGACCATTATCTAAAGAGCAGTTAAAACAATGGACACCAGCCGGTTGTTCAGTACCGAAATAGGCAACGTTGTTTCGATCAGCAGGAAAGGTGATAGCCTCGCTGTTTGGAATACTAAAAATATTTTGTTTATTGAGTATCTTGTAAAAGGTAAAATAATAACCGGATAACATCATTCTAATTTTCTAATGCAACTAGACGAAAAATTCTAGAGAAAAGAATAAGTTTGCAGAATAAAAAAACATCATTTGGAAATTGGAAAATCTGCACTACGAATTCTTAAAACATCCACCCTATTCCCAGATTGAGCTCCTTCCTTGTTACTTGAATGTTGATGAATAACATAGGTATACAAAAAAAAGATTTTCTGTCTTTTAAGTAAGACACGTGTTTTCTTAAATATTTTTTTTATGCTGAATCTAAAAAAAATCATAAAAAAAAGAAATCCACCATGAGGTTTTTTTCAGAAAACATACTTAAAGTTGTCAGAAAACTATTAAATTGAAAAATAAAACATTTTAATAATGTAATGTATAATCATTAAAATTATGGAATAAAATTATTATTTCGGACATCTTGAAATGTCCTGAATCCAAATTTATCATAAAAACTTAAAAATATTAGGTTTTAGTGTTCATGTTTAACAGAAAATACGCATACACCAGATTTAACTAAGCTACATAGCAAAATGCTGTTTAAAATAAATACGAGGCTGGTTTGAAAAGTCCGTGCAAAGTTCGAGAGATGGCACCACCGACGCGTATCGAGGCCATGTTTAGTTAGTAGCATCTCTTGAATGAACGCACACCAAGTTTCAGCCATATTGGTCTATTCCTTTGTGTTTGGCATTCGTGTGAATCAAGGAAGTCGAGTGATTTTCAAGAAATGAACGAAAAAGAATTTCGTGTGGTGATTAAACATTACTTTATGAAAGGCAAAACGCCTCAGGAGACTAAATAGAAGTTTGATAAACATTATGGTGACTCTGCACCTTCGATTAGAACAGTTTATAAGTGGTTTCAAAATTTTCGGACTGGCTATATGGGCACAAGTGACGCTGAACGTTCTGGACGGCCTGTGGAGGTTACGACTCCAGAAATCATTAATCAAATCCATGACATGGTGATGGATGACAGAAGAGTTAAGGTGCGTGAGATTGCTAGTGCTGTGGGCATCTCGACTGAACGGGTACATAATATTTTGCATAAACATTTGGACATGAGAAAGCTATCCGCAAGATGGGTGCCGCGATTGCTCACACTTAACCAACAACGGAATCGTGTGAAGTGTTGCAAGGATGGTTTGCAGCTGTTCCAGAAGAATCCGGAGGATTTTAAGCGTCGTTTCGTCACTGTGGATGAAACATGGATACATTACTATACTCCTGAGACCAAACAACAATCTAAACAATGGGTTACCAAGGGAGAATCTGCACCAAAAAAGGCGAAGACCGTTCCTTCGGCCGGAAAGGTTATGGCGACTGTCTTTTGGGATTCGCAAGGGATAATCCTCATCGACTATCTGGAAAAGGGTAAAACTATTACAGGCGAATATTATTCATCGTTATTGGACCGTTTGAAAACCGAGCTGCAAGAAAAAAAACGCCCGCGATTGGCCCACAAGAAAGTCCTTTTCCATCACGACAACGCACCAGCACACACCTCAGCAGTTGTGGTCGCAAAATTAATGGAAATAGGATTCCAACTCGTTTCACATCCCCCCTATTCTCCAGACTTGGCTCCCTCGGACTACTATTTGTTCGCCAATTTGAAGAAATGGCTGGCGGGACAAAGATTTTATTCAAACGAGGAGGTGGTTGCAGACACTAATGGATATTTTGCAGACTTGGACAAATCCTATTATTCGGAAGGGATCAACAAACTAGAACATCGTTGGACGAAGTGTATAAGCCTAAAAGGAGACTATGTCGAAAAATAAAAAAGGTTTACCCCAAACACATAAGTAGTTTTTATTTTTGCACGGACTTTTCAAACCAGCCTCGTATGTGCAACCGCTAAATTAAAAAATTGTTTTTAATTTTTATTAATATTGAACAAAACTATTATTCCAGTGTTTTTTGAAGTTCTTAATCCTGACTTGAAATCAAAAAAATAAAGTTTTATGTTCAGTTTCAACAAAAAACTCGCTTTTAACACTTGCAAGGGTACTATGTGGTTGGTAAAATGCTTTTTTAAATAAATAAATGTAACAGCTAAACAAGATTTTTTTTTTAACCAAAACTATTATTTCTACTAGTTTTTTAAGTTTCGAATTCGAATTTGATATCAAAACTTGAGGAATAGGGTTTAGTGTTGAAAAAAAATATCGGATTACTATTTAGGAACAAAAGGTTGCAACATAGAGTCTAATGTACGAGGCTGATTTGAAAAGTCCGTGCAAAGTCCGAGAGATGGCACCACCGGCGCGTATCGAGGTCATGTTTAGTTAGTAGCATCTCTTGAATGAACGCACACCAAGTTTCAGCCATATTGGTCTATTTCTTTGTGTTTGGCATTCGTGTGAATCAAGGAAGTCGAGTGATTTTCAAGAAATGGACGAAAAAGAATTTCGTGTGGTGATTAAACATTACTTTATGAAAGGCAAAACGCCTCAGGAGACTAAAGAGAAGCTTGATAAATATTATGGTGACTCTGCCCCTTCGATTAGAACAGTTTATAGGTGGTTTTAAAATTTTCGGACTGGCCATATGGGCACAAGTGACGCTGAACGTTCTGGACGGCCTGTGGAGGTTACGACTCCAGAAATCATTGATCAAATCCATGATATGGTGATGGATGACAGAAGAGTTAAGGTGTTTGAGATTGCTAGTGCTGTGGGCATCTCGACTGAACGGGTACATAATATTTTGCATAAACATTTGGACATGAGAAAGCTATCCGCAAGATGGGTGCCGCGGTGCACGCTTGACCAAAAAACGGAATCGTGTGAAGTGTTGCAAGGATGGTTTGCAGCTGTTCCAGAAGAATCCGGAGGACTTTAAGCGTCGTTTCGTCACTGTGGATGAAACATGGATACATTACTATACTCCTGAGTCCAAACAACAATCTAAACAATAGGTTACCAAGGGGGAATCTGCACCAAAAAAGGCGAAGACCGTTCCTTCGGCCGGAAAGGTTATCGCGACTGTCTTTTGGGATTCGCAAGGGATAATCCTCATCGACTATCTGCAAAAGGGTAAAACTATTACAGGTGAATATTATTCATCGTTATTGGACCGTTTGAAAACCGAGCTGCAAGAAAAACGCCCGCGATTGGCCCACAAGAAAGTCCTTTTCCATCACGACAACGCACCAGCACACACCTCAGCAGTTGTGGTCGCAAAATTAATGGAAATAGGATTCCAACTCGTTTCACATCCCCCCTATTCTCCAGACTTGGCTCCCTCGAACTACTATTTGTTCCCCAATTTGAAGAAATGGCTGGCGGACAAGGATTTTATTCAAACGAGGAGGTGATTGCAGACACTAATGGATATTTTGCAGACTTGGACAAATCCTATTATTCGGAAGGGATCAACAAACTAGAACATCGTTGGACGAAGTGTATAAGCCTAAAAGGAGACTATGTCGAAAAATAAAAAAGGTTTACCCCAAACACATAAGTAGTTTTTATTTTTACACGGACTTTTCAAACCAGCCTCGTATGTCCCTCGACAGTTTTAGAAATCATTTTTGTGGATAGATTGATTGAGTGAATATGGGGGAATGTGAGTGGGTCAGTAAGGTAGTGAGTGAGTGAAAATCGGGGTATGTGAATGAGTGAGTGAATGACTGAGCGACCGAGTGAGTAAGTGAGTGAGTGACTGTGTTAGCTGGTAAGTAAGTGATTGAGTGAGTATGATGATATACGAGTGAGTGAATGTGTGAGTTAGTATGTAAGTATTTGAGTTTGTGACTGTGTAAGTGATTTATTTACTTAATACTATTTATTTTAACTGTTTTACATAAAATTAAAATTAAATCTTTCGTTTACAAATTATTTTTTTAATTTTCTTTTTTTTTTTTTTTCGTTTTCTAATTTTTTTTTTTTATTTATTAGGGATAACTTTTTCTTTTTTTTTTTGGTCTTTTCAGTTTCTCGTCAATGGACCGAATGTTTAATTTTCTTTTATGATTTTTATTTATAAAAATGTATTTTTTTTTCAATTTAATAGTTTTCTGGCAACTTTAAGTTGGAAACCTCACGGTGAATGTCTTCTTTATGATGTTTTTGGGTTCACCAAAAAAAGTACTCAAGAAAACACGTATCTTAAAAGACAGAGAATTTTTTTTATATACCTGTGTAATTTGGCAAACTTATAATAAATCACCACAGAAACGGAATACATGTATTAACCTAAGGAGAGTTTAACGTATCCCATTACAGCATAACGAGGAAGACCAAAACTGTCTTTTGACACCTAACAGACATTATTAAACACATCACTTATCAAAAAAGTATCATACGATTGAAAGCCTTTATTAGCTATATAATAAAAGACTGTTTTTAGTCAATTTCCACTGGTTTATTTAAATTGCGATGACGCGTTTCGCTGTCGATGCAGCTTCTTCAGATCTACATTTTACACTGTCAAGTTAGGGGTAATATTCACAGTTTTATATAATTTCTTAATTATAATATTACACCTAATTAAACTACATTGATAGTATTGGAAAATCCACACAGATTTGGAGTTAAGAGAATAAATTCAATAATGGTGAATTGCTTAAATCTACCTGGTCGTTGAGTAAAGTACCTGTAGTCCTTAATCTATTTATTTGCATAGTCTCTAAAAGGTTTAGTTTTAAACCTTTTTGTTGGGCGTGTAAAATTTTGAAATTCTTGTTAAATGTGTGATTTTCTGTTAATAGATGATTAGCATATGTTGAATTAGATTTTCTATGGATGAAACTTTTTTTCGTGTTCTGTAATTCTTTGTCTAAATGTACGTCCAGTTTGTCCGATGTATGTTTTAGGACATGACCCACATGTTAATTGATAAACCCCTGATTTGTTGTCTTTATTGATTTGTGGTTTGTAGTTTTTAAGGTATTTCCCTATAGTATTGTTAGTCTTGTACGCTATGTTGATATTTTTTTGATTTAAAAATTTCCCCAGTTTTTCCGTTGGTTTGCCGAAATAGGTTAAGCATTTAAAAGTGGTATTTCTGTCCTTAAAACGTGGGTATATTTCTGAGATAGCCTTGTTTCTAAGTTTTTTCTTAACGATACTATTGATTAAAGTAACCGAATAACCGTTGTTAACGGCTACTTGTTTTATGTAGTTTAATTCTTTAGTAAAATTTTCTTCTGATAAGGGGATATTAGTTAGTCGATGTATAAAAACTATGATAAGCGGCAAGTTTATGATGGTTAGGGTGATGAGAACTATTGTGAATTGTGGTATCTGTATGACAAGGTTTGTGATATATTGCAAATTCATGTTTTTTTCCTGGCTTTACTGATTGTTAAGTCTAGGAAATTGATCTTCCCTTCGACTTCTTCTTCCATTGTAAAACTGATATTTCTATGTAAAGAATTAATATACTGTAAAAAGTAAGTTAGTTGTCTGTCCGTACCTGTAAAGCATACAATTATATCGTCTACGTATCGATACCAGTATAGGCAATTACTACTATTGTTGTTATGGTTGTTAAATATCATTGTTTCAATACTGTCCATGAAAATTTCGGCAAGTAATGGACTTAATGGACTCCCCATAATTAACCCTTCCTTACTATTGCAGAATGTATTGTTAAATGAAAAATAATTTTGTCTTAGGCAAGTTCTTAATAAATTAATTATGTCCATTTTTATAACTCCATTTACTTTGTTTTTTGTTAATAGGTTCTCTATTAAAATTATTGTTTCGTCTGGAGGAACACTTGGAAATAAGTTTTTGACATCGAAAAAGACTAATTTAGAATTATCTGGAATTGTTATATTCTTAACTTTATTCACCAGTTCGTATGAGTTTTTGATACTATATTTAGGTTCAAATTTGGTATGATATTTGATTAAATCAATTAAAAAGGATGACGTCTTATATGCTGGAGCAGACATGTAGGAAACAACAGGTCTGATTGGGTGGTCAAGTTTGTGTAGTTTTATGAGTGAATAAAGTTGTGGGATTTGGGGATTCATATTAATCAATTTAATTTTATCTTTATCGTGAATGATACTTTTAGCATGTTCAATTTGTTGTTTTATTTCTCTTTGAAAAATATTTGTTGGATCTTTATTTAAAATTTCGTACTTTCCTGTTTTGAAAAAATTTAACGTTTTATTAATATAGTCGATTTTGTCTATTGCTATTACTGTGTTACCTTTGTCTGCTTTGGTAAAGATTACATCATTTTGTTTTGCTTTACTCTGAATTGTTTTTATTGTCTTTAAGTCTTGGTTGATTTTGTTAGTGTTAGATATGAATTCTTTTTTAATAATTTCGGCTGTTTGAAATTTTGATAATATGTTGTTAGGACTATCTTTCAAGGCAATCTCAGTATCAATACCTAATGTCTCCGATTCTTTGATATTGAAGTTAGTTTGAATATTGTGTTTGAAACCTTTTGTTAGAAGATTTTTTTCCCTGTCCGAAAAAGGTGTGTTAGAAATGTTAATAAATCGATTAAAGAATTGATGATCAGTAAAAAATTCTTTTTCTTTCTTATTTTGTGTTGTTATACGTTTTTGTTGAATGAGATACTGTAATTTATTGTATTGTTTCAAATACTTTTTATGTATTATTGTTTTTACTTTTTCACGTGTATTCGAATCTAAGACCATAAATTCTATAAAATTTAGTTTAAATAATAATTCTGTGTGGATTTCATTTTATATATGTGCTGCTTTGCTCTCTGTGTGTTCCATTAGTTTTCAGATTTTGCTGGTGTTGTTATTTTCATTTACTTAGGTGTAACTTGGTTTTGGAGGCACTGATTGAAAAACCAAATATTCTGCGTAGTTGTTGCACATTTTAGAAGTAACTTGAAGTAGTTTGAAGCTAGAAAGCTTATATCAGCTTGTTTCAAATTTTGGATTGTTGTAGCTTCTACTTGATGGAAATTCATTATAAATATATAATAAAAGACTGTTTTTAGTCAATTTCCACTGGTTTATTTAAATTGCGATGACGCGTTTCGCTGTCGATGCAGCTTCTTCAGATCTACATTTTACACTGTCAAGTTAGGTTTAATATTCACAGTTTTATATAATTTCTTAATTATAATATTACACCTAATTAAATTACATTGATAGTATTGGAAAATCCACACAGATTTGGAGTTAAGAGAATAAATTCAATAATGGTGAATTGCTTAAATCTACCTGGTCGTTGAGTAAAGTACCTGTAGTCCTTAATCGATTTATTTGCATAGTCTCTAAAAGGTTTAGTTTTAAACCTTTTTGTTGGGCGTGTAAAATTTTGAAATTCTTGTTAAATGTGTGATTTTCTGTTAATAGATGATTAGCATATGTTGAATTAGATTTTCTATGGATGAAACTTTTTTCATGTTCTGTAATTCTTTGTCTAAATGTACGTCCAGTTTGTCCGATGTATGTTTTAGGACATGACCCACATGTTAATTGATAAACCTCTGATTTGTTGTCTTTATTGATTTGTGGTTTGTAGTTTTACAATGGAAGAAGAAGTCGAAGGGAAGATCAATTTCCTAGACTTAACAATCAGTAAAGCCAGGAAAAAACATGAATTTGCAATATATCACAAACCTTGTCATACAGATACCACAATTCACAATAGTTCTCATCACCCTAACCATCATAAACTTGCCGCTTATCATAGTTTTATACATAGACTAACTAATATCCCCTTATCAGAAGAAAATTTTACTAAAGAATTAAACTACATAAAACAAGTAGCCGTTAACAACGGTTATTCGGTTACTTTAATCAATAGTATCGTTAAGAAAAAACTTAGAAACAAGGCTATCTCAGAAATATACCCACGTTTTAAGGACAGATATACCACTTTTAAATGCTTAACCTATTTCGGCAAACCAACGGAAAAACTGGGGAAATTTTTAAATCAAAAAAATATCAACATAGCGTACAAGACTAACAATACTATAGGGAAATACCTTAAAAACTACAAACCACAAATCAATAAAGACAACAAATCAGGGGTTTATCAATTAACATGTGGGTCATGTCCTAAAACATACATCGGACAAACTGGACGTACATTTAGACAAAGAATTACAGAACACGAAAAAAGTTTCATCCATAGAAAATCTAATTCAACATATGCTAATCATCTATTAACAGAAAATCACACATTTAACAAGAATTTCAAGATTTTACACGCCCAACAAAAAGGTTTAAAAACTAAACCTTTTAGAGACTATGCAAATAAATCGATTAAGGACTACAGGTACTTTACTTAACGACCAGGTAGATTTAAGCAATTCACCATTATTGAATTTATTCTCTTAACTCCAAATCTGTGTGGATTTTCCAATACTATCAATGTAATTTAATTAGGTGTAATATTATAATTAAGAAATTATATAAAACTGTGAATATTAAACCTAACTTGACAGTGTAAAATGTAGATCTGAAGAAGCTGCATCGACAGCGAAACGCGTCATCGCAATTTAAATAAACCAGTGGAAATTGACTAAAAACCGTATTTTTTTATATATTTATAATGAATTTCCATCAAGTAGAAGCTACAACAATCCAAAACTTTATTAGCTATATCGAAATCCGTTGACTCGTATTCTAAAATCCTGAAAATTCAACCACAAATAACCCAGAAAATTGAATTCCAAATTAAATGACATGCCCATTAAATCCCCTCATTACGACGTCTATTTTCGGTTTTAATACGTCGCATTATCATACTTTGCTTGCATTGAAAATTTGCGGCACACATTAAACGTTCATTAGATTTTGCTACATGGTCTCGTCGATCTTTTCCTCATTTGACAATTATTCTTCAATTTAGTGTGTGGTGAAACGTCAACGCCTCTTTTAACAAGAAAAAGAATCATTTTCTTTACTATAAAATAGTTTTTTTCGCTAAAGAAAATTGGAAAGGGATCTATGGTTTTTGAGCGACATCGCTTCAGGTGACGGGCGTAAAAAAGATGAGTCATGATATATTTTGTAGAATGTCAAGAGTATTTTTACAACTTTTCCTGGGTTTTGGTTGCGACAATGGACAAATTTCTAGCACTATAATTTATAGGATTGGGGAAGGGAACTGGAGGAGTTTCTTTGAATATATCATGTTACATATCATTTTCAGGGTTCTCAAAGATCAAAAATCTGAAAAAGAAGTTATTTTTAGTATTCCGTATGGAACACTTCGCTGTCTGTACGTCTATCACAACCGATTTTCTCCGAAACTATTTGACGTAGAAAGTTGAAATTTGGTACTAATATAGGAATTAATGGCCCCACCAGAGCCGTGTAGTTTTGAAAGTTAAATTTTGAATTAAAGAGTTAGTTTTGGGGGGTAAAATCGAAAGTGAAAAAAAAATTTACCAGGTCATCGAGTCGGGTGTCAAATGGAAGTTTGTGAAAACACGAGTTCAAAAAAATATATAATGTAATACTTACGCACACTTTTCTTCGTATTATTTTTAAGAAATTGTCAAAAATCGCTGCCTCTCCTCCTTATCTCGAAAAGTACTGATCAAAAAATTTGGAAAAAATTCTGGAATATTCTCCACAGAGTGTAGATTAGACGAAAATTATCACGAGTGCATTACCTTTAATAATTTACCTGGTATATAAAAAGAAACAAAATTTCAGTTTTCAACAAAATCGAAAACAAACTTTGTTGAAAACTCATTTGGGGTGTATTTTGTGAAGTCATTGATCCTTCAATTTTAAAAGCAACGTACGGAACACCAATTGGCAAGTCGACTTGCACTTTTTTCTTTCATTGTTTTCAATTTTAACAGAAATAATAACTAAAGGAAATAATCACAATAAACACGTCCACCGATTCATTGCTCATGAATTGCTCATACCCAAAGTGCCTTCTTGAGTGGTCAAAGCATTGACAAAATAGATGCTTATACTGCACTCTGTCGGTGACTTATTTAAAGTCTTTCCAAACAAAGCGGCCAGCAAGGCTGACACTTAATTGCAGAAGCGCACCTTCCCGAGTTTCCCTCCCGAAGGCATAGATGGCGTTGGAGAAACAAGTAAAGGCGAATAGAAAGATCCGCACTTCAGGAGTTCCCAAAGTGTTCTTTGTATTTGCCGGACCATCCCAAGACGTGTTTCGCCGTATCACGGCCCATCAGTTGGGGTAGATTCAGCAAATACAAAGAACACAATTTCAGTCCTTTTTCAGTCCCGGCCGCTTTATTTGAAAAGACTTTAAATAAGTCACCAACAGAGTGCTGTATAAGCATCTATTTTGTCTTTTTTCTCCGTTAGTACCTGGATAAGCACTGAAACTGTGTTCTTTGTATTTGCTGAACCTAGCTCAACTGATGAGCAGTGATAGGGCGAAACGCGTTTTGGGATAGTCCGGCAAATACCAAGAACACTTTGGAAACTCCTGAAGTGCGGATCTTTCGATTAGCCTTTAGTTGCTTCACCAACGCCACCTGGTCAAAGCATGTAAAAGTCACATAGTGACAAGTCTGCCCTATATTGTGGATTAACAATTTTATCGCAGACAAGCGAGTTTTTGACTTCCTGGAGTTTGGTTTATTATTTCTTCGTCACTCCATGCGGTTGTTTTGATGAAGGGCTGTCACGATGCGTCCATATCTCCTTAAATGTTGCAAAAAATTACACAATGTTGCAAAAAAGCTTTCGATTCCCTTTCAAAACACTTTCTGATCTTCATTCAGCAACCTTGGAACCCAACGAGCTGACTTGCTTCAGAAATTCGAATGACACATTCCGCGGCCGCTAAATATATTAAAAAATCGGTATCGTTTGTGAAGAAGTGGGTAAATCATTTTAAGGTCACGAAAAATGTCGACGATTTGCCGAAATGCAGCTCCGTAGGCAAAGTCACTCCGAAAGTCGAAAAACGAATCGTATCTTTGTATTCACGGGACTCGAAATTGACGCTGCGACAAAGAGCGGCAAAATTAAGGAAATCGAGTTTGAATATGTCCCCTGAGACCATTCGACAACATCTTCGTGCTCATGATGTCAAATTCCGAAGCACGTTGAAGAAACCTTTGCTGGACGAAAATCATGTCGCAAGGCGGCTCGCTTGGGCCCACGATAAGATACTAGAGTGGCCCTAACAATCGCCAGACGCCAACCCTATTGAAAAAGTTTGATCCCTTGTAAAGAAAAAGCTTAGAAGAAAGAATCTGAGGACTTTGACTAAGTTGTCTCACTAGATTCGAAAGATTTACAGAGTATGCAGAAAATCTTGTCGAGAGCAGGCCTCAAAGATGCCAGGCGATTATTGATGCAGGAGGCGATTGGACAACTAACTAAGGTAATTGTGCCGTTTTTAGCACACCAACATTGATGGCAAAAAATGTTCTCGAAACACATTTTTTCGTGAATACGAGAGGTCACGGTCTTACTTGACGGACTGTACTTGTGCCTAGGGATGTCCATTTTGAAAAAATATCTATGTTTTTTTTTCCGATATAATATATCGAAACCATACATCGATGTTTTTCGATATATCAATTCGTAAACATGTTTTCTCAACATCGAATACTTTTAATTAGTACTACTTCATGGATTGATAAATGTGTCATCTAATCTGAATCTTATGAATTTTATGAATTATGCGTAATGTAATTTGTGTTTTTTTGAAAAAAAAAAATACAGCCATAACACTAAAGAAATGAAATTTTATTCTTATTTTAGCAGTAAGTGCACCAAATTATCAATATCAAAAATTTACCAAATTATCAATTGAACGAGTTTGCCAAAAGTACCAATTACCAATGTCATTTAGCCAAGCTCTGCAAAAATAATAGTTTGTTTAACCGTTTCCCTTTCAGTAGGTTTTTTTGCTGATTAATTACTTGAGCAGCTTTAGAAAACAATCGTTCAGATGGAACGGAAGTTCCCACCATGGTCAAATATTTGATCGCAATTGGCAGCTGAATATTCAAGTCGTTCCAAATTTCCAGTGGGTTCTCGTTCAGTCTTCCCACTGGACTGCGTAAGTAAATAGAAAGTTCATCCGAAATAGTTTCGTCCAATTTGCTGGTTTTCAAGCTCTTATGTACTAATTTGTGATGATCTTCCCATGGGGAAAAGGAGTCTTCTTGGTTTGCGGAATGAACTGAATCGGATTCCACGGCTTCATTATTTGTGTGTGCTATTTTTCATCAAGTCTTTAATTCTTGTGATAGTTCTTGAGCATGCAAGTGGATCCGTGAAATGCATTTTTTTGAATCTCGGGTCCAGTATCTTAGCTATAGCTAAGGATATCGATCTCTCTGTAGCCAAAACGCTCATTCTTTTGTCTCTCTCCAAGACTAGCAACTGCAGTTGTTTAGCTAGAGGATTTTCGAGTCTGAGGGGTTTAATCTTTAACACCAGGCAATGGATTAATGGAATTATCTTGCTGCTAGTGCACTACTTGTCGCACGAGATTCCTCTCGTTGCAGCTTCTACTGGCCGCAAAACTTGTAAAGCCGAGGACAGAACAGACAATTCTGACGCATTCGGCATAGGTGGTATATTTTTATAGCGATCGATATATTTTTTTCACTTGCCCACCTCTAATGCCGACGGCCGACGCCCCGCCCGTGCCATGGCATAGACAACGTTCTTTTTTTTTTAATTTAAGGCTAAGGTAATGGAGCTTTGGCTATACTAATGCGTATTATGGCCCGACGCAAAGCTAGATGGCGGGTTAAATTATTGGCTAGGTTATTCATTGATATTGATATATCGAATGAAAATACATCGATGCATCGAATATTTCATGTGCTTTGAAAAACATCGGTTCGTTCCGATGTATCGAATGGCAAACATCGAATGGTTTTGAAACATCGAAATATATTGAATATCCCTACTTGTGCCCATGAAAAGGTATCGTCGCTGAGGTGAGTCTGAAATCTTTGCAAATTTCAGCAGATTCGACGTTTTAGAGTATGAAAAACTTTATGATTATGAGTTGCGCCACAGCACTTAGTCCAGTTTCTCGCTCATCTTGAAGTGAGATATCCCCACCTATGATCATTGAACGTCTAAGGCTCTCTCGATCATACTTGCAATTTAGAAAGGCTTGTTTATATTTAATTATGTAGATATCTTTGCCTCTACTTATCATTCCAAATATCAAGCTATAATGCTCTGTAAATTAGTTTACTAATTTTTTTTTAGATGTGGCATAACACAACCGGCAACATAACAAAAATCAATCATTATTGCCTATTGAAACAACCCATTTGCAATACTAATACATGAGTCACGTGATCAACGTGAAATGACAGTTTTGTCTCAAGGGGCCTCGACGAATAGAGGGACCTGTGCCTACCCGTTCAGACCCCAGAGTTGTGTCTCTAATTCAATCAGAGATTTAGCCAAAGCGGACTGATGCTTTGCTCTGCTCTATCTCTCTCTCTGTGCTCCTCTATAATTGTGTACGCTTTGCCGTGTTTCTACTTTGTGCTTTTCGGCTTAGTTTTTATATGAAACGGTTTTTTCGATGGTAAAATTAGATATTTGGTCCTAATTTTTATTGTGTTGATTTCGTTAGGTCCGTTTAGAAAAAAATATTATGTTGTAGCAACCCCCGACTCCGCCGCATGGGTCTGCACCTTTGCTCGCAAATAAAAAGCAACTTCTTTAATTTTTTTTGTATTTACACTAGCCTGTAACTGCCTCTTCGCTTAGTATAACATATTTTGTACAATTCAAGTAATAAGTTGCCTGAAAAAATCAGAGAAGCCCTATTATTTGCCTATCTACTATACTACCTTTCCAACATTTCACATGTACGAATTTGCAATAAGAATTGACACACTTGAAATCCCGCCATAGGTATCATACTTGATCAACTATATGCGACACTTATATACATACATTTTCGAAAAGCGCAATGCGTACGTAGTTTTCGTAATTTTGAAAAGAAAATCTTTCCATATTATTTTTCCGGTATTTTCAATATATCAATTTTAATCAGATATGGAGGAAAACTATGGCAGGATGATGTGCGCCTCAAAAAACAGCGACTTTTAATTTATCATCTGAGGAAAATTTTCAGCTCCTGAAGAAGTCTTTCTTCAGATGTTTGACCAAAAGACGTCACAGGAGGCCAAATCAAGACTATAGGGTAAATGTTGTATTTTGGTGAATCAACTTTTTACGGTAATGGCTTAAACTATGCTAGCTTCATAGATCCTGCAATGATCGTGAAAAAGCAAGATTTGGTTCTCCATTTTTTCTCTAATGGTAGCTTGAGGTTTAGAGTCTTTCCGTAAACGTCTCTATAATTGTGGATCCTTTTTTCATATATTCAATAAGTAAAAGAAAGAGAGAGAAATCTACATTGTTAATTTAAACAAGGAGTTAAGGCAACATTTCGATAGTAGATACAATACTATTTTGATAAATGTCTCGAGCTGACGGCAAAACACTTCTAAGTGTATGATAGTTCCGATATTCTCTACTTTTGGATTAAGGCAGTGACGTGTGGTTTTCTGGAAGCAGCAGCTTTTTCATTGAACTTCTCTAAGTAGTGAATGTTTAGTGATTAAGGTACCATTTCTTTCTGACAATTAAATGTTAAGTAGATATTTTTGTTGGAAATTTACACATGAAAATCTATTTTTTTATTGACATGACAAGAACCACTGAAAAAAGTCCGAATTTTTGTTAGTTTTTAATATGCCGTACGATATATACAGTCCCTGGCCAAATTATTAGACGCACTGTATTTTTTTTAGTAATTTTATGTTTCTTAAGAGTTTTTATGCAATGATGGTATATTTAAACTACAATATTATTGATTTTTATTTAAAAGAATTGTTGTAGACTACATATTTGTATTTATTTTTAACATATGGTAACACTGTGTTGACAAAGTGATACATGAACGTAAACAAGTACAAACCTATATCAGTCGCGATCGGAATCGAGTCAGGTACGGACGTGTTTCTGGGGCTTTATGGACTGTGATTGTTTGTTTAACAGTTTTATACTACTCAGTTATTAGTTTATTTTGTATGCAGTGTTTTAAAAAAGTAATTGGACTATTTTCATTATGGGTAGAAAAGGCGATCTTTCACCTCGTAAAAAAGCTGAAGTGAAGGCCCTTGTGATTGCGAAAACATTTACAAACGAGAAATATCACGAAGATTGGAGGTTTCTGAAGCTAGTGTACGACGCATAAAAAAGAAAATTGAGTCAGGGAAGGAATTAAGCCCGAAAAGAAAGAAAAGATGCGGTAGAAAACCAATTTTCACTCTACGGTCAGAGAGATGTTTGAAGAAAATTTGCGTAGAAAACAGATTTGCTACCACAAAGGTAATAAAATCACAACTCCAGGATGCTAGCGTAAATACTTCTGAGCCCACTGTTCGAAGAAAATTGAAAGAATTAGATTTTAAGGCCTGTCGCCTCGCCAGGAAGCCCAAGTTAACAGCTGCAATGAAAGCAAAGCGCCTGAAGTGGGCCAAACAATGGCAAGACAAAGATGTGGACTTCTGGAGATCGGTAAGATACAGCAATTTAATCAATAATTGATACATTATTATCATTTTCAGTTAAATAAAGCAAATAAACATGGAAGTTTATATATTTTTCCTATTTTTGACAGGTCTGCTTCAGTGACGAAAGCACATTCGAAATTTTGCAGAATAAAGCTCAGTATGTACGTCGTCGTCATGGAGAAAAGTTTCATCCTGATTGTGTCGTCCCGACGGTTAAACATCCCACCAAAGTGATGATTTGGTCAGTCATCAGCGGCAAGGGCACTGGACGTCTGTACGTCGTCAAAGGAATAATGAGGCAAGATCAGTACAAAGAAGTATTAGTAAATCGGTTGATTCCGCAGCTCAGAGAATGGTTTCCAAATGGGGAACCATTCACTTTCATGCAAGATGGAGCTCCCTGCCACACTGCTCGGTCTGTTAAAGCTTTTTTGGCAGAAAAAAATATCCCTCTGTTGGATTGGCCGGGTAATAGCCCTGATATGAACCCCATTGAAAATGTGTGGGAGCTGATGAAAAGAGAAGTGGCTAAAGATGTGATTACCAACAAAACCCAGCTCCTAGAAAAGATTATTCATGTGTGGAATCATCATCCTCAAATGCAGGAGACAGTACAATCTTGCATTGATAGCATGCCGCGCAGAATTAAAGCTTTGATAGCGGCTAAAGGTGGCTCAACTAAATATTGACTTTTACTAACATTAATTTCACTTTTCTTTAAAACTTAATAAACTTATGCTTTTCTAAATTAATGCTGTTTTATTTATGTCAAATAAATAGGTAATTGATTGGATAATATAAAAATAAAAAACAAATCAATTTAAAATAATAAAACGGTACAATATCACTCGGTAATTAATATTTTACATGAAATCTTGCAGTGCGTCTAATAATTTGGCCAGGGACTGTATAAGATCAGTTCGGTATCTGCCCGTCCGTCTGTCTGTCTGTCCGTCTGTTCATCTGTCACACCATATTTTCTGCGAAACTATTTGACATAGAAAGTGGAAATTTGGCATTAATATAGGAATTGATCACCCCATCAGAGCCATGTAGTTTGAAAGTTCAATTGTGACTTTTAAAAAAAGGTCATCGAGTAGGAAGCCAAATGAAAGCTTGTGAAAACAGAAGTTCAAAAATATATATAATGTAATACTTGCGCACACTTTTCTTGGTATTATTTTTAAAAAATTTCCAAAAATCGCTGTCCCTCCCGTATCTCGTACTGATCAAAAAATTTTGAAAAAATTCTTGAATATTTTCACAGAGTGTAGATTGAACGAAAATTATCATGAGTGCATTACCTTTAATAATGTATCTGGTTTAAAACAAAAAAAAAAAACAGAAATTTCAAAGTCATCAGTTTTTAACAAATATCGGATACAAACTTTGTTGAAAACGCATTTGGGGTATGTTTTGTGAAGTCATTGATCATTTATACCTCCGTAACAAAATTTTTTATCTTAAAAGCAATCGACGTATGCATAAAAGTGGCTTAGCAGGCGAAGACTGTCGGTAAGTTTTTCCCTTGCATTAAAATTACGACAGGTCGAAGAATAACTGACAACTAAAAGTGATCTACAATTACGTTATAATGTTAATTGATGTTCATCTGAAAGAAACATAAGAAAAGACAAGTCTATTTATTTACGTAGGTGATAGCGACGAAACAAAAATTAAAAAAAGATACATCTCAATCGCTTAATTATGTGTTTTTGTAATTAAGAAAAGAGGACATTTTACAGCACTGTAAACCAAGCAGAGCTGGGTATATGTTTATAGCAACAAGAGTCTGGCAAGATTAACAATATCAATCGAGTCAATAAAATTTGGCGAGATTAGTTGTTGGTATTGTTAATCCGAAGGCCAAATTCTAGTTGCTATAAACATTTCCCCCGCGCTCCTTTGTTTACAGTGTGGTAAAATGGTGTTTTTCCTTAATTATAAACGCCCATAGACTTCTCTAAAGGTCGGTGGACATCAACGTAACTTTCTCATGCGTGTGTAATCGCATCTGATTATGCATTATTTTCCGGAGCGCACTATTACTATGTGCAACTTTTTAATATTTATACCTGCAAAATGTCAATTTGCTGCTGCAATAAAATCGTACATAAGGCAATAATTTAATAGTTTTATGTCTTTTTTGTATGTAGAGGTGCATTAACTGCATCTAGTTGCTGCAACTAATCATATAATATCGCATAAATGTCTGAAGTCTTTTCCAAAAAGTCCACTTTCCTAAGTAACTAGTTTTTTTCTAGAAAGAGAAATTCCTGTATAAAATATCCAACATTCAACACCTCTCTTGTAAAACTGTATACATAAATATGATCTAAGTGCTATATAATAATAATAGTGACTCAAGTCATTTTTGGACTTCCGTACCAATATTAAAAAACGAAACGCTTATGGAATCACTATTTGACAGAGAAAGTTGAAATTTGTCACAAATATAGGAATTGATAGTCCAATCAGAGCCGTAAAGTTTTGAAAGTTAAATTTTGATTTAAGGGGTTAGTTTTGGGGGTGAAATCGAAAGTGGACATTTTTAGTGTTCTGTACGGAATGCTTATAAGATCACTTCGGTATCTGTCCGTCTGTCTGTCTGTCCGTCTCTCACACCCGATTTGCTCCGAAACTATTTGTCATAGAAAGTTGAAATTTGGTACTAATATAGGAATTGATGGCCTCATCAGAGCCGTGTAGTTTTGAAAGTTAAATTTTGACTTAAGGGGTTAGTTTTAGGGGGTGAAATCGGAAGTGAAAAAATTTTTTTTACTAGGTCATCGAGTGTGGTGTCAAATGAAAGCTTGTGAAAACACGAGTAAAATATATATATATATATATATATATATATATATATATATATATATATATATATATATATATATATATGGTAATGTAATAGTTGCTCACACTTTTCTTTGTATTATTTTTTAAAAATCGTGAAAAATCGCTGGTCCCCCTTATCTTGAAAAATAGTGATCAAAAAATTTTGAAAAAAATTCTGGAGTATTCTCTACGGGGTGTAGATTGAACGAAAATTATCACAAGTGCATTCCCTTTAATAATTTATCTGATATATAAAAAAAAAATTCAGGGTCCATCAGTTTTCAGTAAAGATTGGAAACAAACTTTGTTGAAAACTCATTTGGGGTGTGTTTTGTGAAGTTACTGATCATTTTATACCTCCGTAACAAAATTTTTTATTTTAAAAGCAATCAAGGTACGGAACACTCATTGCGCAAGTTCAACTTGCACTTGACCGGCTATTTTTTTATGGTCATCGAGTAGGGTATCAACATTTGAAGGCTACATTCGGCGACTCTGCCATTCGAAAAATTTATTATTTTTTTGACGCAGCTGGGTCTCAATATAAAAACAAGTTCAATTTTTCTTCTCTACTCTCACATGAATCTGAATGTGGTATTAGTGCATGGAAAAAGGACATGCGAAGGGATTGGTGGATGCGTTAAAAGTGCGGCGGCAACTGCAAGTCTTCAGAAAAATAGTGAAAATCAAGTAACATCTCCCAGAGGCTTGTTTAATTGGGCAGTTAATTATTTTAAAAATGTAAGCTTCGATTTTTGTACAAATGAAGAATGTCAGGCTCACGAAAACCTTTATCAATCGAAGCATCAAACTTGTAAAGATATACCTAAGACCCGCCAATTTTATGCGTTTATACCGAAAGAGAATGACCATTTGAGGTGCAAAATATTTTCTAGATCTGAGAAAGCAGTAACAATTAATGTTTGAAATAATTTAATATGTGTCGCATAATTTTTACTTAATTGTTCGCGCTACAGGACTAACATGTGTGCGAAAAAAGCGATTCACGTTGTTCTTGAATCGCTGTAAATGGTACTCGGTGGGAAACACAATCCTGGACAAATTATTACAAAGAGATGAAGTTCTGCATATAAAAGACTGCTTGAAAAGGGTTGTACGAGGAGTAACGAGCTGAACCTCTTACGGACGTGAAGTATTAGCGCGACGTGTATTTCTAGCATGCACCGCTCTGGGAGAAATTAAGCGGGATACATCCTTCGAACACTTTCCTGAAAACACTTGTAGAATAGACTCAAGTCACCAACTTGATGTCGATGTTCCAACGAATCAAGGCCGCCGGTCAGTTCCGGGTCTCCAATCAGGCGAACAGCTCTTCTCTGAATAGAATCCAACAAATGCAGTGTATGTTTAGGAGCAGAGCCCCAAACATGAGAGCAGTATTCCATAGTTGGTCGAATTTGAGCTTTTTACAGAATTAACAGTTGTTGCGGAGTGTAAAGCTTTGTGGTTCGAAGCAATATTATAAGCTTTCGAGAAGCGTTAATGTAAATGAGAAAGAGAGTAGGAGATAGTATGGAGCCGTGGGGCACACTGGCGTTGATAGTGAAGGTGTTAGAAAGAAATCCATCGACCGCCACTCGTAAAAGAACGCTCTCTGAGGAAACATAAGAGCCACAAACAGAACTTTTCAGACATCCCAGAAGAGCATAGCTTAGCCATCAATCCATCGTACCAAGCACGGTCGAATGCCTTGGATATATCAAGAGCAACCGCTCGAGATTCTGCAAAGTGTTCAACTGCGTTGTTCCAGACATTTGTTACATAAGTCAAAAGATCGCCTGTTGATCTACGTTTACGAAAGCCATATTGAGAGAAGCTAATAATGTTGAATCCTTCAAGAAGATGCTGATTGATAGCCTTTTCCATAACTTTCGATATTATTGAATGTAGTGCGACTAGTCGATAGTTATTTGGCAAGGTCTTCTTGCCTTTTTTAGGTATCGGCTAAACTGTGGCACATTTCCAGCAGGAAGAAAATATTCCCTTTCTATAGGATAGGTTGAAAAGTCTACAGAAAACTGGTGTGAGTTCCCTCGCACAGTTTTTGAAAACTATGGCAGGTATTCGGTCAGCCCCAAAAGCTTTTTGGGTGTTTAGCTTCATTAAAATACGTTTTATGATACGCTGTCTGAAGACAACATCGGGCATCCTTGACTGCACTGTGGGAATACTAGGTGGTGTTTGCTTGAAAATCGACAATAGAATGTGAAGCAAAGGGTTCAGCCAACAAGTTCGCTTTCTCAACAGGTTGTCAACAGATGTTGTTATTATTGTTATATTAATAAGAGGTACTAACTTTTTTTAAATTTACTCAATGGCGTTTCACGCATTAAAAGAGTGCGATCTCATTTTCGAACGAAACCGAGAACATGATTTAATTCGCAATTGTTTAAGAAAATTGTTTATGACTTTAAGAAATTAAATTTTTACAACAACCACATGAATTCAGCTGAAAAGTATAAACATTTAACTTCATTTAAAAAAAAAAAGAAATAACTCAATTATCTCTGTTCGTTTCCGAAATATGAATAAATGAAAAGATCTATACATAAATATTCAACTAGCGATTATTCTCGAAATAATTGAAGTATTGCAAAAAGGAATTACGGAATAAAGAGGTACTTGTACCTCTATCTTTGAAATCCGAGATAAAAAATTTTCAACTGGCCCGTTTTAGTTATTTTGACCCTTTGGTATATATAAAAAAAAATGTTCACCTTTTGAATATCATTGGGCTTCTAGAAATGAAAAAGATACTAGTTCTACTAGAGACAGAACCTTGATAGACAATGTGTTTTGCAATTTTCGTAATGATATAGACGTTCAGGTTTTAGAAAGTTTTTTTAGCCATCACAAACAAGTTTGTGTCCAAATCTTAGATACTGGTTTTTGAAAACTCATTTGGGGGTGTATTTTATGAAGTCACTGATCATTTTATACTTCTATAACAAAAATTTTACTTAAAAGCAATCACGGTACGGAACATCAATTGTGCAAGTCCGACTTGCACTTGGCTAACTTATAGAGTTCCGGTAGTAAAACAAAAACATTAAAAAAAAACAATATATCTACACTTCCCCTACAAATCAATTATTAACTGATATAATCTGTCCAAGTTTTACAAATCATGAATAAATAATGTTTCTTTCTTCAAGTTTATAATAGAATTCTAACACATTAACAATACATCTAAATTAGTCTAGTCTCCAAACCTAAAACAATACTTCCAAAAACATAGCTGAGATATTCGTTTTCCCGACTACAATATAGTAGGCCTAACCCCTCGCAGGATTATCCCTCTCCTGCTACGAGGGACGGCTAACTTCATTACGTATCCATTTGATGGAATCGAGGGTTGTTCTCCCATCCTGCTGCACCCCCGACTACTCCCGGCATCTTCCTGCGAGAAAACGTGCTCTATTTGTCTTTGTCTTTAGCCTGTGTAAGTTTTTTTTCTTACTCGTATAGTTAGTGTCAGCTTTTAGGCATCTAGAATAAAAAGAGAATTGAGTTCTTTCTGAATTTTTCCTATTTTGACCAGAAAAAACTTAGATGTATATGTCTAGGAATATATTTCCTATCAGATTTACGGGGCATTTTTTAGGTTGTGTGATTATTTTTACCTGATTATAGTATCTTTAAATTTTTTTTTATGGGCCTAGCAAACGTGCTGCAGGGAAATCCCTAAACCAGTACAGGAGTGACACGTGTGCGGAAAAAGCGATTCACGCGTGTCTTGAATCACTGTAAATTGTATTCTGTCGGAAACACAATACTGGACAAATTATTCCAAAAGGATGAGGTTCTACATATAAAGAACTGCTTAAAAACAGTTGTACAAGGAGTGACAAGCTGAACTTCATACGGATGTGAAGTATTAGCATGACATATATTTCTAGCAAGCACCGCTGTGGGAGCAATTAAGCGAGCTACATCCATCGAACACTTTCCATGAAAATACTTGTAGAATAGACTCAAGTCGCCAACGGTTCTGCGATGCTTCAATGAACTGAAATTGCTGGCCAGTTCCGGGTCTGAATAGAATCTAACAAATACATTGTATATTTGAGAGCAGAGCCCCAAACTTGGGGGCAGTATTCTAAGCAAAACTTTTCAGACATACCAGAAGAGCGTAGCTTAGCCAATAATCCATCGTGCTAAACACGGTCGATTGCCTTGGATATGTCAAGAGCAATCGCTCGAGATTCTCCAAAGTTGCGTTGTTCCAATCATATGTTACATACAAGATAGCCTGTTGATCTATGTTTACGAAAGCCATATTAATGATCGCTAATATTGAATTCTTCAAGGTATTTTAGAAGGTGCTGATAGATAGATGACTTTCGATATTACTGAAAGGAATGCGACTGGTCTATAGTTCTTTGGCAAGGTCTTCTTTTTGGGTATCGGCTAAACTGTGGAGCATTTCCAGTAGGAAGAAAATATTTCCTGTCTGTAGGATAGGTTGAAGAGTCTACAGAAAACTGGTGTTAGTTCTGTGGTGCAGTTTTTGAGTACTATGGCATGTATTCCCTCAGCGCCAGAAGCTTTTTTTGGTGTCTAGCTTCATTAAAAATGTTTTATAATACTCTGTCAGAAGACAATATTGGGGATCCTTAACTGCTCTCTAGGAATAGTAGGTGTTATTTTTCCCTAGAGATCAATCAGTCGTATGTGAAGCAAAGAGTTCAGCCAACAAGTTCGCTTTTTCAGTAGGTATTGTTGCAATAGAATTATCTGACCGTGTGAGTGGTGGTATAGTGGATTTGGTAAAATTTTGCCTTAGCGACGACTAACCAAAAGGACCTGGAATTGTTGCGGCAAGTAAGAAGTTTGTTTCTAATTTGTTGATTGTGTGTCTGCTTGTTTTCGTCGATAATTTCTTTGCATCTGTTCCAGGAATGAGTTAAGTCGTTTCACTAATATAACTTATTTAAATATTTTCAGAAAAGCTACTTTCAAAATCTACCATACAAATGCATAAAAATGTATTGGTTTTTTTTAAACACAAAGCATTATTCTTAATACCAAAGACTCGGCACATAGGAATAAAAGGGAAATATGTCATCGAATATCTGTACCATTTACGTTCACTTAGTATTTCTATTATATTAATTTTGACTTTGTATATTATGACTTTCATGTAACCCCAGAGGTAAAAATTGCAGTCGGGTGATTTTAGCCACTACGAAATTAGTCTAATTTTTGGTATGCTAAAAAATGTCTTACAAGGTTCAAAATGGGAGATCCAAACTTGGAGAGTGGTACAATCACAATCTGCTCATGCAAATAGGAGGGTAGATTAAGAAGTCTGGTAAAAAACAAGCTAAACAACATTTTGTGACAAAAACAGCACTTATTTCCCTCAGAAAAAAAATTGTTTAGAACCGTGTATAATAGCCGTTTACGCCACAAATAACCTCCTTATTCGAGAGAATAAAATGAAGCGCCATTGCTCTAAAGTCCAGTCGACATGTTCTCGGGCAAATCTGAGTCGCGCTTGTCGATGGGCTGCTGTCAATTTGGGTCCGTTAACTGATCTCTTCGGAGTTAGATAGGCTTCTTTAAGTCTTCTTTTTACTGTCCAATGACTGACAGGCCGACCACGAACTTGTCGAACTCAACGCCGGTCAAGTAACGATTTCTTAAAATGGTGTTGACAATAAAGCGGTCGTCTCGCTCCGAGGTACATCTTCTTCTTCCTGATTCTGGTCTCCATGTAAAGGCACCAGTCTCTATAATGGCTGTAGACTCTAGAGAGAGCTGACTGGCTCAAGTGCAGTTGCGCAACGGCTACATGTTGGCTATGTCCTTCTTGCAACAGGACAATGACTTGTGCCGTCTCTTCCATGATGGTATCCATTTTCTTATAACGTAATTAGTGAGCAGGTGTAGCAGAGATGTTGACGGTTCAAGTTCTGATAAAGGAATCATAGAAAAATGCAGTTACCTATGTTTTTATAGGGATGAATAGCGCACAACGAGTACGTTGCTGAACGAGGAAAAACAGTTCTATTGAGTAAAGCCGTTTTAATCAGTAAAACTTTTTGAAAATACAAATGTTTTTGATATTACTGGAAAGAGTAGAAAATCAGCATTTTGATGGTACCAAAACTAATTCCACTGTTTGAAAATTTAAATTAAGGTGTGAAATGAAGCAAAATCGTTTGAGGGATAACACCACTGTAGAACTCACAAAAAATCGATTTTTTTCTGTTGGTTTAAAACATACTTTGAGCCTTTAAGAATAAAAAGAAAAAGGTTTCATGTTTACACGATTTTTTGTGTGAAAATTCGAGCACTTTATGAAGCGCATCGAGACGGCTCCCCGTGGCGCGCGGTATGTCTGCTTGAATAATGTAGGACACAACTTACCTTTCGACATCCAACTTCTCTAATACACTAATAGATGTCGTTAGAAATAGTTTATGTTCAGTTAAAATTTTCTTTGTTCGAAAATAAGTTAGTATAAACTTCGGAGGAAAGGGTAAATTAACTGCCGAATTAATTGATGAATTAACAATTTATTATGGCTCGGCAATACGGCGCAATCCAAACTCTGCTGAAAACATGCGAAAAAATATATGGGCAACTTTGTATTACAAGATGTCAACCGACGAACAGCCGCAGCACGAGAAGTATGACTTCCATCATAAGAATTTCTTACAGTTTTTCATGCCATAAAACTGAGAAGAGCTGAGACGTTACGAGTTGCTTACACGTTGCTTGGGAAGATATACACAAAACAGCAATTAAAGTACCTAATGTAGCAACTCATATGTACTTTCAATGGTGGTCTATCAAGTATTTTAAAAATAATGACAGTATTAGGGTTAACTATTGGCTGCCAGTCCTATAATTTTTGCCTCGAAGCCGATGCTACTCGAATTAAGCGCGTTGATGAGTGACTGACGGATGCGGCAAAAGAGGCGCGCGCCAAACTGAGATGATAAGAAATGAAAATGAAGAGGCAAATTTAACCTATGAAGGACAGCTCTATAGAGCTGGGGTTACAGACTAATGGTAAAAAATTTTAAACACTCAAAATTTTTATTTTTTGATATAAATAATGTGACTTAAAACTTTGAATGCGTTTTTCTCGAAATACGATTTTACAAAACGGCACGCAGCATAACTCGACCAATATTCATTATATTCACTCCAAATTTCAAACATATCTTTAAAAAAACATTTCAAAGAGAAATTCGTACGGGATTTTCGATAAGTTGATTATACCCCTTTTCATTAAAAAAAAAACTACCATTTTTTTGGGTCGAAAATTGAACTTTCCGTCGAATGCTTGCCATTTTCACAGAAATCAATATTTTCAAAATCCTTTACGTATTTCTCTAGCTATTATGATTGAGGTAAAGAGATAATTTTTTTGATTTTCCTGATTCAAATTTGCGGCAGTTATACTGCTTGCCATGCCTCTTCATTTTAAGATATCTTATGAGAACAGCTCTATTGCTGCCATTTTATAATATTTTTGAATGAAATTTTTTTTCCATACTTGGAAATATGCCTGATAACATCCTTGAATATTTTTATTCATTATGCCATCACTTTTCCCGCCGATAAATCTCTTTTCGCTCTTTTCGGTGTACTTTCACCTTCGCAAACCTACTGTTTTGATTGCCATTTTGTCTCCAGAGTGTACTGGTGGATTCACGTTTCGTCTA
This sequence comes from Pachyrhynchus sulphureomaculatus, assembly GCA_019049505.1. NCBI lineage: Eukaryota > Metazoa > Arthropoda > Insecta > Coleoptera > Curculionidae > Pachyrhynchus > Pachyrhynchus sulphureomaculatus. Next base: position 180,896,131 of record CM032449.1, read on the forward strand.
GAGTCACAAAGCGATGCCAGAAGTCCTTCAAATTACGCTGCAACTTTTCCAAACACGATTTTGAAATCTCCGCCCTCGCGAGCGTTTTTGGTCTTGAGGCAAAAACCCTCGACGCCCATCGCGCACACAGCTTTTCATTTTTAGAACTTTATGCGGAATATTATGTACCCGTTTATATGAGATTCCTAGCATCTCAACATCTCCCGAAGCTTAATGCGACGATTTTCCATCACGCCTGAATTTTATTGATCATTTCTTCCAAAAGAAACCTGAATCTGGCGTCCTGGACATGTAGCATCTGTCGTGCTCGTAAGGCCACGTTTAAATTTATCCAGGAATCAATAGTCTTGAGTGATGGTCCAGAGTCCTCATTTTCAGTTTCAGTTTCAATCTGAGCCGCAGTCCACTTTTTTAAATAAAAATGTTTTTCTCTACACGATACTCGGCTTTATTTATTTCTACCAAACGTGTAACCCCGATTACGCACGATAGTGGCTAATAAATAACTGCTGCTTTGCATCTGTTTGAAACTTTGAACTCAACGATTACAAGAATCACGCTTACCAACAGTTATGCCCCTTAACAAACTTTCCCGCCATTTCATAGAAATTTACCAGACTTATCAATTCAATCAAGGAATAAAGGACTATATTAGTTCAGATTAGTTCCATACATTAAGTTATATGTCCTTTTCATAATTCTTGAAGTCGAGAAAGCTAAAAAATCATGTTTTTTTTTCCTTATTTTTAAATAAGGGAGGAGGAATATTTATTTTATTTACCCGTATTAGCGAGGGAAGTGCTAGTAAACTAACTTTACTATTTTTTAGTATTCCGTACGGAACACTTATAAGATGACTTCGGTGTCTATCCGTCTGTCTGTCTGTCTGGTCTGTCTGTCCGTCTGTCTGTCCGTCTCCGTCCGTCCGTCTGTCCGTCTCCGTCCCGTCTGTCCGTCCGTCTCCGTCCGTCCGTCCGTCCGTCCGTGTCCGTCCGTGTCCGTCCGTCCGTCCGTCCGTCCGTCCGTCCGTCCGTCTGTCCGTCCGTGTCCGTCCGTCCGTGTCCGTCTGTCCGTCCGTCCGTCCGTCCGTCCGTCCGTCCGTCCGTCCGTCTGTCCGTCTGTCCGTCTGTCCCGTCCGTCCGTCCGTCCGTCCGTGTCCGTCCGTCCGTCCGTCCGTCTGTCCGTCTGTCCGTCTGTCCGTCCGGAAGTGAAAAACCTTCTGGAATATTCTCAACAAATTTTAAAAAAATTCTGGAATATTCTCCACGGGGTGTAGATTAAACGAAAATTGTCATGAGTGAATTACCTTTAATAATTTATCCTGTATATAAAAAAAAACAAAAATTTCAAAGAGTAATGATTCGAAACAAACTTTGTTATAAACTAATTTGGGGTGTGTTTTGTGAAGTCACTGATCTTTTTATACCTCCGTAGCAAATTTTTTTATTTTTAAAGCAATCAACGTACGGAACACTAATTGCGCAAGTTCAACTTGCACTTGACCGGTTATTTGAAATAACATCTTACCAGACAGTACTGATCATTTAATAAATTGTGTGTCATCGCGCTAAAGAGTGCTCGATACTATCTGGCCTACATCTAACTGATGAGATCCAATCCTAAATTAGTACTTTGTTAGTGAGCGCGCCAAAGAAAGGTCCATTATTATTAACATCTTCGTACATTTAATTCAGTAAAAATGATTGCCAACAAATTATTAATTAAAGGGGAAAAATGTCTCTCTAACCCACTTTCCGAACATATTCATACACATACGAGTGACAATTATCTTGAAGGATTTCAACCATGTCTTATCTCACTGTTTCAGGTATGGTTTCAGAATCGGCGAGCGAAGTATCGTAAACAAGAAAAACAACTCCAAAAAGCATTAGCCCCAAGTGTATTACCAGGTTGTAATGGAGCTATGATGAGAAATATCTATCCTGGGGCTGCAAGAGGCTACCAACCCTACCCTCATCCGACGGCTATCAACAGATACCCACAGGTATACCATATATTGCATACTTATACTTTTAGGGTTTCAATCCTGGAAATGTAAAAACAGAAGCTTTGAGAAACTCAATCTCCCGGCAGCCACAATCGACTTCTTCAAGAAGTATTTGAACTTTAAACTTATTACAACACACACACAAACAGAAATATATATATATATATATATATATATATATATATATATATATATATATATATATATATATATATATATATATATATATATATATATATATATATATATATATATACCATGTATATGAACCTAAAAGTTTCACAAATGTCCCAACATAGTAGAGATCAAAATAGTAGAGATCAAAAATATAAAACTTAAAAAAAAGGGTTACTGTAATATAGCAGTCAGCGGACATGTATTATTCATTAAAAAGTATCATATTTTAAAATAAAATCCTTAGCAATCCAGAAAAATACCAAAACCTCAAAAAAGCGGTAACAACATAAAAGCGAACATTAAATCTGTTTTTTTATTATTAATCTTGCAGGAATTCGCCAAAAATTACCTTAAAAACTAATTAATTAATGAATATAACCCTCTGTAAGCATCCTTCTTAATACCGATTTGCATACCTTTACCGTCGGCGCCGTCATGGCAAGCATCACGACGAGTCGTCGTCTGATTTCGACGCTACCACCGTATACCGACGGCTAGCGTCGGCATCAGGAAATGCGGTCTTGCTAAACTAATTGCTAAGCAACCTGCTTGACCTCAACTAATTTGCTTAAACCAAAAGATCCGTTTAATTTATCCATTAATTACAATTTTGATATATTATGAAAATTTTCTGTAAACAACTTGAGGCTGTTTTGGCAGGAAATTGTAAGAAAACTGCATGACCAATGTTATTTATGTAAAGAAGGTTTTAGTTGTTTTCACATACAAAAGACTAAATTGTTATTAGATATTTGAAATTTTTGTTACTAAAATATACACTCCTGGACAAAATTAACGCAACAATATACAGTAATACCCCGCTTAGCGCGACCCCGTTACGCGCGGTTTCACTATAACGCGAAATACAAAATGCACTTTCAAAAATTTATTCAGGTTTGGACATATTGCAGAGTATAGACAATAATGATGACCGTGTCTTGACCGTGTGTCAAACAATTAAAAACAGTGTTGGGTGTTATGAACGTATTTTACAAGAACGTAAACAAAACGTTACCCAAAAGACAATAGATGTATTTTTCTGTAAAAAATAAGAGTATGTATTGCATAAAGTGTTCTTAGAATTAAAGTGATTGATTAAAATGATTTGTATTTTTTTGTATTAAATTTTGACTATGTTTAATCATAAACCTCGATATACGCGAATTTCAGTTAACGCGATTTTTTTCGGAACGTATCCCTCGCGTAAAGCGGGGTATTACTGTACTAAATCATACAAATCTGTATAATGAATTAATTTTAATAATTTTTTATGAACATTGGTTACACTAAAAGTTAGAAAAAACTTATTCGGATACTTTAAAAGTGAATTAGCTACCAAATTTCTCTATAAGATTCGAATTAAAATTATTCTTAAGACCTAATAACAAAATCGGTGAAATTATGTAATAATGAAAAAAATAAACTGGGACACTAGTAGCAAAATTAATGGTGTAACTGGGACACTAGTAGCGTGTGTTGCCTCCTCTACTTCGGATGACAGCGTTTATGCGCCTAGGCATGTTTCTAATTAAATTTTGGATAAAATCTTGAGGAATTTGCTCCCATTCTGTGATAACTGCATTTTCAAGTTCCCTCAGGTTTCTAGGTGCAAGTATATGACGTTTCACATTTTTTTTAAGGTGATCCCATACATGTTCTATCGGATTCAGATCAGGGCTTTTTGGTGGCCATTGCATAATCGGTATGATTGAGATTGATTAAGATAATCGAGTACCTCCCTAGCCACGTGAGGTCGAGCGTTGTCTTGCATAAACAGGAAATTGGGCCCCGCGAAAATGACCGAAAGGCATCACATGTTCTATTACAATATTCTCAAGATAGTAGTCAGCATTCATTGATCTCGTACGGACAGGAACTAACTCTGTGCGAGCATCAAAGCAGATGCCACCCCAGAACATAACAGAGCCACCGCCGAATGGAATCCTTGCAGACATATTGCAAGGAGCAAACCTCTCTCCTGGTCTTCGCCATCCTCGCTCACGACCATCTGGATGTTTTAGACTAACCCTAGTTTCATCTGTGAAGAAAACTTGTTTCCAATCATCCACAGACCAGTTTTCGTGATTTCGAGCAAAACGTAACCTGGCAACTCTATTTTCTCTAGTAAGCAAGGGCGCAGTGGCTGGTCTCCTACTGTTTAATCCAGCTTCATTTAACCGCCTTCTAACTGTTTTAGAAGAAATTGTGACATTGCGAACAGCTTCGAGTTCGTTTCTTATTATAGAACTAGTGACAGTCCTGTTTCTTAAAGCATATTGTCTTATAAAACGTTCATCTAGGTCGCTAGTGCATCGTTTTCGCCCTTGCCCTAGCCTTCTAGAATAAGTTCCTACTTCATTCAAGCGTCTTACCATACGACTTATTGTGAAACGATGTTTGCCTAACAAATTGGCAACATAACTCTGACAATATCCCTCCTCCAATAAAACTGAGGCTCGCACTACCTCGTGTTCAGTTAAATTCCTTGTTCGATTCATTTTTCTAATTCTTCGGGGTCAAAAATAAAACAGTCCTACCACAAAAACCTAGTTACTTTGAAAAAGGGAAACAGTTTATAAGCTTACTTTTAAAAAAAATCTATCGCATTATTATTATTATATTACAGAAAATTGTTTATCTTCTAAAAAATTCTTTAAAACTGTAAATCTAAATGAATTGTTTTGATTTCTGTCATGAACAACGAAACAAAATATGCATAGCCTACTATTCAAATACTCGATAAACTTTAAAACTGACATAAGAAAAAGATAAATTAATTTTCAGATTGTTGCGTTAATTTTGTCCAGGGTTTATAATAACTAGCTTTTACCCGCGACTTCGCACGCGTATATGATGAGAAGTAATATAACTACTGATTTTTATTAGAAGAGGGTGATGTTGCAGTATTTTTTTTGTAAAAGGGACAACTCGATTGGGTGGAAACAGTGTGAAGTTTCTTAGTGTAAGATTTCCTTATAAACTACGTTTTTTGTTTGTTAAACATAATCAAGAAATGTTTAAGGTAAGCTCGGTGCGACAGAGTGGTAGGGATGACCCATTGTGGATCGCGACACTATGCTTGGGTTTTTGCGTTTTAACGTTGATGGGGTATAAACGTGTCATCAAGTCGGACTACATAACAAAATTTACATCGAGATGGTAACTTCAGGGAAGTGATATTAGAATAAATATGAAAAACATGTCTAATTAGTTTTATTTGATAGTATTTATACAAAGTTGTAAGTTAAAAGAAATACTATACAGGGTGGAAATTGAATAAGATACCAATATTTAAATATTTTTGAAAAGGCGCTTGTCTGAGCCGAGAATTGAACCGTCATAAATGAGAAATACATGAACCAAACATTGACAAAAATGCTTCTCAGAAATATTTTTCTTAAATTAGAAGAAAAACCATGAAATATGAATTTCTTCCAATTAAAGGCATAATATTTCTCAAAAGTATTTGATCCTCATTATTGTGTCTATCCATTAGTGCCATAAAAGGCAGGGTCACTTATTTGTTGTCATTTAGGCCGGTTCGATTCCCTGTTCAAGAAAGCGACTTTTTAAAAATGCATTTTTAGTGATGTTTAAAAATAATAAAATGTTTCTTTCGCATAAAATTTGCTCAACATTTCAACTACTTCCCCCCACCGACCGCTTCAAATTTCCACCCTGTAGGTGGAACCTACGCACCTTTGCAACTTAGGAGACTGATTTAAAAAAAAAACACGCTAATTATTTTTGGAATAAGAATATTTATTCAAAGTTTCAACATAAATATTTCTTTATGTACAAACTCCTTCAGTTTCTATGCGTGTTTCGTATTTTTTTCAGGTAGATCCCTGAAAATTAGATACATTTTGATAAATCAACCCTTACATCAGGCAAAACGTATTTTTGTATTACTTACTTTCGAAAAGTATACAAAAAAGTTTCAAAATCGTATCTTGAAAAAATAATTAATGTTTCACCATACAAACTTTGCCAGCCCTGTTCACGCCCTTAGGAGATAAATTTTCCAAAATAATGAAACGTGTTATATTATTTCTTTGAAGAGTATATTTACAAAGTGTCATCATCGTAACTTTAAAAAAAAAATGTTTCTTCATACAAACTTTACCCCTCCTTTTCACCCCTCATTAGGAATGGAATTTCAAAAATCCCTCCTTAGTGCCCCCTAGGGTCTTATTTCCTCCAAATGCACTCTAGGTTCACCGAGGCTTGCGTTGTCTATCAGTCAGTCACAGTACTATTTTATAGGTATAGATTGCTAATACGGGCTGTCTGAAAAGTCCTGGGCCTAACAATGAGAAAAAAAAATTTTTGACGTGAAATATGTTTTATTTTTTCAAGATAATCTCCTGAAAGCTCAACACATTTATTCCAACATTTGTCGAATAATTTAATACCATCATTAAAGTGTGATTCCTGAAGGTCTGCAAAATATCCATCCACGGCTACAACAGCTTCGGCATTTGATGTAAAACGCTTTCCAGCCAAAAATTTTTTCAGGTTTGGAAACAGATAATAGTCAAAAGGAGCCAAATCCGGTAAATATGCTGGATGTTCAATCAATTCGTACTTTAATTCGTTGAATTTCGCCATCGCATCAAAACAGCATTGTCTTGATGAAAAACGATTCTTTTCTTCTCTAAAACAGGTCGAATTTTTTCATCTAACTGATCCAAAAGGTTACAATAATATTCAGAGTTAATTATTTTACCTTTCTGAAGATAATCGATCAACGAAACACCTTTGTAATCCCTAAAACTGTTGGCGTTAACCGTCTTTGCCTTCTTTGGTGCACTTCCACGGGCTTCAATCCATTATTTCGACTGCTCTTTTCGCTCTAGTGTACAGTGGTGGATCCAAGTTTCATCAACAGTTATGAAACGACCCTTGAAATCCATTTTATTTTGCCTAAAACGATCCAAACACGCTGAGAAATACGCATTCGAATGCGTTTTTCAGTCAATTATCAGCATGTGGCACCCATCTGCACAAAGCTTTTTCAAATGTAATTCTTCGTGCAAAATATTTCCAATTCGTTCTTTTGAGATGCCTATGGCCTCAACTATTTCACGCACTTTCACTCGTCGATCATCTAACACCATATTATAGAGTTGTTGAATGGTTTGTGGTGTTGTAGCAGTTTTTGGACGACCTTCGCGTCATCTTGAGGCTTGTACGACCAGATTTAAAAAAGGAGCAGCCCATTTTTTACAACAAAGTAGAAAATGGAGAATTTCTGATGCAGCTTTTATACACTTTTCCCACAATTTCGCATGAATTTCCGTTGGTATTGAAAGATCCAAAACAAAGAATTTAATCACTACAGGATATTGAATTTTTGGCAAAGAAGAATTTAAGTTGTCCCCCATTTTAAAAACATCAATGACAAATACTTGTGAATACTAAACAGCAGATGCTACTACGCGATCGATGAATTGACAGATCTAAATAAAATTTTACATAAAAGTACTACTCTTCCCCTTCAAAATACATTTGAATTTTTCAGATATTTTATTTCTTCTCGGAGAAATCCTCCATTGAAATTAATTATTTTGGCGTTTTCGTCACAACTATACCAAAAAAATATTAATCCGCGAACGTTTTCATTCTAATTAGTTCTAAAGAATAAAAAAAAAAAATTATAGAAAAAAAATCATAAAAAAAAAAACCTGAGAAGAAGAAGAAAATGGGTCGGCTAAGAGCGATAATATGCGATTGTTCATACATAGAAACTTGTCAAAGTTACTTTACTTGAGGGAAAAAATATAACAAATATCGAATTTTATAGTAATTTAGACTCTTCAGAATTCCTCGAACATTCTGCCCAAAAGTGTATAAATGCTGCACCTCGTTCAATTACAGCCCGTCTCAGTCGAGTTGATCCTTCTACTGCTATCGGATTTATCGCGAATGTGTATGTTGTAATTTACATGTTAATTGAAATTGAAGGTATTAAGTAATTTATACAGAATCATGGATAAATTTTTAAGTGGGCATAAGCGAGCATTAGACGATAGTGAAGCATCAACAGGTGCACAGACGAGCGTGGTTCCGAAAATAAAATTAAGAAAATATTCTCAAGAATACTTAAATTTGGGGTTCATCAGTACTGAAGTAAATGAAGAAGAAAGGCCCCTGTGTGTTATTTGCTCAAGAATCTTGGCAGCAGATAGCATGAAACCAAATAAACTTAAACATTTGGAAACGCTTCATAGTAAGTACCTTAACAAACCCCGAGAATTCTTCGAATTAAAATTAAAATCATATGTAAAGCAGAAATCGTTTTTTAAAAAAAACTTTGTCTGTGAATGAGAAACCTTTACTTGCCTCTTACAAAGTTTCATATATAAAATAGCCAGATGTAAAAAGCCTCACACCATTGGTGAAGAGCTTGTTTTGCCAGCAGCAATTGAGATTGTAGAAACTATGTTTGGAGATAATTTTGCAAAACAGTTGCTATCCATACCTATATCAAATGATACTGTTGCTCGTCGAATTCGTGATATAGCTGAAGATGTGCAACATCAGCTTTTCGGGAAGTTGCGTGACAAATTGTTTTCAATTCAGCTTGATGAGGCAACAGATAGCAATAAAGATGCTCATTTTCATTGCCTATGTTCGATTTTGTATTGGTATGTCAGCAGTAGAAGAACTATTGTTGAAGTGGAAAAATTGCGTCGGAGTATGTACCGATGGTGCTCATTCAATATCTGGAAGATTTCACAGTATGCAAGCACCTGTGAAACAAAAATTTTCACTGTGTGTGTGGACAAATTATATGATCCACAGAGAAGCTCTGGCTTCCAAAGAAATGAGTCCTGCTCTGTATATTGTGCTCACTACAGTTGTAACCGTAATAAATTATATTAAAATAAGACCCCTAAAATCTAGAATTTTTTTCTGCACTTTGTAAAGACATGGGTGCCGAACATTCAGCGTTACTATTTTATTGCGAGCCAAGATGATTATCACGTGGAAAATGTTTGCAACGTGTTTATGAAATAAGAAATGAAATCGCCATTTTTCTAGAAGAGGAAAACCGACCGGAAGCAGAGAAGTTTCGAGATAGGTTATTTGTGATGAAATTGAGCTACTTGGTCGATATATTCTAAAAACTAAATACCTTAAATCTTCAACTCCAAGGAACAAATACACATATATTCAACTAGCCGGGCCCGCGGCTCCGCTCGCGTGGACTTTATTCACCACTATCGTCACTGCTTATTCCTTATGTTACCCAATGTAATAAAATATCTCCCATTATTTCCCCTTATCTCTCAATATTTCTCCTTATCTCCCATTATCTCTACATAATTTCCATTATCTAGGCTTATCTCTGCTCATCTTCCATTATTTCTCCTTATCTCCCATTATTTCTCCTTATCTCCCATTATCTAGGCTTATCTCGACTTATCTCTCAATATTTCTCCTTATCTCCCATTATTTCTTCTTATCTCACCATAACTCCCATTATCTAGACTTATCTCTGCTTATCTCCCATTATTTCTCCTTATCTCCCATGATTTATATTTATCTCCCATTATCTCACCTTATCTCCCATTATCGAGGCTTATCTCGACTTATCTCCCATTATTTCTCCTTATCTCCCATTATCTCACCTTATCTCCCATTATCTAAGCTTATATCGAATTATATAGAACCTATGTATAAATTTATAAAAATACGTAAATCGGATAAGTGGTTCTCAAGTGATAAGAGCACTAACGGACAGACAGACGTACAGAGAGACGTTGTATTTTATATATATTCTAGACAGAATATTATAGATAACCTGGTCAGAGAACAAATGTATGAATTAAAAAAAAAACACGTCAATCGGATAAGGAGTTCTCGAGTGATAAGCGCACTAACGGATAGACACACAAACAGAGAGACGTTGCAGTTTTTATATATTATATTCTTTGCTACATGATATTGTTCCATATTTAATGCTTTAGGCCATGTATTACAAGAGAACGCGCTAGCGGCAAACTTTTCTCCGACTTGATTCACTATTATCGTCACTGCTTATTCCTTATGTCACCTAACGTAATGAAATATATCCTATAACCTGGCCAGAGAACATATGTATGTTTAACAAAAAAGCACGTAAATCGGATAAGTGGTTCTCCAGTGATAAGCGCACTAACGGACAGTCAGACAGACACAGAGACGTTGCATTTTTTATATATTATAGATATTCTTTGCTACATGATATTGTTCCATATTTAATGGTTTAGCATGTTTAAAAAAAAGCACGTAAATCGGATAAGTGGTTCTCCAGTGATAAACGCACAAACAGACGGAGATACGTAGCATTTTATATATATTAGAGATGTAATAAAATATAGATCTATAACCTGGTCAGAGAACATATGTAGGAATGTAAAAAATCACGTAAATCGGATAAGTGGATCTCGAGGGATAAGCGCACTAACGGACAGACAGACAGACAGAGAGACGTTGCATTTTATATATATTATAGATATAGATTATTATTATTATATAACCTGGCCAAAGAATATATGTATGTATTTAAAAAAAAGACACATAAATCGGATAAGTGGTTTTCTCGTGATAAACGCACTAATGGACAGACAGACAGACAGAGAGACATTGCATTTTATATATTATAGATTATACATTATAGATATTCTCTGCTACATAATATTGTTCCATATTTAATGGTTTAGGCTGTATATTGAAATGGAACGCGCTAGCGGCAAACTTTTTTTTTCCGACTTCATTCACTTTTTACGTCACTACTCATTCCTTATGCTACTTATCGGGATAAAATATAGCCTATAACCTGGCCAGAAAACATATGTATGTTTAAAAAAAAAGTACGTAAATCGGATAAGTGGTTTTCCAGTGATAAGCGCACTAACGGACGGACAGACAGACAGACAGACAGACAGAGAGACGTTGCATTTTATATATATTATAGATACAAGTGATAAAATTAATGCTTTTTGTAGAAAATTGGAATTATGGTGCAGAAATGTAAAGCAAAAGAACCTAGGAATGATTGCAAATGTGCGTGAATATGTTAAAACATTCAAGGCTGAAGAACAACATGTGAAAGTTGTTTTAGTAGCCATGTTGACAAACAATTTTAAAAAGTATTTTCTTACTGACGACAACTTGGTAACAAGTTACGAGTGAATTAGGGATCCATTTCAAAATACTCCCGAAGAACTCTCAACTTCCAAAGAAGAAATCTTCATAGACTTTACGGCAAGTGGCGAAATCACAAGACAATTTAATAATAAATCACTCTTTGAATTTTGGGCGGGGTTGAATAATTAGTTTTCTGCACTGAAAACAAAAGCATTTCGTGTACTATTACCATTCTCAACATCCTATCTTTGCGAAACCGGATTTTTTACGGTGGCTGCTTTGAAAACATAATATAGATCTCAATAAATATAGAAAAAAAAAACTCAGAGTATCTATTTCTAATATTAAACCATCCTTCGAAAAATCTTTGCTCTACAAAACAGGCCCAAGGGAGTCACTAATAATTATTAAACTTGTTTTTAATTTGGTATTGATATGTTAATTATTAGGTAAATTGTGCAGTACTAATACAAACCTATTTATAGGTGTATTATATTAGTGTAAATGTGTATTTTATTTTTTATTATGTCAGAATGTATTTGGTTTTGCTTTCCTTTCAATACATTATATTAAATGTTTTTAATCCCCCAATAGTGTAATCACGCCCACCTAGTGGGGCGCGCTCCACAGGTTGAGAAACACTGGGTTAGGGACAAACCATGACTCGATGGGGTTAAACCGACAACGAATTCAGATTCAGCGTCCTAAAAATCATATAATTACACTACTCTCGCCTCCGGATCAACTTTTTTTTTGGTATGGTTGTAACGAAAACATCAAACTAATTAATTTCAACGGACGATTTCTCTGAAAAGAAATAAAATATCTGAAAAATTTAAATGCGTTTTGAAGGGAAAGAGTAGTACTTTCAGAGGCTGCAACGAGTTTTGTGGAAAGAAGTTAATTCGTGGTGTAATATAATCCCGAATATAGCGAAAACCGTGTTTTTTGCATTTTTAAGTTAGAATATCGCGAGCAATTTTGAGGTCGGATGATCTTAGGATCTGGAGTTCCTTCCAATTTTGTCGGCCTGTGAAGAGTTAACGATAATCATTAATCAACATCATAAAGTACACAAAAAAAATAAAAAACAAAAGTCAGTTTAAAAAATGTTCAATTAATTTACGATTTTCCAATAAATGTATATTAATTACGTTCTAGATGACTACCAGTTCGTACCCAGGAATGGCTCAATCATTTTCAATGACTCATGCAACAAATATGTCTTCGGTGACGGGAATGAGGCAAGATGCAATGAGTAAGTATTAAAAATACCTAGTATTAATGATGTAAAACTAAAAATCCTTCCAGTAGAGAATGCCTTTAAAACGCTGATTCTGTTTAACTGAGCAAATGAAACACTTACATGGAGTCAAAAGTTCCCAAACTTTTAAAGAAAAAAACAATGTTTTTGCCAAAAATCTATTTTCTTCTTCAATATAATTTCCTTCAAGAACGATACACTTATTCCAACGATTTTCCAACATTTGGATGACTTTCGTATAGTACGATTTATCGAACTTTCTAAAATAAGCCTCAGTTTCTCATTCGACATCTTCATTTGGGCCAAGTCTCTTTCTCTGAAGCCACCTTTTCAAATTTGGGAAAAGGTGAATATGGCGGATAAGGAAGCAATTCATAGCTCTATTGGTCCAATTTGACCATCGATTTTATGGAGTTGTGAGTTGGTGCATTATCTTAGTGAAACAACAATTTTTTCTCCACTAAATGCGGCCTTTTTTCTTAATTTCACCATTCCATAATGCAATAAACCAAAGTAATAGTCTCCGGTGATTGTTCGCCCTCCCTTCTTAAGATTTATGTTTTTAGACGCTTCGGTGGGCTTTCATGCGGTTTCAGAGACTCCGCGGATTGCCTGTTGAACTCAGGCGTGAAGTGATGGATCCATGTTTCGTCCATTGTTACGAATCGACACAAAAACTCTTTTGGATTACGCCGAAACAGTGCCAGACTCCGTCCTGAATCTTCGACACGTTGCTGTTTTTGGCCAATCATGAGAGTGCACGGCACCCATTTTTTTATGCATTCAAATATGCCTCGAGCGTTCTGTTGGTATCTTCACGATATCAGGTCTCTTGCTCTCGCTTCCATTTTCCTGTCATTCAGAACAATGTGGTGTTTTTTGTGTTTTTTTGGAGTGACTGCCTCATTGGGACGTCCGGAACATGGTGCATCATCGGTGCTTTTAAGACCATGGACAAATAGTTGCTTTCGATGGAGCAAATGTGCCATAACACTTCTCAAACCATTCTTAGATTCTGGCTGAATTTTTCCTATCAAAAAGCAATGTTTGTTGGTATCTTCACGATATCAGGTCTCTTGCTCTCACTTCCATTTTCCTGTCATTCAGAACAATGTGGTGTTTTTTGGAGTGACTGCCTCATTGGGACGTCCGGAACATGGTGCATCATCGGTGCTTGTACGACCATGGACAAATAGTTGCTTTCGATGGAGCAAATGTGCCATAACACTTCTCAAACCATTCTTAGATTCGGGCTGAATTTTTCCTATCAAAAAGCAATGTTTGTTGGTATCTTCACGATATCAGGTCTCTTGCTCTCACTTCCGTTTTCCTGTCATTCAGATCAATGTGGTGTTTTTTTGGAGTGACTGCCTCATTGGGACGTCCGGAACATGGTGCTTCATCGGTACTTGTAAGACCATGGACAAATAGTTGCTTTCGATGGAGCAAATGTGCCATAACACTTCTCAAACCATTCTTAGATTCTGGCTGAATTTTTCCTATCAAAAAGCAATGTTTGTTGGTATCTTCACGATACCAGGTCTCTTGCTCTCACTTCCATTTTCCTGTCATTCAGAACAATGTGGTGTTTTTTGGAGTGAATGCCTCATTGGGACGTCCGGAACATGGTGCTTCATCGGTACTTGTAAGACCATAGACAAATAGTTGCTTTCGATGGAGCAAATGTGCCATAACACTTCTCAAACCATTCTTAGATTCTGGCTGAATTTTTCCTATCAAAAAGCAATGTTTGTTGGTATCTTCACGATATCAGGTCTCTTGCTCTCACTTCCATTTTCCTGTCATTCAGAACAATGTGGTGTTTTTTGAAGTGACTGCCTCATTGGGACGTCCGGAACATGGTGCATCATCGGTGTTTGTACGACCATGGACAAATAGTTGCTTTCGATGGAGCAAATGTCATTCTTAGATTCTGGCTGAATTTTTTCTATCAAAAAGCAATGTTTAATCAACACACGAAAGGCTTTTTGTTCCATCGCTTTACAAAAATCAAAAGTAGCGTAGTCAGTCAAATAGCTGCATTCGTAAACTAATAAACAAAATGTCATGATAATGATATTTGAATCTTCTGAGAGTTGACTCTAACTGAAAAAAATCATATGGTTTTTTTTTTAATCTGTGCTGCCATCTCTCGAAAAGCCACGAGACTTTTCACCCGATATACAAGATTCAAAATTTGCAGTATTGTTTAAATATTTTGTAGTGTCCTTTTAAGTCCTTACCCTAAATGGCAATTGATTATTAAAATGAGAAATATTATTAAATTTTAATAAAATCTACTTCCTACTTAAGATTACTCTCATCATCTTTGACCAAAATAGTCTTAGAGAACCGGAAATGAACATCTTGGAAGGCGTCTTCCAATCTCCTTCCATCTTGGAGGAAATCAACTTATTTCCTTTAAATTAATTTTATAGGTTACATTACATTTTTTATTAAATCTGAAGGAAATTGAAAAATACACAACATGTATGTACATTTTTAAATTATTACGTGTCGTTTTCTTGAAAGCAATCATATCAAACACATAATTCCCAATTTCGCCAGCATGATAGTCTGTCTGTCGACCTATTAAATCCTGATGAAATATCAATTTCCAATTAAACACGCATATATCACGGAAAATGGCAAAGAAACCTGTAATTTATGAGCAATATTACTTTATGCCTGGCTTGTCATTTTATTCAACTATTAAGGCTCAATTCACACTATGAGGCCGGGCTCGATATGCTCTCGGTTCGATAAAATTTTAACATTACTGTTCCGATTTAGATCTTGCTTCAGTTTTTCTTCGTCAACGATTCAAGTTAGATCGGAGTAGTTGAGAAAAGTGCATATAAAATCTCATTTAAGTTTTCAATTGAAGAATTAGCAATTATAGCTATTCTTTTAGACGTTGATTCAAAAATCATCGAAAAACGAAGGAAACCGAGAAGAAGGATATGGGTACATCCAAATTTAAAGGCTCGAACAAGTGAAATTGAAGACGAAGAAAAGTTTATGAAGTATTTTAGAATGGATTCTTGGATTGGATTTTTTTACGTTACACGCACTTGTTGTCTAGTGTGGTACGAAGTGGAGCGGGATCGCAAACATATTCATACTATCCTGACAAGTAATGACAAGTCCGATCTCGCTCCAACAAAATATTCTTTGAGATGTATCGATATTGGAGCATTATGAGATCGAAATCTCAGCGATGATAATAGTGTGAATACACCCATTGTTTCTTCTGGAAACATTTTTTATCGAACCGGGAGCATATCGAGCGTGGCCTCATAGTGTGAATCGTATCTAAGCAGACTGTCCTGGCTGCCGATAAAATAAGAATAACTATCTCGACAGCCAACATCCGCAATGGATAGTGCAATAAAGGAAAAAGAATTTAGGGGAGGGTTATAGGAGGTAGCTTCGAATATATAACGTTATACGCCTTTTTTAGGGTTCTAAAAGGTCTTTTTCATTCCAAGCTGGATAGAATTATTATATAAGGGATGTTGAGACATAATTAACAGCGACCAAAAAAATGGAGTTATTTCAAAACGGTTCTGTTTTTCCATTTATATGACCTTACCTTCCTTTATAATTAGAAGAGAAAATCTATTAGCAAAAAATATAACTATCGCTATAAAAAAATAAATACGTTAAATAAAACGTCGCTGCAGGACAAAGCCAGCTCACCGCCACCAGATCGTTAAAATGTACCTCGACGAGTTTCTCAGAAATGTCGCATATATTTCTCCCTGTTATTATTACATATGATACAGCTTATATTTGCTAGGCATCTTCGAGGAACTCGAGGTGATTTGTAATGATTTGCAGATATTCGGACAGCCTCGTTTTGCGGCAACGCCGACGTCTTGTTCCACGTGTTTGTCTTTTTGTAAATCGGTCGAAACATACAGTCAGTCTAGTACAGGGGTGCTCAAACGGTCGATCGCGAGTGCTTTTTGAGTCGATCTCGAGAAAAAAATTCCGATATAGAACTATTCACAGATTTTGTTTTAGGTAACTAAAACAAAATGTAATGAATAAACTACTAAAATTTATTCGATCCACAATTAGGCCAGAATAACCCCCTCATCACTTTCTTTTATCGTAATAACCCCCTGCTAGCGGCAAAAGGCGGCTTTATCAAAGGAACGCGCCGATTTTTCTAGAAACTTCGTTCGCGCCCATATAAATGTTGCGCCTGCAGGAATAGGAGGAAGGATAAGTGCATTTGACTCATTTGCCGTGCGTCAGTTGCAATACCTAAGCGTGGGAACTTAGAGAGGCATCATAAAACGGTTCATAAAAACTATGAAAAGGATTTTCCATCACAGAGTGAATTAAGAAAACGAAAAGTACGTGATTTGATAACTTGTTTGAAAAAAGAACAAACCATGTTCACAAGACCAGCCAAACAATCAAAAGCTGCAACGATCGCTTCATTTAAAATATCTCATATATTGGCGAAACACAAGAAACCATTTGATGATGGATTGGTTGTGAAGGAAGCATTTATTGAAGCGGGTGAGACTTTATTTGGAGATTTTACAAATAAAACAGAGATTATGTCTGCTATTAGAGAACTTCAGTTATCTCGTCCGACTGTCAGAAGGCGTGTTGAAGTCATGAGTCAGGAAATGGCAGATAAACTAAAACATGATATCATGGGATGTACATACTTTTCTTTACAGTTCGACGAATCCACCGATATGACAGACACTGCCCAGCTGTGTATTTTTATTCGAATGGTATTCAATGACATGTCGACTAAGGAAGAGTTTTTGACAATGATTCCTCTGAAAGGAAAGACCCGTGGCGAAGATATATATGACGTTTTCTTCAATTTTGTAACAAACTACAAGCTACCAATATATAAACTAGTGTGCATTACAACCGATGGAGCACCAGCAATGACTAGAAACAAAAACGGTTTTGTGGCATTGTGTCGAGCTAATGATGATTTCCCTTCATTTTTCTCCTTCCATTGCATTATACATCAACGAGTTTTGTGTTCTAAAGTTTTAAACATGGAGGAGATTATGGGCATTGCAATAAAAATTGTGAATTCTATCCGTGCACGTCTCTTGCAACGACGGCTCTTTAAATTGCAGTTGGAAGATAGTGAGTCAGCTGAACACACTGATTTAGTTCTTCACACGAACGTCAGGTGGTTGAGTCGCGGAAAATTCCTAGAAAGGTTTCAAGAATTATTGCCCGAAATAACAGCTTTTCTGGACGAAAGAGGTGATGATACTCAGATGCTGAAAAACGGAAAATGGCTGACTGATTTGGCATTTTTGACAGACATCACAATGCATTTAAACACCATTAATTTGGAGCTTCAAGGTAAAGGAAAAACTATTATTGAGATGATTAGCGCAATAAACGCATTCAAAAGTAAATTGCAACTTATGATAGATCAACTGAAAAGAAAGGGTCTGAAAAATTTTCCGTCTTTGAAAGCAAGGATTCCTCAGTTGAATTATGATATTTATGAGGCAGAATTATCAAATATTTTGAGCCAATTCGAAATACGTTTTTATGATTTCAGTAAATTGGCAAATATCGCATCATTTATGAGTTATCCTTTTTCGTGTAAAAACATTGAGGAATTAGCTACGGAAATAGCAAGTCAGTTTAACATGGACTCATGTTCTGTTGAAAATGAGTTAGTGCAGATAATATCAGATATACATCCCAAAGCCACAGCATCTGATACAAAATTCTGGTGTTTTATATCTGAAGATAAATATTCGAATCTAAGGCAAATCACCCTTCAACTGACGGCAATGTTTGGGTCAACTTACTTGTGCGAGTCTGCATTTTCTGAAATGAAGATAATTCAGTCAAAATATCGCAATCGACTAACTGACGAACATATGTCATCATGCTTGCGATTAGCACTCGGTAATTACGTACCATCTTATGAAAAGTATGCTGAGGACATGCAGTGCCACGCTTCAACATCCAAAGTTACTCTTTAGTTAAGTTTAGACACTAGAACTCGTTTGTTTTGTAAGAACCAATAAACTCGCAATTTTGAAGATCGCCAGCAGTTCAACTTTGAGCACCCCCTAGTCTAGTATGAACGTGACGTCTATAATATTTTTTTCTTTCTGGAAAGGGATTTATTTCTAACGTTATTTGTGGTTAAATAGTATAGTGTAATCATTTTTAGACGCCTTGCCCCGATTTATACAAGATGGTGTGATTTTTTTTTTTTTTAAATGTGGAATGGTATAGTACATGTCAAGGAGTATATTGACATATTTGACATTTGGTAGTGAAAACGACATACCTTTTGTAAAACGGCATTGGAAAGCCCTAATCTTTTTCAATATTTTTTCCTTAAACTGTTTTTTTCTAATTTGTTTTTTCAAAAAAGTTATGCAGCAAAAATTCCTTTAAAATATTATTTTTTGGTCATCGCGGTTGCTATGGATCTCATGCCACGTTTGGCGGTTTTCAAACAATCTTTCTAGTAGGCGACTGTCACACTTTCATCTGACAGTAATTATAATAATAATAGTTACTATGCTGTTGAGGTTTTTCCTTTAATAAAATATCTTTGAACAATAAAAAACAAGAATACATTATTTTTATTAACATCTCAAAAAAACTATATAACTTTTAACAACACATAACTTATTACATATTTTTAAAATTAAATGTTTGAAACTTAAAAAATTTACCAATTCTCTGTTTCAATACCTGAAATTTTAATAAATTTTCTTTTTATTTTTGATGTCCTAGGTATGACTGCAGAAGACGAATGGTACAATAAGAGCCTGTCAGCATTAAGGATGAATTCCACACACCATCCGAATTTAGCGGCGCCGATGTTACAGTATCAAACATAATAATAGATTAATACTATCGTTTTAGATTATAGCCTGTAAGCTTGATATTTACAGAAAAAATGTGTTTTATTTTAACAGGTGTTTACTGGGTTACCCAACCCATACTACAAGGACTTCTATTAATGGTACAAATTGTCGGAATATTTAGTCTATGAGCTGTCCTATAAGACTTTTCATATTGGAAAATTGTGCCGAAGTGGGGAAAAAGGCTTACATTATTCTCGATAAATTCCTTAAATATGTGTTTAAATGTGTTTGAAAAGTTGATCCGAGCGAGCAGCTTATTATGTATTATTTAATGGTCTTAGTGATACTTTATGTACGCAGCTTTTAGTTCAGGTTAGTCAACTAAAGGGTGTCTCAAAATGACCTGACATTTTAATTTGTTAATAAAACATTAATTTATTTGAAATGTACGAATGTTTTTATTTTAATATAAGGTATGGTGGAACACAATATCCAAAAAATTGCCGCCTCGATCCTATATGCAAAAGTTCACTCTTTTGACGAAGTTTCCAATAACATTTTGGCATAATTGCGGACTAATTTCATTAATGGTGCCTCTAATTTCTTCCTTGAGCTCCGGAATGGTCTGTGGATTATTGGCAAACAGTTTTCCTTTCAAAAAACTCCAAAGAAAGAAGGCCAATTCACATCGCCGCGGCGCGAGATAACACGACCATGCAACTTTGTCTGCAATAACTGCATTGTTTCGCCCGCTTTGTGGAAGGCTGCGTCATCTTGTTGAAAGAATATGTCTTCCAAGTCCATGCCGTTCATTTCATTCCATAAAAAGTTGGTTATCATGTCACGATAATGAACACCATTGACGGTAACCACATTTCCAGCAGCATTCTCGAAAAAGTACCGCCCAATCACTCCTCCAACCCAAAATCCGCACCAAACAGTGACTCGTGGTGGATGCCTGGGAAGCTGTTGGATCACTTGTGGATTTTCGGTCCCCCAAATTCGACAGTTTTGTTTATTTACGTAGCCACTAAGTTGAAAATGCGCCTAGTCGCTGAAGATGATTTTCTTCGACAAATCACCATCGATTTATTGATGCTCCAATATCCAATTGGTGAATGTACGGCGCTGCACATAGTCTGCTGGCTGCAGTTCTTGTGTCAATTGAATCTTGTAAGCATGCAAATGCAGATCTTTCGTTAAAAATTCACTGCACAGAGCATCTTGAAATGTTCAATTGCTGAGCACGATGACGAATCGAGGTGGAAGAACTTTCGTCGTTTTCATTCGACCGGTCGGTACAAGGACGTCCACTGCTTTTCGCGTTCAGAATTGAACCACTAATTTCAAATTTTTTGATTAACTGCACCACAGTGTTGCGAGATGGTGCGTTATGATGAGCGGATTTTTCGAATCGTCTCTGCACAATTTTCACCACTTTAGTAGTGAATTTTCACAATTTCTATGCGTTGCTCGATCGTGTAATTCTCCATGACTAAACCTCAGTACTTCCTGATGCCAGTTGTCAAAGATAAGTACTCTATGTTCGCCACAAAAAAAAATGCGAGCAATTTAAAAATGTCAGGTCATATTGAGACACCCTTTACGTTCAAAAATTAAGGGGACTAATTAACCATCAAATTAATCACGAACTTTTCAACCAATTCTATTTGATCACTCTAAATTGTTTTCCAATTTTCAGAACATTTATTACACTCAATTTCCGGTATTACCTTTAAGATGACCTGCGAATTCTCTTTTATAGCTTCCACAGACTCAGAACAGTATCCATAGAGTTGTAATAGCAGCTTCGAGTACGAAAAAACTCACACTCTGGTATCTGGTGAATATGGTGCCTCTGTAATAACAATCGTTTAATTTTTGATTAAAGAGGGAAAGGAATAAAAAAGACTGCGCCTAAATTACCTTCATAATATTTTTCTGAATACAAGAGCAATATCAACGACCGTTGTGATCCGTGGGTGAAAGTCAAAATTCGAATAGAGAAGGCCCGAGCCGCATTTATGAAGCACAAAAAAATCTAACTAGTCACTACCCATCATTGAAACTACGGATGAAAATGGTAAGGTGCTATGTCTTTCCGGTTCTCTTGTACGTGGACGCTAACTAAAGCAGACGTGGGTGTATCGACGACTACTGAAAATCAGTTGGATTGACAGAATTAGTAACAACAGCGTTCTCGCCATAGCATGCTGTAAGCGAAAGAGTATAGTCGTTAAAAAGAGAAAGAAATAATATGAGTCATTCTGTCTCTCTTCGCACGCTCATAACACTCTCGCACGGGTTCGCATGCCCACAACACTAAGTGTTGTGCGTACCCACGCAAGAGTGTTGTGGGCGTGCGCCGAGTAAGAGAGACAGAATGACTCATTATTTCTTTCTCTTTCTTCTTGTGCGAACTTACCTCTTCTATCCTAATATCTCTATGGTTCTCGCTCGCATGAACAAGGACTTGGAGGTTGTTATGGCCACCAAGCTACGCAAATTAGAATATTTTGGCCAGATTATGGGACAACCAGAAAAATACGAAATCTTGCATCTGATTATGTGGGGGGAAGATTCCAGGCAGGCGTGGTCCACGTAGAAGGAGAACATCGTGTTTGAAAAATTTGAGGCAGTGGTACGGAAAGTCTACGGTTCAACTCTTCCGATGGATGTCAATGAAACGATTATCCTCAGCATGGTAGACAACATGATAACCAACGATCGTTGAACTGTCATGGTACCCGAAAAGAAGAATACGAGATACACACGTCTTTTAGGGTATTCTCTATTATAAGACATTATTGCAAATGGACTCAAAAATGATATGTCAAAAAATATAAACTCCAATAACACACAGCTATATTCTATAAAATTTTATGCACAATACGTAATTGTACACTTTCTAGATCTGACCCAATATGAAAAAGTATAAGCCCCTTAAAGTAAATTTTTAGAATTTCATCAATATTAGTTTTTCGAATACAACTTAAGGACCCCTCATCGTATCGATAATCATCCATGCATAAAACAATATTAAAAAATATGTGAAAACAAAAAATAAATAGATCACCTTGACAGTAACCATGTTGTATCTGATTTTTATAGTTTGGCAGCATGATTTCTAAACAAACTTTTAAAAAAGTTCCAATTCATTTTGTTCTTGATTATAACATTAAGCTGAATTCTTAATATCAATTGAATAAATTAAATTCAACGAGGATTTAAAGAATGACAACTTTCTAAAGTCTTATAGGTATAATCATAGGTTTGGACATTTAAAAGCATTTTGAAAAAAAAAAACTTGGTTTCAAATTATTAATCTTTTTTGTAAAATATTTTTAGTTAGTACTGTAAATAGTTGCTTGATTATTGATTGATTCTTTTATTTCCTACTCCATACGATTCATCTGGTCATGTTCATAAACACCATATAATAAAACGCCACTATGTACCAAAGACTTGTCTTGTTCTTGTTATTTATTTGTTTAATTATTTATTTATTTATTCATTTGTTACTTTTTGTAATCCACCAAAAAAGTTGTGACGTTAATTACTAGTTGGACACTGGGAAAAAAAAAACGGCCAAAGACGAAGAACCGCCGATAAAAGAGGGGAATTTGGGAAATAAGACAACATAGAAAACCTGGTTTTATTTTCATTAATAATTATAAATAATGAATTTTTTGGTCATGTTCATAAACACCATATAATAAAAAGCCACTATGTACCAAAGACTTGTCTTGTTCTTGTTATTTATTTGTTTAATTATTTATTTATTTATTCATTTGTTACTTTTTGTAATCCACCAAAAAAGTTGTGACGTTAATTACTAGTTGGACACTGGGAAAAACGGCCAAAGACGAAGAACCGCGAAGAACCGCCGATAAAAGAGGGGAATTTGGGAAATAAGACAACATAGAAAACCTGGTTTTATTTTCATTAATAATTATAAATAATGAATTTAGGTACGTTTAAAATGATTTTTAGAAAAGAAGTGCACACTTTAAATTTTCGAAACCACATCAACTCAAAAAAAAATCTTCCAAAACTCCCGCCAATGTCATTGAATTTCGAGGTTCTTTGACGTCAGACTGTTGGTGGATTAAAAATCGTAATTTAAAGAGACAATTTTACAATAATAATAATAAGTTAACACTTATTTAATTACTATTACGGTTGTGTTAGATAGATTGTCAAAATAAAGTTGTAAATGAAATAAATTATGTAGGCAACAGTACAACCTTTGCAAGTTAAAGCCCTTTTTCAATTTTAGGAAAAGAAAAAAAAAGTTTAAAGGACTATCTCCAATTTCAAAAACCAGTTTTACGGAACAACGATGTTTAGAAAATTATGTTTTACTATTTAAAACATTAATCTCGGGAACATTCACCATTTTATGTATTTGTTAATGTTTTTGCTTCTACCCTGCTATAAATAATTATCATAAAAGACACAGAGATGTATGTATATATAATTAGCGTTTTCTGACCAGCAGCGGTGTTTACTTCAGTTCGAGCAGAGACTGCTCTTTTAGTTCTCATATTATCGTGGAGAGTGTAACTGATGCGAAAATGCTAAATACTGCAATAAAATGTTGTTGTTTTTTCAAAGTAATTTTTTACAATTTAATAGCGTTATCCAAGTGCGTTACATGACGCTAATGAATACAACCATCAATGAGAACGCTGACACAAAATACTAGCTACTATTTCATTAGCAAGTGCTGACATCTATTGTGAAAAACTCTTTATATTTCCCAAGTGTACCTGCCTATTAATCCGTACACCAAAGATAAGCCAAATTGTTCCAGTTTTAATTATATTTGTTATATTACATACTTTCAATTACTACCTCTACGAGATTTTTGCATCTCTTCAGGTTTCAGGATCGTTTCAAGGCGACTCTCTGTTGTCGCAGTAACTAACATTATTTGCCCTTTTCTTTCTTTTTTCTCAAGATACTATTCTTAAATGTACAAATAATTGTTTAGTTATACATAAAGGGGTGGGGTAGGTATTTAGATGGGTAGTGGGAAATATATCATGATGAATGTCATTTTCAAGAGATCTTGCGATCAGGTAATCCCAGAATCCTGTTAATATTTCATTATTTTCAATTTTATATCTGAAAAATTTGCCAGAGAAGGATGGGATCTTAAGAGTGATATTACAAAAGCTATATTTTTTTCACTTCTAGAGAGATCCACATGAAATTGTAATTTAAATGATAGCCAGGTTCAAAGGAGAGGGCAGATGGGTATAAAGGGCGTTTCATCAAGGAACAAAGAGAACATCAAAGGCGGAGCTGCTTATAATAGGAACCGGAGGCGATAAATTCTAAAAAAAACTTTAAATGCTTAATCCCTTCTCAAGACATCTCTTACCAACTGAATAAAAAAAATTGTCAATCAGGGAGAGTAAAATTGCAGAAAAGCAATATTTATTGATATTATAATGTAAGGAGGAAGATAATATGCGTTTCTTTAACGAAAAATTACTCGCTTTCTTGGTTTAAAGTCTGGTCACTAGGCCGCGCATGTTCACATAGCTTACCGCAACGGTAAGCGCGTATATCTTACCAAATTTTCAAGAGCACATGTTCTAACTAGATGCTACTGCAAGCGAAAAAGTTCAACTAGCGGAGTAAAAACTCTCTAATTCCAGGTGGTAATTAAGAAAGACAGGATTTTACAACACTGTAAACAAAAGAGCGGAAAGAAGATGTAACCAGAATTTGGCGGGATTAACAATACAGAAGATAATCCAGCCAAATTCTAGTTATAAACATTTTCTTTACGCTCTTTTGTTTGTTTGGTGTCTGCTTTAATTACAAACGGAATATTTTGATTTTCGATATTACTTTGCAACTTTTGTAAAGAAAATGCTGGTAATTTTTTGTTATCATTAAAACGTCGTCCAACATCGGAAAAAGTTGAAATATTGGTTTATTTGCTTCCTTTTTATGTTTATTTAAATATTTTAATTTAACTTTTTGATAACTTACTGAAATGAAGAAAATCAGTATTATTGTAAATTAGACTAACATACAACAACCAGAGTACATTTTGATATTACTTAAAAGTACTTTTTAAGGATTATAAAAAATTGTGAAGTAATGTAATTCAAAATTTTATGTGCCATATCTATTGTATTTGCATTATTTGTGTGGTCGTATACCTCTAGATTTATAAAAACGATTTATGTTATGTAAAGTTGTAAATATATTGAGGAAAAAATTTAACAAATTGCCTTTTATTTCGTTTTAAAAGGCTTAAAACAAGCAAAAGCATGCATTTAAGCCGGAGAATCGAAGGAATACAATAATCAGTACAAACGAGTTCATTTCCTAATTGTGTTAGGATGCCTAGTATATCCAAAATGACTACCATTGACAATAATTTCGTTAGTTCCTAACTTCAAATCAGTATGTTAAGTAACTAACTTCGCATTAGTAGATATTTTCTTGACTTTGTGTTCTATTAGACGTCAAATATCATCCAACTTCAGTATTTTTTCATCAAGACAGTCGAGAGAAACAAGAATGCGGATATTGCCGACAATGCTAGACGTTTAACCGAACAGAACGTTGAATGGTAACGACCTTTCACCTTAGTCGAACGATTTCTAATATTATGTGTATTTTTCCACATTTTTATAATCTGTCCAGATTGCGTGATATTAAAAATAAACAAATATCTTTGCAAACAATATATTAAATTTTAAAGTGAATCGGCAAAGATATTCTTTCACTTCAAGTTATTGTTTCGATACCGTATTTTTAAATACCTGTCGTAGAGCAGGAAGTTTTAAAAAAAATTATAATAATTAATAAAGCAAGCGCACACAAAATAGTGAACAATCTCACAAATTTGGAATAATAGATCTCCTAAATAATCTTGAGGTCCGTTAATAGTGCAAAATGTTAAAAAAAAGAAATATTGGTTTTAAAACATTTAAATAAAAACTCCTAATTTGAAATTAACTATGTTTTTAAAATTGGCGCACACTTCCCGTGTTCCTTATTACTATCCTTCGCGTAAGGTCGGGCGTGTTCTCCATTCCCTTATTTCTCTAATTTACGTATATTCAGTTGTCTACAACAAATTTGCCTTCTATCCAACGGAGTAGAAATTATGATGCCCAAAATAAACAAAATGGTGTACGAGGAAAAACCATAGACATAGAGGATGGACTGAGTATTCCGTATCCCGCTGTGAAGTAAATATGGACGCAAATGTGTGAGAGAGGCAAAGCGAATGAGCGGCCAGTAGCTGTCTCTTTTTAAAATGCCGCTAAGCTACGGCTCTCTTGAAAATATATTTCTAAGTGATCTATTTGAATTAAAATCGGGTATGGGGCTTCTCTCACCCTGAATTCCGTCTCGGGGTACTACGCCTTGTTTATTACAGGCCTACAGAAAAGAGGCAGGTAGTGGCCGTACAATCGCTTTGTCTCTTTCTAGAGAGTGGTCAATTTTATGAGGTTAATGCTCAGTCCATCCTCTATGTCTATGGGAAAAACCAATGCTACAGAAGGGAAATTTTATGAACAGATTTTTTTTTTATTATAATTAGGAATATTTTGTGTTAAGTTTAAAATCAAATAAATTTACCAGCCTAAATAACAAATACTTATTTTTCGATCATATTATACTTGTCAAAAACTGTTCCAAGATTGCCTAATATTGCCAACCAGCAAATGTCATTTAGAAGTGACAGTAGTAAAATTCTGGACAATTTTGAAACAATTTTCTGCGATAATGACATAGGTAATGTTACATTTCTAATCGAAATTGCCTACAAAACCTATCCTAACCTTACTTTTATCATTTAAGAGAAAATTTTCAGATGTCTTTAAATTTTGTTATAAAACGATCAGTAAGTACAACAGCTACAAACTATGGGAAAAGAAATTTTAGAAAATTTCAACTCTTCAATAAAAGAGGCTCAAGGCAGTATAAACAGCAAATAGACAAGAGTGATCCTGAGCTATTTCATAGTAAGTTATTAAACAATTATTGTTACAAAGCGTTCTAAAATTAGTGAAATTTAGACTAAAACATCTATGTTTTCCAGCACGAGGTGTCAGACCTGTGGGGTATGACGATGAAAATGGTAAATTTGTATTAATACCTGAGAAAATCCCAGAATTAATTGTTCCAGATCTTACAGACTGTAAAGTAAGTTTAGCTTTATAAACTGTGAATCAAAAAATTAACAAGAGTTTATTTTTAAAACCTATTATTCTCAAAATATCAAGATTTAATCGAAGAACTATAAAAACATAAAATGTTAAGAGTTAATACATATAATAAATATGATTTCTCTACAATCTTACATTATAATCCTATATAGAATATCATTTTTTTAAGTTACAACCATATGTCTCATACAGAACTCCAGATATAAATCAATCAGAATTCACAGCTCAGGATCTCTTTAATGTAATATATGCACCAAAAATTGCAAAAGATTTTGAACTAGGCAAGTTAGACGAAGACGGTCAGCCTGTAGAACCATCTGAAGATGAAAAATTAACAGGTGAACAGGCTAAAATAAAAGCCAGACTAACTGGGTCAGATATGTTTTAATAAAATATTTCATTTTTAGTTGATTTTTGTTGTAGTTAGGCATATTTTAATAAATTTTGTTTATAGTCTATAGTTTATTGTTCTTATTAAAAAAATCACTGCCCCAAGACATTTGTATTTCTTCATGTTTACTAGAAAATACTTGACCAATTACTTTCCCAATTTTTTTAACACAGTTTTTGGCCTTATACTTTATATTGTATATTGTCGAGTCGAGAGTATTGAGTAGTTCAGTCGAGCATTCTGACATATAGTCTGTTCGTTGACAATTAACAAGGAAAAAAGTGAAAATAAGTGACAGTGATAAACTGATAGCTTAATAAATATGAATTATCATGACAATTAATGACAATCTACTACTTAGTTAATGTTGGTGAATCTGATTTAAACAATGCAATAGAGAATTAAACGTAAATATTATAACAAGTAAGTGGATAAATATAGTATAGACAACACACGTTTTTAAACCAATATCTTCAGATAAGAACATTAACAAAAAACATTAATCTCATAAAACCACAAAAACTCTAAAATTGTAAGAAATGGAATAAAATATTAAACTACCCCTAGTTATGATACAGTTAAGATAGAGTTATCTAACTGGGAAAAAGTAGTAATACAAAGAGGATATTGTCACACTACTCAGATTTTAAAAGAAAAAAAAACCAGATACAATTAAGGATAGTCAGTAATAATAAATGAGCGATAAATCAAACTTTGCTCAGGCCAAAATATAGTGAGATAGATAACCTTAACTACATGACTGTCATCTACATTTACTGAAGGCGGCCATACGATCAAGCATATATAAAGATATGGCCAGCAACAATAAATCGTCGACGATTTGCGGTGAATGCAATAGCACAATTAGGGCTAAGGCCCGATGTGTTGAATGTTCGCTGTGCCACACGTGGTATCATAAGGAGTGTATATCATTAACTGATAAAGAATTTGATAGTGTTTATGTGTCGGGGAAGAAAAATCATAAGCACAACTGGTGTTGTGTGTCTTGCAAAAAGCCTGATGTCAATAAAAAGCGATTGTCAATAACGATAGTTGACAATGATGACACTAATCCATCCCCTGCCAATCCCATTACGGTTAATGATATGAATAAGGCTGATGATCCAAGTCATGATTATCAACAATTTCACATCTATATAGGCTGGTCCTAGATCAACAAAGTATTACAAATGAATTATTAAAACAAATCCACAATCTTCATAAGGAGAAAAACAAAAAAAAAATTGTCCAACTAGAAAATAAGCTTGAAATCCTGAGCTCTACAATGAAAAGAATGAAATGAGAACCGGTGATGCTTTAGATATGCGTGAGAGGCCTTCCATGAGCCATCTAGAGTTGCTTTTTGAAATGAGTGAAAGGACAAGTAGGAAAAATAATATAGTTTTTAATGCGAAAGAGTAATGTTGAGAACCTTAGTGATAGAATTGAACATGATAAGAACCTACTTCAAGTTATGTTGAACAGGATGCATGTGGAGTTCGATAATGGTGTTAGAATTTCTAGAATCGGTCGTAGGGGAGTCAGGCCCAGACCAATGAAGCTATCATTCTCTAACCCTGATAAGGCCATTGAATGTCTTACGAAGAAGAAGTTGGAGAGGATTAAATTCAAGATGAGTGTAGACTTGACAAAGCTTCAGGGAGACGAACAAAATAGAATCTTTGAAGAACTAAATAGCAGAAGGAATGGTGGTGAGGATAATTTGGGTATAAAGTTCATAAATAACTTTCCTCATATTGCTAGGCCTCAAGAAATGGGGCTTAACCCCATATAAGAATTTATTGTTAAAATGTTGGTGGATTGAGTACTAAGCTAAGAGACTTGAGACATGCTGTTTTGTGTGCTAATTATGATGTTGTTGTAATTATTGAGAGCTGGCTGAATGATAGGATTTTGGATGGTGAGGTTTCAATAAAGGGTTTCAGGGTGTATCGGTGTGAGCGAACCCAGAAGACAAGTATCAAGAAGCGCGGAGGTGGTGTTCTAATGCTTATAAAAAAAAAAACATTCTCGCGTTTGATCGAAACCGAAAACACTTCTACAGAACAACTTTTTTATCTTTCTCAAACATGGTTATTCCAGGTTTATTATCGGTGGGGTTTATATTCCGCCAAACTCCAATTTGGAGCAATACCAGCAACAATGTGAGTCTGTAGAGATGGTCTGTGATGAATATTCTTCAGCCAACCTATTCTTATTTGAGGACTATAACCTTCCCTCAGCTGTGTGGAGTAACCAAGGGACAGGTCTAGGGGTTAACTGTACACCTGATTCTCAGGCAAACTTTGTTGCAGAGAACTTTGCTTTCCTGTGCCTGCCTCAGGTTATATCCATACCTAATAACCGTAATCTAGATTTAATGTTTTAGTCATGTTTCTAACTTGTCTGTTTTTCGGGCCAATACCACAGCGTGTCGACTAGTACAAGTTAGCTGGACAAAATTATTTTTTCACTTATTTCAATTGTTTATGTATTTTCTAGGCATATTAAGTTATTTTAAGAAAAAATTCATCGCATTGGTTTTTTTTATGGGCGTGGCTAATTTTTTCCGCTAAATTAGTCAGCTACGCAGACATATTTAACGATAACTCGGGAACAACTTGTCAGATTTTTATAAATAAAACATTAAAAAATGCGTAACAAAATTTTATTAATTTTATTCTATCTTTTATCGTTTTGGAGTTATTTAGAAATTAATGGAGAGAAAAAAATTTTTTTCGTGTAAAATTCATTATTTTTTTCGGTAAAAAAAAGCGCAATAACAAAAGAAAAACAAAACATTATACATTTTTCTGACAGCTGCGTATCTGGAAAATAAAATAAGGTATTAATCATGAAAATCGGTTAATAAATGTGGGTTTTATTCACAATTTACCGCAGGTACTCAATATCGATAAAATTTGTGTAATACAGCCACCCTTGCATATCGCGGTAGGATTGCATCAGCTTAGCAGGTAGATAACGGAACTAAAGGGCAAGGGTATTTTGTATGGTTATTAGAATTAAAAATTATAATACAGTGTCTTTCATTTAGCTGCATTTCGCTTACCTGTATTTTTTGTCCAGCTGCACAAAACATTGTATAACAAAAACAAAATATTCTGCGTATGTGCACGAATTTTTCTACAAACTTGAATGTGCAACTAAATGAAAGACACTGTTTATTATTTTTAATAATAACCAGATGAAAAATCATTTATTGCATTTGTCAATTAAAAATAAAACAATTAATCCATATTACTTAGTTTTATTGACACAAAAAGGATAAACTCAAATAATACCTGCCTTTCAGGTAGGTAACTTGTGCATTATACATACATTATGCCCCGCCTTCATGAACCACTTCCTAGTTTGTTTGTAAGAATGCGTTGTTGACTTAGAATCTATATAGTAAGCTAAGGCTTCGTCACTACTTAATTGCCTAGGATTAACGAAACTGGTATTTTTAGACTTAATAATATTATCTGGGCTCTCACTAATGTCTCTAACCACATTGGCAATTTTCCTTTGCCCTGCTGAACGCACAGCAATTTCGGCAGCAGTCACCAATTCACTGACACTTCGGGATTCTACGAGATCCACGATGCGACGTTTCTTCGTCTTAAACGACGATTCCTCGAAATCTTTGCGAGGTCTTCCTGCAGGAGTCACATTCTCACTTGATGTTGAAGGTTGTGGCGCAAAAGAACTCGCAGTAAACTGTATGTCTGCTTCATCCAACCAATTCTTATTTTTAATTAAAAAACGCTCCTTCGACTTTCCTGAAGCCAACCATTTGGCACCAAACTTATTAGACAAGTTCTACTTTATTTCTTTTTGGCTGCTTTCAGTAATGTCACCAAAGTGAAATTTTGAAGAAAGAAAGTCATATACACGCGAGTTTTTTTCATTCTTCGTGTGTTTCAACCACTCCTCAAAAAAGGCTACCCTTGAAATAGAGTAAACGTGTTCTGGAAAAAAAGAAAAAAAAACATGTTGTACTGAAGTGTGCTAAACAATATGTTGTATTTTTACGAAGAATAAAGTTATTTCTGTGTAATATCTAAAAACTAGCCCGGATAGAGGTGAATGTCTGTATATTCTGAACTTTCAAAGTTTTTTTTTTTTTAAAACACGCTAAAATATATAGGCTATTTAAAAAAAATACTAAAAAATCAAATTAATAGATTCTGATTTAAAAAAAATACGTTAAAAAATAGTACTTACCCTCAGTATTAATATTCATCACAAAAACTTTCACAATATTACAATATGTCACTATAAGATGTGCACGAAAGTGTCGCTAAATTGCAACTGATTGATTGAAAGAGCTGCATTAAACTCATTACCTGACTTCTGACGCTTATGACTCGCCACTTGCAAATTTGATAAACAACCTTTTCTCGGAATTCTGGGTTTTGTGGTGTTGTTTACGTTTTGCAAATAAGATTTCCTGGAAATCATAACATGAATTTTGTCCACCTAGCATGTTCTACGCGACACACTGTGCAGTGACTTGTTATTTCCGAATGGGAGCATCATATTGCCTACTCTTGTGAGATCAAGATAGACGATGTTAAAATGCTTAGGCAAGAAGTATATTTTCATGATTTTAAAAACACATATTTTACAAACTTCAATCGTTATCTTTCTGCAGTGGAGTGGGATGTGATGCTCGCCAGCATGAATATACATGAAGCTACAAGAATGTTTTATGAAATATTTAATAATGCTATCTTATCTTATGTACCTATTAAGCTGTTTAAAGCCTCTAACTTTCCACATTATTTTAGTGCGGAACTCCGAAGTACTATTATAAATAAAAAAAACCGGTCAAGTGCAAGTTGAACTTGCACAATTAGTGTTCCGTACGTAGATTGTTTTTAAAATAAAAATTTTTGTTAGGGTGGTATAAAATGATCAGTGACTTCACAAAATACACCCCAAATGAGTTTTCAACAAAGTTTTTTTCCAATCTTTACTGAAAACTGGTGACCTTGAAATTTTGTTTTTTTTTTTTTAAATACCAAATAAATTATTAAAGGTAACGCACTCGTGATAATTTTCGTTCAATCTATACCCCGTGGAGAATATATCAGAATTTTTTCAAAATTTTTTGATCAGTACTTTTCGAGATAAGGCAGGGGACAGCGATTTTTTAAAAGTAATACGAAGAAAAGTGTGCGCAAGTATTACATTATATATATATATACATATATATATATATATATATATATATATATATATATATATATATATATATATATATATATATATATATATATATATATATATATATATATATATATATATATATATATATATATATATATATATATATATATATATATATATATATATATATATATATATATATATATATATATATATATATATATATATATATATATTTTACTCGTGTTTTCACAAGCTTTCATTTGACACCACTAGTAAAAAAAAAGTTTTTTCACTTCCGATTTCACCCCTCAAAACGAACCCCTTAAGTCAAAATTTATGTTACGGTGGTATAAAATGATCAGTGACTTCACAAAACACACCCTAAATGAGTTTTCAACAAAGTTTGTTTCCAATCTTTACTGAAATCTGATGACCTTGAAATTTTTGTTTTTTTTTATGTACCATATAAATTATTAAAAGTAATGCACTCGTGATAATTTTCGTTCAATCTACACCCCGTGGAGAATATTCCAGAATTTTTCGAAATTTTTTGATAAGTACTTTTCGAGATAAGGCCCGGGACAGCGATTTTTCGCGAATTTTTAAAAATAATACAAAGAAAAGTGCGAGCAAGTATAATATTATATATACATTTTTTACTCGTGTTTTCACAAGCTTTCATCTGACACCACACTCGATGACCTAGTAAAAAATTTTTTTTTTCACTTCCGACTTCACCCCCCAAAACTAACCCCTTAAGTAAAAATTTAATTCTCAAAACTACATGGCTCTGATGAGGCCATCAATTCCTATATTATTTCCAAATTTCACCTTTCTATGTCAAATAGTTCCGGAGAAAATCGGGTGTGACAGACAGACAGACAGACACCGAAGTGATCTTATAAGTGTTCCGTACGGAACACTAAAAATAGCTCACAAAAACTATATCTCCAGTCGGTTACGGGCGGACTATCTCCAGTTTAGTAATTCGAGATCCCTTTGCAAAGAATTAGTTAAACGTAATTATGACATTTATGTCAGAAATATTGAGGATGATGTCTCCAAGAACCCTAGAAATTTTTGGAAATTTGTTAATCACCACAGAAAATCATCTGATTTACCCGGCTGTATGTTTTATAACAATAAAGTGGCTGACAGCGGTCAAGACATTGCTGATCTATTTTCGGAGTTTTTTAGTACTGTATACTGTAGGGCTGATGTATCTTGTGTAGAATATAGATTAGATAACAGGTGGATATTAAAATTAAACCTTTTACCATTTCTGAGATATTTCATAAAATTACTAGGCTGTCTAAAAAAATGGAATATGGTCCTGACAATGTACCTGAATATTTATTAAGCAATCTTGTCTATAGTATTACCAGGCCACTGTTTATTTTGTTTAATAGGTCGCTGGCGGAGGGCAAGCATCCTGATTTATGGAAGGAGCGTTTTATTGTACCGATCTTCAATTCGGGTGAGAGAGAGAATGTTCAAAATTATAGGGGCATTTCAAAGCCGTCTGCAATTCCTAAGTTGCTTGATGCTTTGGTCTATAATCAACTAAGCTGGATTTGTAAAGATATAGTGGTAGAAGAACAGCATTGCTTCGTGAGAGGTAGGTCGACTGTCACTAACTTGATCACCTATGAGAATGCTCTGGTGGATGCATTGGAGAGGGGGATGCCAAGTGGACTCGATCTACACTGACTTCTCAAGGCATTTGACAGGGTTAGCCATCAAAAACTGTTAGCAAAACTTAGAGTGATGGGGTTTCATGAGCGCTCTGTAAAGTGGCTTGAGAGTATGTTGGTGGGACGCTCGCAGAGAGTGAAGATGGGAGGTTTTATATCCAATAGTATCAAGGTGACCTCAGGAGTTCCTCAAGGTGGGCACTGTGCTCCATTACTATTTAACATCTTTATTAATGACATTCGTCAGGCTGTTCCTGACTGTAGCTTTCTTTTGTTTGCCGACGACTTGAAATTGTACCGTGAAATTGTGACTGAGGCGGATTGCATCAAGTTGCAAGAGAGCTTGAATCTGTTTGTGCATTGGTGCAATCATAATGAATTGTCTTTAAACCCTGGGAAGTGTAGTACGATTAGTTTTTGTAGGAAAAAGAATAAAATAACCTTTCAGTACAAGGTTGGTGATGAGGACTTGTTCCCGGCCAGTTCTTTGAAGGATTTGGGAGTCATACTGGACGCTCAGTTGTCGTTTAGGGAACACTACTCTTGCATGACCAGAAAGGCATTCGAAATGTTGGGACTTCTTTTTAAAATCGAAAGAGATCTATCTATTGACTCAATGAAGAAGGTTATACTGTTCTCTGGTAAGATCTCACCTTGAATATGCATCTACGGTATGGTCACCTTACTACAATGTTCACAGCGCAGGGATTGAACGTGTCCAGAATAAATTTATTGGATATTGCTCTCATAGATTGGGGTTGGTTGGTGACAAAGGAGCCCTGGCTAGTATGCTTGGTCTGCGGACATTAGAGGACAGGAGAAGAGTGACAGACCTTTCCACGATATTTAAATTGCTAAATGGCGTTATTGATTGTCCACCCCTCTTAGGGCAGATACAGTTGAAGGTTCCAGAACGCTGCTTAAGAAGAAATGAGATATTTGTAAAAATAAATAAATAAAATATTTTTATGAACAAAAATAACACAAAGTATGTTCTATTAAAAAGGTATCTATATTACACAACTTTGCTAATAAACTTGGTATAAACACAAAAACGATGCCTCACATTCACCTGGTTACTCCTTAACAACATACAAATTAAACCTAGTAAATAAAGGCATCGAGAAAATAATACCATGGCTAAAATCTATTTTAATACAGTCTTACATTTACTCAAAAAACTAAAATATTGTAATATTGCATTACTAAGATGGCATTACTCATAATTTTACATATAGGTAAGTTCTGAAAAGAATCTATAACATTTACAGCTGATTCACTAAAGATTTTTAAATTTACAACCATAAGTCTCCACCTAAAACCCCCCTAAACCTTATTCACCTAACAAAGTTATGCTCCCAGAGAAGTTAAATTGACTGGCTTTCTTCGGATATACATATATAATAAATCTAGATCTAGATGAAATCTAAAATTACTCCCACCTAAAAATTTATGACATAAATGTCCAGAGCTCTTTACATCCTTGAAATTAACCTCAAGAAATACTGTAAGATGCTGGGTGTCCATATTGATGAGAACCAGAACTATAGAGGGCATATTGACGGTACAACTGCAAGAGCGAGCTTCACATTTCAACATTCTTAGGATGGCTCCAAATGGTTTACAAAAGGTGTACATTTAGAAGTTTTTAATTAAATGTTCTTTGTATTAGTGACTCTAGCTGTTAGTTCTTTTATAAATCTTCATATATAAAATATTGTCCTTTAAAAACAACACAAATTAAGTCAAATTAGTGAATTACAGTATAGTTTTTTAATTTGCTAAATTGACTATTGACTATTATCCTTCATACATTCAAAAAATATACAGAGTATAAAAAGACTGAAGAGTTTACACTAATCATAATGACAAAATCCCCGTAGACGATGAGAATCTATTAAATCAAAAAATCACCTATTTGACTTAATATGTTTTGCCTGTAAATTGACGATAATTGTTAGTTAAGGACATTGTATCCTGATGAAATAAAAGAGAAATATTGAGGAAAATCGAATTTTCTTTATTATTTCTTTGAGAAAATAAAAAAAAACTCAATTTTTCAGAAACTAATAATTGCTTTTTTTTTAATGCCTCTTATTTTCTCAAAGCGCAAAGAATTTTTTGATTTAAAAGAAATGTAGTTAATAATATGTACAAAAAAAAACTGTAGAATGTGGGTTATTTTTACCCCTTAAGAATTTTTGAAAGGTTTTCCTAGAGTTCTTCTTTTAGAGGAAAATTTCTATTTTTTATTTAGAAATAATTAATTTTTTACTTCTAATATTTCTTTTAAGACTATGAGTAATATGTGACATTAGTAACTTGAACTCTGTACAACATAACTAAATTCAATTTTAATGTAACTTTTTCTATACTCTTAAAATGAATGTGACCTATGTAAGTAATATTTTTATAACAACTTAAGTGAATATACAAAAAAAATATATCTAAATTGTACGTCTACATGTTTTTTGTTGCATGACAAAGGAATTAATAAATACTACTTATTTTTAAAAATATTTTTTATAATAGGAAGAATAGTAGGAAAATAGTGTACTGGTGATATCTATGGAAAAAAAAGTATTTTAAAACCTTATCTAAAGGCCTAGAGATACGATTTTACAGAAATTCTTACAATTTTTATAAGCTTGCACATGATTATATTATTGTTCACCATATTTTGTAGAGGTAAATTAAGATTAGTAAAAATATAAGGGTTTCTTCTTTACTTCTGTATGTTTGTGAAAAAAATGGACAGTCTGATCTGATGAAAATAATATAGACGTATCGTTCATCATACCTCTTTGTTTCACAAGAGATCTCTAATGAGTTATATAAAAGCCTTTAATGCGTTACCAGAACATTTTAATACTATTCAAAAGCTAAGTTCTTTTAAATGCATCGAAGAAGTATCTTATTCACAAAAACTTATTCCCTAGGTAAATAGATGATCTTGCAGAATTTGAATGTAGTTATCAAACCTGAGCTTTTTATTTTTTTTGCCCCTATAGTCTTAAAATTGTGCGTCTGTCGACCCGCTCGCCGCTAACAGCACCATAGCATATTATGTGCTTGTGATGTATGAACTTGCGTTGTGACGATAAGGAGTGCTTATAAATATGTTATTTACTTTCTTCTTCATTAACTAAAACTATATCCTTCATTATGAAAGCCAATGAATCAAGGAATTGTTCAAATTTTGCCAATCTAACAACATTGTACATTTGGCCAATTCCTTAGCAGTCGATCCAGTCGGCCAATTTGCAGGGCGTATTAGATGTGTGATCGTGTTTTAATGTGAATATGCACAGGCTTCGTACTAAGAAATTATTTTTAAAAATAAATATCCTTACATTGCGAAAATAATTATTTGTTTTGTTGGATTCCGATTTGTTGTTTAAAATTTTGTTTTTCATGTTCAAAAGAATTTTATTTGATACTGGTTTTATCTGATCTTAAGATAGGTAGATAAATAGAAAGAATATTATTTGCTGTGTTTTGTTTTATATTACAATAGTTTTTTTTAACGGTTTTAATCTAATATTAGGAAAACAAATAATAATTTTTAAACATACACAACTACTTTTCCTAATTTCAAAGATACCTTTGATTTATGTTCTAATTCTAAAGAAAGAACGTGAAGAAATAAACTTTTCTAAACTATAAATTTCTCGCGTATTGAAAGTGATTACGTTATTTTGTTTAAAAAGGTAAATGTGAGACTGATTTTTGTTTTTAATTTTAAAGATACATATATAAATACGAAGAACCCTATTTTTCCCCTGAAAGAATAATTTTTTTGTTTTTGAATAAAAAAAAAACCGGTCAAGTGCAAGTTGAACTTGCACAATTAGTGTTCCGTACGTTGATTGTTTTTAAAATAAAAAATTTTGTTAGGGTGGTATAAAATGATCAGTGACTTCACAAAACACACCCTAAATGAGTTTTCAACAGTTTGTTTCCAATCTTTACTGAAAACTGGTGACCTTGAAATTTTGTTTTTTTTTTCTATACCAGATAAATTATTAAAGTTAATGATAATTTTTGATCAATCTATACCCCGTGGAGAATATTCCAGGATTTTTTCAAAATTTTTTGATCAGTACTTTTCGAGATAAGGTAGGGGACAGCGATTTTTCACGATTTTTTAAAAGTAATACGAAGAAAAGTGTGCGCAAGTATTACATTACATATATATTTTTTACTCGTGTTTTCACAAGCTTTCATTTGACACCACACTCGATGACCTAGTAAAAAAATTTTTTTTTCACTTCCGATTTCACCCCCCAAAACTAACCCCTTAAGTCAAAATTTAACTTTCAAAACTACATGGCTCTGATGAGGCCATCAATTCCTATATTACTACCAAATTTCAACTTTCTATGACAAATAGTTTCGGAGAAAATCGGGTGTGACAGACAGACAGACGGACAGACACCGAAGTGATCTTATAAGTGTTCCGTACGGAACACTAAAAACTTTCTCTTGCCAACAATTTTGCAACCACCGAAATCCATTCCCCGCCTCCTCTCACTTCTGCCCTCCTGTCCATTTTTTCTTGACAACGCTGATAACCCTGTTTAAACTATTTTTATGGCATTATATACGTAACAGAATTTGTTATTGTATCTGCTTCAATTTATTTTTTTCATAGATTCAAATGTACCTTAAATGCTGCTCAGAAACCATACCTCGTTTTTATGTGACGTCATCTATGTTTATGCCTGAACCCGTTTAAGAGCCCTAATTTTTTTTTATAAGTAAATATACGAGTATTTGGTAAGTAGTTCAGAAACTTGGTTAGAACGTAATTGTAATTACAATGTAACTTAAAAAATAATTTCACAAGTCGCGCATACATCGTCGAATTTTTAGCTACTTTATTTGGTTTTCCAGCGTGAAATGTGTTGCTGTGAACAGGGGGTTGACCCTCTTAAAACTGACTTAAATTATCCACTTTGATTGATAAAAAAGTGACACGATCTATTATCGTGAGCTTTAACCCATCACTTAAATAGGCACAATGAGGGTAAATGAACTTGTAAGATCTAGGTATGAATTGAATTATTTATGGGTATATTATAAATATACCCATTGACATTGACAATGTTTAGTAAATGTATGGGACAATAAAAGTATTATTTT
This sequence comes from Pachyrhynchus sulphureomaculatus, assembly GCA_019049505.1. Taxonomy (NCBI): domain Eukaryota; kingdom Metazoa; phylum Arthropoda; class Insecta; order Coleoptera; family Curculionidae; genus Pachyrhynchus; species Pachyrhynchus sulphureomaculatus. The sequence goes on from CM032449.1 coordinate 180,936,172, forward strand.
ATTATTTCACCCAGAGTAAAACGAAACTGACGTAAGAATACTGCGGCATGCACACGTTTATAAAAATGCATTTATTGAATTTCCGTAAAATTTGACAGATTACCTCTAATCTTTGACATAATAATTTCATAAAAAATTTCCATAATAAGGTTTCTAAAAATAACACTAATTACTACATAGTATTTAACACAATAAACGAAAAAAAAACGTAATTATAGGAAATATGGCAGTTAGATGCTATGTTTATACAGTGTAAATTACACACTAACATCCTTTTTTATCAAAAGTCAGCAAAAAAACCCATAAGTTAATTTTGGCAATAATGTTAATCTTCACCTGAGCCAGTTGTTAAACTCACGAATTTGGACTTAAAAATCTTTAATGTTTTCAGAAATCTGCAAATTCTCATTTACCCAATAAAAAGAAAAATAACCTATTTAAAACCATAACCGCCCAAAATAAACATTACTGTAGTGTCTCCATTGATAATACTATAAACTTAGTTTTAGAGTTTTTTTTATTATTTTATTACATTATTCATGGTTAAAACAATCTTTTTTATAATCTCTTTTTTGAGACACTATAAATTTTTATTGTTACTCTTGCACATGCATAATTGACTCGTATTTTATAACAATTAAGACTAGTACTGAAAAACACGCTACGTTTATACAGGGTGTATCCAGACTTCATTTTAATTATCGTTGTTTCAATTTTATAGTAGAAAAAGTTGTAAACAATTATTTGCCGAATGGATGTTTTACGATGTAACAGCTGAAAAGTGATTAATATATTTTAAATTTGTGACTTTTGCAAAAGAAGCAGTAAATGAATTAATGGAAATTTTGCATAATGTAGAATGATTTCTAGATCACCCCATATATATAATTATGTACTTAATTTTTTACGAAAAAACTCATGATATCTTTTATATTTAGAGACCAATCTACATTTAATTATTGAACATTGGCTGGATATCTTTTATATTTAGAGACCAATCTACATTTAATTATTGAACATTGGCTGGTATTTGATCTTATTGTGAATAATTCCGTTCCTTAATAGAATCGGCGGTTTTTTTTTCTGAAAGGGGAAATCGTAAATAGGTGTTCGGCTGTGCAATATTTTAAAATGTTTACGAAAAAAGGCGTAGAGATTCGATTGAAGATGTTGCTGACCAAGTCAAAACTCCAGAAACAATTATGTTCGTGAAGAAGTGCTAAAGGATAGGCGATTAAAAATTAGAGAAGTCCATGGTTTGGACTTTTGAAAACCGCGGTGTTTCAAATTCTACAAGAACATCTCGGTATGAACAAAAGAAGTGCAAGATGGGTCCTTAAATGTTTGAATGTTCTCCAAAAACGACGCACGGAATACTGTGCTCTATAAGGGACCAGAAAAAGGTTCGATTGACTCAATTTTGAGGTGGGATGCAACCATGATACCCTGTCTAAACGGGAATCTATGAAGTGGGTTCATCTTGTATCCCCACGGCCAATAAAGGCGAATGTGACACAATCGCAAAAAAAGATCTTGACTACCATCTTTTGGTGTTCTCAAGGGATTCCGTTAGTCAACTTTAAAGAATGAAATACTAGAGTTACTGTTGTTTATGTGTGTTATTATGTGCCTTATGCACATATTGAGGTTATTATGCGTCATTGCACAAATGAGGTCATAAAAGAAACACCCCGAGAGTGAGGTTATTACACGCCAATGTGCCAGTGCACACCGCAGTTACAGTGAAAGCTGCTATTTGGCAATATGGTTTCCAGGAGTTAAAAATCACCTACCTTAAAGTATCGATCTAGTCCCCTAGTTTCTAAATTAAAGTCGGTCCAGCGTAGAACTTTACAAGTGATGAAGAAGGCATTTCGGCAATTTTAAATTATTTTGAGAACGATAATTCAGATTATTTCTTTAGTAGTACATAAAAGTTAATTCAAAGTGCTAGAAAATGTTTCAAAATAATAATATATAATTGTTTAACTCTACTACCCATATTCTCGACCTTTTTAGATCTTACTACGCATTTTAACCTCAAAATATATTATGTTTTTGTATTATTACTGCACATTGGTTCCATATATCAACATCACTGGTATGGAAGTAACTTACATAAACTGTTACATATAAGCAAGAATTTTTATTATAGAAATTTTACAGCAGTTACTTGGATGCTCACATTTATAAGGGTTCCTTCTCACACATAATAGTCTGTGGAAGCTTCTTATATGACAGTGACTTTTATTCGAGCTACTTTCATTGTCTAAAGCCGAATTTACATCTTTTACAGGAATTAATTTTTAAAGACTATATCTGAAACAACATATACCTTGTTGAAACAGTAATTTAATAAAAATAAACCTAAAAAAATGTACACATTTACAGTTATATTGACACAGTTTCACTATAATCAATCACATGCCTGAAACTGAAATAAGATAGCCGATTTAACTTGAATACTGAGGAATGAGGAATGAAATTGCGTCCTTTATGAAAGAAAGTTTACCGCAACAATAAGACAAGTACTTGAACCATCTTTAATTTTTTTGGGAGATTATTTGTTGATTTTGTTTAATTTAGTATTGTTCTAAAAAACAAAGATACCACCCGTTTTTTGTTAAAAAAAATACCTGACACATTATTTTATTCCATCCATAAATTGCATCAGATTATCTGTCGTTTTTGAATATACATAAAATAAATAGTAATAAACAAGAAGTGCAAATTCATCAATGAAACAAGAAAATGTGCTTCTTTATATCAATAACAGTAAAATAATGACTTAATGACAAAAACTTACATAACAAATTGTCTTATATTTCTCATTCTCTTTCATAGGACGGTGTTCTTTTCGTGCATTTTGCTGTGCAAATTCTCTCCTCTTTTTTTGGCTCGTCTTTTTTTGTTGGTTCTGGCTTCCCTTCTTGTTTTCCTTTCTCTTTTTTCACTTCTGTTTTATCTTCTTCTTCTTCAGTTTTTTCTTGGTCAGTTCCTATGGCAATTGATTCTTTTGGTTCACGAATCAGATCGTGCACCATTACTTCCCTCTCAATTTTTTGTATTTTTTTGTCATCTATGTAATTTTTGCATTTTTCTATTACGTCGTCGTAGGTTCCACCATGTAAAAAGACGACAATTACCTAAGAATTTTGGATTAATATTAAAATAGACTGAAATGGAACTTGTGTAAAAAAATCAAAAAAAAGAATAAAGGCATGTACATTTAAAGATCTTTTTTATTTTAACTACAGGAGATATGTGGCAAGTTTTTTTATCTACAGAATACATACTACCAGGTGTACAAGTATGAAATGCGGATTTCAGAGAACAGATGGTGCATCAATGCAGTTTCTGCTATAAAGATTTGACACTGCGCCATTTTGTTGTTTCATCAACAAGTGTCAGACGCGCACGAGTGATAAATTGGAAAAGTGTGTGCATAGACGGCATTCCCCCATATATATTTAAGGGCTTTGAGGATATATTATGTTATCCGCTACTGTTTTTGTTTAATTTGAGTCTTAAAACAAAAATGTTTCCCCACCTGTGGAAAAGAACAAGAATATGTCCAGTTTTTAAAAAGGGTGACAAAAACGATATAAAGAGCTATAGACCAATTGCAATACTCTCAACGGCAGCTAAAGTTTTTGAAAAGATTATTTATAACAATATATCAAACTCGGTTCGTCACAGTATAAGTACTTATCAGCACGGTTTTATGGAGGGTAGATCTGTCATTAGTAATTTATTAGCGGTAACGCAGGCAACGTCAGATGTCTTAAATCGGCGCGGCCAAATGGATATTGTATATACAGACTTTGAAAAGGCATTCGATAAGGTCTCATTTGCGATATTGTTGAATAAGCTGGAGAAGGATTTTGGATTCCACGTGACTTTAATTGAGTTTTTAAAATCTTACCTTTATAATCGTGAACATGTAGTAAAGATAAAGGGGTATGAGTCCAAACCTTTTACACCTACATCCGGGATTCCGCAGGCGTCCCACCTAGGACCTCTGCTCTTTTTACTCTATATCAACGGCATCACTGGTGTAGTTAAAAATGCATCCTGCCTGTTATTTGCTGATGACTTAAAACTTTATTATGAAATCAGATCGCCTGCTGACTGCCGGATTTTGCAGAATGATATAGACAACGTTGCAAAATGGGCAACTGACAATAAGATTTACTTTAGTGTAAGTAAGTGTACTGTTGTTTCTTATACTAGAAAACTGAAGCCGATAAAGTTTACATATAGTATTGAGAATGTCCCACTTTTGTATGAGGATAAGATAAAGGACTTAGGGGTGATTTTTGATTCCAAATTGACGTTTAACTATCACGTAAGTTATACAGCAAGTAAAGCGAACAAAATGTATGGCTTAATTGTCAGAAGCACAAAAGATTTTAGAAGTACAAATTGCATAAAACAGCTATACATATCCTATGTTAGAAGTATATTAGAATATGCTAGTATAGTATGGTCACCCTTTTATAATTGTCACAAGCGAACACTTCAATTTATACAGAATAAAATGATGCGTTACATGCATTATAAACAAACCGGTTCATATAACTCTATGATCTCTTCCACACTGTTGCACGAACGCTATGGGATGGTAACCTTAGAGAAACGTAGAAAACAATATTGCATGTTCTACTTGTACAAAGTAGCGAATGGTCTCATTGATGACCCAGCATTTCTGTCCAACTTATATTTTAATGTGCCAACGTATACCACAAGAAATCATAGCACTTTCTATATATCAGATGTAGCCCATAATAACTATCACCTGGGATCTCCATTGTATAATGCTTACATGCTATACAATGGAATCCAGAATAGTGTAGATATATTTAATGATAAGTGCAGTCTTTTCAAAACTAAATTGCGTGCGTTGTTTTAAGTGTATGTAGATTATTATGTAATATTATTTAAATTAAGTTAATTTAAGTTCTAGTACTTTGTAATTGGAAAGATCTCTGTGATCAATCTGTAAAGTGCAGTAAATAAATAAATAGTGTTGTGTTGTTGTGTTCAATATGTCGAAATTTATACCGAACAAAGAGCATTCGCGGACAGCATTAATTTTTTGTTTTCATTTGAAGAAAACTGCTGTTGAATCATACCGATTACTTCGAGAAGCTTATGGTAAACATGCTCCATCGCAAGATACGTGTGAACGATGGTTTCGGCGTTTCAAAAGTGGTAACTTCGATGTTGCGGACAAGGAACGTGGAAAACCGCCAAAAAAATACGAAGATGTGGAATTGCAGGCATTGTTGGATGAAGATAATTCGCAAACACAAAAACAACTCGCCGAGCAATTGGGCGTTAGTCAACAAGCTGTATCCAATCGGCTTCGAGAGATGGTAATGATTCCGAAGACCGAGAGATGGGTACTACATGAGTTGAACGACAGGCACCATCCACATCGACCGCAAGACCGAATGGCTGTGGGAGCAAGACGATGCTCTGTGTTTGGTGGGATCAGAGGGGCGTGGTCTATTATGAGCTGTTAAAACCTGGGGAAACGGTTAATACTAAACGTTACCAACAACAATTGACTAATTTGAATACCGAAAAAGGCAACACAAAGCAATTTTTCTTCATGACAATGCTCCATCACATACGGCAAAACCAGTTTGCGACACGTTGGAAGCACTCAGCTGGGTTCGATGAATGGTTCGCAGCAAAATATATTATTCCACAGCCCTATTTATATAATGTGCAAGAACGGCAATGTCATTGGAAGCTCTGGTAATTTCCATTGCAGTAGGCTGTCGGTACTTATTGGTTCCCTGCTCAGTGTTTAGAGGTTGCTCAAATTTATAGTTTTTTATTATTACTATTTTTATTTTTTTTTAATTTGAAGATTGTTAAAACATTTTAATTTTATTTTAATTATATCATGTTCTTCTTTTATATGTAGTTCATTAGTATAAACGTTATTCCTGTAATTGGGCACTGGCCTGTTGGAATTGAATGTATAAATAAATAAATAAATAAAAGGGGAAGATTTTTATTGGCGTGGTATTCACAAATTGCCCGAAAGATGGGAAAAATGTATAACAAGTGATGGAGCATACTTTGAATAAAGCACTTTTTGTCATTCTTCCGAATTTAACATGTTTTTTTTTTTGTACACTGGTTTATAAGGTAAACATAACCAAAAAAACTATGTAGAACACCCGAGATCAATATTATTTCTCCATTTTTTTTTTAAATATCCACTGTAAAAAAGTTTTCCATATCACCACTTACCACTGTCATATTATCACACCCAAGCCCTGCCATTTGACAATCAGGAGCCAGACATCTCATCATTATTGTCTCACAAATTTCTTCGGGCTCCATACCATTTGCAATGTTTTCTACAACATAATTTAGTACATCTTCATCAGACATAACGTCCCATATTCCATCACAAGCTAGGACTATAAAGTCCCAATCTGCTGTTAAAGGTCTTTCTATAATGTCTGGGTATGCTACAAATACAAATAGTTTATTAATGTCAACATACAAAAAATATTTTCAGAGGTTAATATATAATATAAAACACTTAAATACTTGAAAACAAAAATATTAGATAAAATCACTCAATTATAAAGATATGATAAATTGTAACTAAAATATTATATAACAAACAAACCATAGTATTGACATAGATAACACACTAAAATTCATAACACTGAGGGTGAAATATAATCAGTTACACCACGCAACAGAAAATTATTTGGGGCCAATTTAGCAAACCCATCATCAGTATAAACATTTCAGTGCAGCTTTTAAGTCAACAACCCTCAGAAATTTGATACTAAAAGCTACATCCATTCCCAGCACAACACAAGTTATGAAGATCAGCAATTTGGTTTTAGAAACATTGAAAAACAGCTGATTAAAGTCAAAAACATTTACTGTACACCATCAGTGTTCCTATTTTTGCATGAACCCATTTATATGGTTTTTAATCTGATGCAGTAAATATTCTAACCTGTGACAATTTGTTCTTCAGCTAGTCTACTGCTATTCCTCTTGAAAATATAATCCCCAAAAGCCCTAGAAAGTGCTAAATTTCCATTAACTCTGTTACAATCAACCCATCCCCCTGCATCAGTTATCCTTTCATATTCCTCTACATTATTTGGTTTATGGTCATATGACAGTTTTTCTAAAGTGTGTCCTACACTAGCAATGGCCCTAAAAAAATGATATTTATAAAATCTGTGCAATGATATAGATAAAAAAAATAAGAGAGAAAGGTGACAAATTATCTGAGCTTTTAATAAAAAACATTTTTAATTTTTCATTGTTCATATCTTAGAATGCAGAAAAAACAACCTTTGGTGAAAATATAGATATTTAAAAGTGATATTTTTAATTCTATTTTAAAATAGTTTTTACCTAGAATCACCAATATTAGCACAATACAACATTTTATCTTTTATCATAACTGTGATGGCAGTGGAACCCGATTGTTCATTTCTTAGAGAGTCTTCAGCTAACATAACTGCATCTAGTTCCAAAAAGGCCCTCTTCAAAGCTTCTCCTATATTACCTTCCCTATAAAAATAATAAGCTATAGCTAACTTTACACTAAATTTAAAATCACGTTTATCATAATCTTTTACAACCTTAAATATTACAAAATATCTTGGATTTAATCACAGAATTCAATATGAAGGTATCAAGAATGTTTTGACCTCTACCTGTACTCTTCTCTATTAATAATAAATTTATGAAGGTGTTTTCCAGCATAATCAGCAATCTTAGCCCCACCATGTCCATCATAAACACCAAAAAAAGCAACGCCGGGATCATCAGGTAACGACAGAATATGAGTATGTGAATCTTCCATGTTGATACGCCATCCTTGCATACAACTAGATCCAACTCGGTATACAGAGTTACGTACACAAGTTGTATCTTTAGCTGTTACTGGTTCCGACAGTGTCTGACCCATGTCATAATACGGATATCTAAAATAAGTAAAAAATGATCATCATATTAAATGTATGACTCGTTAAGAGATGGTATGTTGAATAGCGTATGAATCATGTGCCTTAAACAATTTTTATCTGCAGACTTCTTTTTGAAATTGATCAAGATTGAGAGAAGTTTGAACTGAAACAGATAAATTTTAAAGCCTTACTCCTCATTTATTAATGTAAGAGTACTCAATTTGGCCAATTTACAGTCTGGTTCAATATCTACATGTTTCATCATTAATCATAATTTTAATATAACTGTCAAAAATTGAAAGGAAAACACTATTTTTTATGGAAACAGAAACGCTTACCAGCAAATTTATAACAATATTAAATTAACACACCAACTAAAAATGAAAACATTCGTTTTTCTACTTGCATTATTTACCCATAAAGGGAATCTTTGGACAGATAAAAGTTGGGTTAAGGGTCAGATGAATAACTCCGTTAAAAAAAAAACTAATCCAAGCTATTTTAAATCAATCGTCGGTTATACCAGAATTGGAAATCCTTGTGGAGCAACGTCCGCTGACCATGCGGTCAAAAGTTTATAACATTAAGCATGACGGAAAACTAACGTAACAAGATTGTGGAAATTAAGATTCCATGTTCAATAATAAACTTTAAAATATTTTTTGATTTGAAAATTAAATGTGTAATTTTTTTTGAGAAAAATGATTTCTAATAGTAAAATATGCTCATATTTTTGTTTTTCCTGTTTCCTAAATCTTCTCTTAATGGCTATTTTTCGTTTAGCATTTTTTGTAGTGTTTTGCAATTTTCGAACATTATCCTTGAGTTTATGTAGTTTCAAAAATAAAATACATGAACTTTTTTGATCAAGTCTATAAATTCCCGCTGAAAATATATTTTTTTATGGTTTCTGTTTCCAATATGTTCTTTTTGTAACACAGGTTTTTCGTCGTTGGCCATTTTTTGTAGTGGTTAACCGGTGTTTGACGTCAGCTTTTTTCGTGGATTTTAACCTGTTTATACTATGCGTCATATATGTGGCAATTCCGCGGAAATATTCCAACAAGCCCAAGCATTTGAAATAATTCCAAGAACTATCGAACTACCAGACGTTTTAAACCAATCAGAAAGCAGAAAATACGACGGGGGACAGTGAAAGTCACCCGGAAGATGGCCAAGGAATAACGCACACCAGCGACCTTCGTGAGCATTTTTTGAACTGCCATAAAAACTACGGTGCTCCGATGAGAAAAATTCAGTTTTCGTGCCATTTTGAACATTAACCATTTTTCCTTAGTGCAGTACGTTGTAGTTTTGAAATAAACGAGTTGGTGAATCATCTCTATTGTTCATTTTTGACCTTTTTGTGATAAAGGCTTATTTAGGAATACAGAAAGAAATGGTGCTAGCGGAGAAAAATAACGATAACGCCAGAAATGGGCGCAGAAGCCGGGGGCCGAGTCCCAATGGGCACGTACAAGCTGACTCCACAAGCGAAGATGAAAGTAGTGGTAAGTGTTTTTAGGGTCTTCTTTTAAATAGTAGGAGGTTCTATTTGTGGTATGGACCCCCAAATTTACAGTTAAGCTTCATCAGGGGTGGTTAAACCATGCATTAGGGGAACAGTGGGGTATTTAGGACCATAACATTTCATAGCATTTTAGGGGTTATCTGTTTTGGGTAGGACTTTGGTATTTTATATTGGAGTTATAGTGATTATAGGAGTATTTTATATTAGTTAATAAGTGTATTTTCCATTTATCTGAAGATCAGCTCTGGGGCAAACAGTTTTCCCAGGGAAAGTCATGCACCTATTGTGAGCCTAAACCATGTGATAACAACAGCCTCTGCACGATTATTTTTTGTAAAATAGTTATTTTACGAAAACCAAGTTTTATAATATGATGTGCTACTGTCCTAAGGTAATATCTAAGTACTTTACAACCCCATAGTAGGGCAGCATTATTTTTTATATAATAGCTTCTGATAACTCATGGACTATATATGTCAAATTTGAAATTTTTTGACAACTATGCTATTCCTAAGATTCCATAGTAGAATTGAACTGAATGCTTCTTTCTACATCTCATTGTATGCTGTTCATTGACCCAGGATAGTTCCTCGTTACAACATTGGAAACAAAAGAGCATAGGGAAGATGTTTACAGCTACCAGAATTGATGAGATTAACAATACCAATCTAAACAGATAATTAGTCCTGCAAAATTGTGATTTCTAAACATCTTCTAATTTAGGGGGACACCATTTTAGAACACTTAAAAAAGAGCACAGAGAATATGTTTATGACAACCAGAATTTGGTGGGGGAAAATTTCTGTATTGTTATTTCCCCTAAATTCTGGTTGCTATAAACATCTTCTGTGCACTTGTTTGTTTACAGTGTTGAAGAATGGAGTTCCTTTTAATTACACATAATTACTTAGTTGGAAATACTGTTCTTGTACAGTTTTCTGAAATCAAAGATTTGCATATTATAGATCCAAGATCAACTTTTATACCTCACATTGAAAACTCAATTTCTGCAATCTAAACTTTATAAAATGAATTACTCACGATCTCAATAGTATCACCGTGATCAAGTAGTTACATTGTTAATTAATAAAAAAATAATTGGAATATTATTCTTGTGTCTGGAACCTTTCCCTTTACATTTCCTAAATATTGAAGGAATTCAACATAAATATTTGAAATATATTACCATTAAACCTAATAGCCAAATTAAAATTTTTGAAAGAAGTTATTTAAAATTTGATGTCAAAAGTAATCCATTATATTATTTTTTTCAGTACCGGTTGATAAAATCCGTGTGGGAAGAGACTACCAAGCAGTATGTCCGGAGCTGCAGCCAGAGTCTCAGAGAAAACCTGAGCTTTTGGCAGACAGAGCCCTTTTAGTTTGGTCTCCCACGGATTCTATCCCAGACTCAAAATGTAAGTATGTTTAAGAGGTAATCTTTGACAAAAAAGTATTGGAATGTTCATCATCATTAAAAAATATTCTTGGTTGGACCAAGATTCTTTAAAAATTCATTTTTAATGAAAGATGAGTTAGAGTTTTCTTAGGTTTAAGGGGTACCTGGGCGTTACAAAAAGTAATATATATTTAAAAAAAAAAAATTTAAAGGCTATTAAGTGAATAATACAAAAGAATGGTGATTATATATTTTATTGCACTTTAAATTATAAGAACAATCTCTTTTTAAAATACAGTTGCGTGTAAAAGTTTTGAGCCAAAAAGTATTTTCGTGATTAATTGAGTTATAAAAGGAGAAGAGAAGAAAACCAAATACACCATCACAAACTACTTTAATTATACTAACAACATATACAACTCAAAAATCTTCTACTATAAATAACAATTATTTATAACAAAAATAACATTTTTTGGCTGTTTATAAGTATTGCACAAACTTCAAATTTCACAATAAAAAGGTATATAACACAGCAAAAATCTCTATAAGTGACAGTAAAAGATACATTCTTATCAGTACTTTGTAGCCATACCTTTCGAAGCTAATACGGCGGCACATCATCGAGGCATCATTTCAATTAATTTGATAATTCTGTCTCTGGTGATATTGGCCCACTCTTCCCACATTCATTTTCAACTCTTCCCACAAATGTTCTATGGGGTTCGAGTCTGGGGATTGCACTTGGCCATTCTCAAACTCGAAGATTTTTCTTTCTGGAAAATTCTTGCATAAAGCTTGGATCAATGTTTCGGATCATTATCTTGTTGAAAAATCCATATATTTCAAGGTCCATATGGAAGCATGTGTTCTGATAGAATATCTCTGTATATAACAGCATCCATAGTACCTTCAATTTTAATTATTAAACCGACATCTTGCCACAAAAATGGCCCCAAAGCATAATACTACCACTACCATGCTTAAGGGGTTATATACAGTTAGAATTTGCAAAAACTCGATTTTTCTAATTTGATTTTCGTAATGTATATATGTTTAAGTACACGCACAGAAAATTTTAAGTCAATCCGACGATTATTCTGGAAGTTACACGAATATTTGTAAAGACATCAGAGCGCTTGAAAAGAGGAGACCGGAGCGGCAGTGCTTACCTAGAACGCTCTCTCCTTAATTTACCTGCCTATTGTAAATGTCCCTTCTATTGTATTCAGGTACATAAAGGCCCTAGAATAGACGACTCAATGTAAGTTGAAAAAAAAATTTTTTACTCTATGTAAAGTGCTTTCCAAACTTTAAACGCATTTTTTTCAAAACCATGTTTTTATAGTCGGTGACCAAGATTTCTTGGAAACTGCAGAACCGATCAGTCTCAAATTTTAACACAAAGCTTCTTAAGTATATTTTTTAGTAATTAATCGAAGGTTTTTTCTCACCGATAAATATATATTTTTTTATAAACAATTTAAGGCCAAAATTTTGGCCAAAAATCATTTTTTTTTTCTTGATAAGACGCTATTTTCGCAAAAGAAATTATTTTGCTTATTCCTTCGATTAATAACTAGATTATACATTACTTTAACGATATTCGTTTGGTTTTTTCATTTTGGATGATCCAGTCCAGAGATATCGTGGTCACCGCAAGATGCCTTTTTTGAGAGGAGCTCCTGGAGATCAGCTATAGCAGCCTTCAAAATTATTATTTTTACAATTAAAAAATGTTGAAAGACAGTTAAAAGTTACCAGAATTGTGTGTAAAAATTTTTACATTAATAAATTTAAAAGCCCTCCTGACTGTATATAACCCCTTAACAGTCGTTATTTGATCGCAAGAATCATATCTAGTACCTTTTGGTCATCGAACATTTCTTCTTCCATCATTTCCAAATAAATTAACTTTAGTCTGAAAATAGCACTTTTTTCCAGTCTTCAACCATCCAATTTTGGTGTATTTCTTGCAAATTCTAATCTCGCCTTATTTTTTTACTGATAAATGGTTTTTTTTATTCCAACACGTCCAAGTCCTGCTTGTGTTAGTCTACAAGAAATAGTACTCCTACTGATAGCTAAATTTTCTTTACGTAATTCACTTGCAATAACTGGAGCATTCTTTTTTACATCTGCATATGCTTTTCTTTTAATTACTTTGTCGACACATAGTTGTTTTCCTTGGTCTTACACAACATAATTTATGGTTCAGAGTACTTATAGTTTCCCATTTTTTAACTGTATTGTTTTTCCTATGGATAAAAGTTCAACTATTTCATGTGAAACTTTTCTTTTACCAGACAACCTTATAACAGTTTTCTGAATGTTTAATGATATACATTTCTGCATCTTCCCTCATTGATACTGATACATAATTATGAAGTGAACTAAACTCTTGATGTTTACCTGGATTCACGATAGTTGAGTAAATCACAGTTTTTTAGAAGTTGGCCCGATACTTATGAATAAGGGTTGGTGACTTGAGCCTATTCTACAAGTATTTTCATGGAAAGTGTTTGAAGGTTGTAGCCTGCTTAATTCCTCCCAGAGTGGTGCATGTTAGAAATACACGTCGCGCTAATACTTCACATCCGTGTGAGGTTCACCTTGTTACTCCTCATACAGCGCTTTTCAAATAGTCTTTTATATGGAGGAGGAGAGCTTGAAATCTACGGATTCAGAGGTGTGGCGTTGGCATCTTACTTATCATCGCGCTGTCAATCGTTCTTTTTTAACGGTGATGAGTCGCGGGAATTGAGTGTCACTTGTGGAGTGTATTTATTACTAATAGAATTCTGACATTGCCTTGTATATTTATTATTGGAACAGCCTGCCTTATACATAATAAGTTTGAGGGAGAGATAGGGGCTTCTTGTGCGTCCATGACGCGTTAATAAGGGACTCTATATGAGTAAGAAAATATTCAACCACTTGCCTTTGAACGTCAGGCAAACTTTAAATAATAACCAGTTTAGGAGGGAAGTTCGGAAGCTCTTGATTGAGAAGGCCTACTATTTAGTTACGGAGTTTTTTGATGACACTCTTTGATTGCTGAGTGTGTGTATGGCGTGCTTCTGCATTGTTTTCGTACTGACTGATATTTTGATTGATGTATATTATGTTATTTAACTTGAATTCAGATAACTCATATTTTATTTTATTAGTGTTCCGTACGGAACACTTATAAGATCACTTCGGTGTCTGTCTGTCACACACCGATTTTCTCCGAAAGTATTTGTCATAGAAAGTTGAAATTTGGTAGTAATATAGAAATTGATAGCTTCATCAGAGCCATGTAGTTTTGAAAGTTAATTTTTGACTTAAGGGGTTAGTTTTGGGGGGTGAAATCGGAAGTGAAAAAAAAATATTTTTTACTAGGTAATCGAGTGTGGTGTCAAATGAAAGCTTGTGAAAACACGAGTAAAAAATATATATATAATGTAATACTTGCGCGCACTTTTCTTTGTATTATTTTTAAAAAATCGCGAAAAATCGCTTTCCGTCAGCACTAGAAGCTTTTTTTGGTGTCTAGCTTCATTAAAATATCTTTTATAATACTCAGTCGAATGTGAAGCAAAGAGTTCAGTCAACAAGTTCGCTTTCTCAACAGGTGTGGTTGCAATAGGCCGTGTGAGTGGTGGTATAGTGGATTTAGTGAAATTTTGACTAACTGCATTAGCGATTGACGAAGAAGACCTGGAATTGCTGGGGCAAACAAGAAGTTTGTTTCTAATTCATTGATTGTGTGCCTCCTTGGTTTCATCGATAATTTCTTTGCATCTATTCCAGGTACGAATTAAGTTGTTTCACTAATATAACTTATAGAAATATTTTTGAAAGAGCTACCAAAGACTCGGTACATAGGAATAAAAGGGAAATATGTCATCAAACATCTGTACCATTTACGTTCACTTAGTATTTCTGTTATCTCGGAAAGTACTTATCAAAAAATTTTGAAATTCTGGAATATTCTCCACGGGGTGTGGATTGAACGAAAATTATCACGAGTGCATTACCTGTAATAATTTATCTGGTATATAAAAAAAAAAACAGAAATTTCAAAGTCATCAATTTTCAGTAAAGATTGGAAATAAACTTTGTTGAAAACTTATTTGGGGTGTGTTTTGTGAAGCCACTGATCATTTTATATCACCGTAACATAAATTTTGACTTAAGGGATTCGTTTTGAGGGGTGAAATCGGAAGTAAAAAAAAATTTTTTTACTAGATCATCGAGTGTGGTGTCAAATGAAAGCTTGTGAAAACACGAGTAAAAAATATATATATAAATGTAATACTTGCGCACACTTTTCTTCATATTACTTTTAAAAAATCGTGAAAAATCGCTGTCCCCTACCTTATCTTGAAAAGTACTGATCAAAAAATTTTAAAAAAATCCTGGAATATTCTCCACGGGGTATAGCTTGAACGAAAATTATCATTACCTTTAATAATCTATCTGGTTTATAAAAAAAAACAAAATTTCAAGGTCACCAGTTTTCAGTAAAGATTGGAAACAAACTTTGTTGAAAACTCATTTGGGGTGTGTTTTGTGATGTCACTGATCATTTTATACCACCCTAACAAAATTTTTTATTTTAAAAACAATGAACGTACGGAACACTAATTGTGCAAGTTCAACTTGCACTTGACCGGTTTTTATTTTTATATTATATTTTTTTATTTTTATATTGATGTAAATGACTCATACTCCATGTTTTTAGGTTAGGTTAGATAGCTTTGTAGACAAAGGAACAATCTTTTTTTACAATAAAGCTTTATTTGATAACATCATCCCTTTGGAATAATTGGCCCAGGACTGTGTTTCCCACCGAGTACAATTTACAGCGATTCAAGAACAACGTGAATCGCTTTTTCCGCGCATGTGTCGCTCCTGTAGCGCTTTAGGGACTTCCCTGCAGTACGTGTGCTAGACCCATAAAAAAAACCGGTCAAGAGCAAGTTGAACTTGCGCAATTAGTGTTCACGTACGTTGATTGCTTTTAAAATAAAATTTAGGTTACAGAGGTATAAAATGATCAGTGACTTCACAAAACACACCCCAAATGAGTTTTCAACAAAGTTTGTTTCCAATCTTTACTGAAATCTGATGACCTTGAAATTTTTGTTTTTTTTTATGTACCAGATAAATTAAAGGTAATGCACTCGTGATAATTTTCGTTCAATCTACATCCCGTGGAGAATATTCCAGAGTTTTTTCAAAAATTTTCGAGATAAGGCGCGGAATAGCGATTTTTTAAAAATAACACAAAGAAAAGTGTGCGCAAATATTATATTATATATACATTTTTTACTCGTGTTTTCACAAGCTTTCATTTGACACCACACTCGATGACCTAGTAGGTTTTTCACTTCCGATCTCACCCCCCAAAATTAATCCCTTAAGTCAAAATTTAACTTTCAAAACTACACGGCTGTGATGAGGCCATCAATTTATATATTAGTACCAAATTTCAACTTTCTATGTCAAATAGTTTCGGAGAAAATCGGGTGTGACAGACAGACAGACAGACACCGAAGTGATCTTATAAGTGTTCCGTACGAAACACTAAAAAAAAAAAACGAAAAATGTTATTTTTGTTAGGATTGATTGTTATTTATAGTAGAAGATTTTTTAATTTTATATGTTAGTATGATTAACATAGTTTATGATGGTGTATTTGGTTTTTTTCTCTTCTCCCTTTATAACTCAATCATAAAAATATTTTTGGCCCAAAACTTTTGCACACAACTGTACAGCCTTGACCAAAAGTATTAGGCACCCTACAATTTACTTCATTTCTTGTGTTTCAGGGTAAAAAATTAAATTTGTATGTTTTGTAAAATCGTATATTGAGATAAAATTATGAAATAAATTAATATTTGTTGTGTCTGCCCTTAGCTTTAATTACAGCAGCAATTCTTTGTGGCATGCTTCGTACAAACCTAGTACATTCAATTGAACTTATGGCATCTCACTCATCCAACAAAGCGTTTTTAGCGCTGCTTTTGATGTTATACTATGCTCCCGTATCTTGCTCTTCAGAATACCCCAAAGATGCTCGATAGGGTTTAGATCTGGAGACTGCGCCGGCCAATCCAACAAAACAATGTTATTGTCTCTAAACCAGCGCATCGTATCCGCTGATTTATGATAAGGTGCATTATCTTGCTGGAATTTGATGTCGTCTAAATTAGTGTCGCCAAAAATGAGCGTTAGCGAAGGCATGAGTACGGTTTCTAGTACATTTATGTACTTTTGGCTGTTCATGGGGCCTTCACAAACGAACATTTCGTCGACACCTTTAGCAGCCATGCATACCCAGATCATAATGCTGCCTCCTCCATGTTTTAAAGTAGGTACCATATAATCTGGATGGTATTTCTCGCCGACACGCCGCCTCACGAATGTCACACCTGACGTTCCGAATAGCTGTAAGAATAGAAAAAATACTCAATTAAAAAATTAGTTATTATTTTGACTAAAACGGATTAAATCAAGAGTAATTGTATGTAGTTATTTGTTAAAATAAAGCATATAAAAACTTACTTATGGATTCATCGGACCATACTAGAGACCAATCCTCTTCGCTAAAATGTTGGTGCTTTAGAGCCCACTCTAAGCGTTTCTTCCTATTAGTCTCTGAAAGCCAAGGCTTCTTTCTAGCTTTGCACCCTCTTAATCCAGCTTCTGTCAGTCTTCTCCTTGCCGTTCGAAAACTAATCGGCATCTCAATCTCTTCCGACAGAGTTGCAGCGAGCTCAGATGATGTTTTTTTTTTTTTCGATTGTTAATAGACTCGCGGATGAGTTTTCTGTCCTGTCGCTCATTAGTCTTACGTTTTCTGCCCGTTTTCATTTTGTTGGCATGAGAGCCAGTCTCCACAAACCTTTTAGGAGCACATTGCACTGCGCACCGAGAACATTTCACTAACTTGGCTATTTCTACTCGGAGTTGCCTTGTTCGTGTAGGGTTTGAATTTTAATTCGTTTTTCGATACCAAGCTCACTTTTCTTAGTCATTTCTTAAATATAAGAATGTCCAGTTCACAAATAAAACACGCACGGAAGCTTCTTGACACTACAAGTAGTAAAAAGAGACTGATAAAACATTAAAAATATTTTTCAAAAAACCTCATTATCGCAATTTTGTGGGCCAGGTGTTTTATGGACCTGTAAAAGAGATTGTCTATTGTTTAAGTTAGCTTTTGACAGCGCCGCCTATAGTATTGTTAAAACAATTAGTCTTTTTTTTTTAATATTTTATGAGTTTCACATGTTTATTAGGGGTGCCTAATACTTTTGGCCAAGGCTGTATGTTTTAAATGTTAGCATTAATTTTTGTCGGGTTAAATGGACCACTACTGAAAACTATGGCCCCTTCTTGTCTGCAAGATAACTTCACAAAAAATAATCCAATCTGCAAAAAAATATTAATCTTGTAAAACAATGTATTAGTTAAAAATTGTCGACTGGTTTTTTTTGTTTCAAAAAAAACTACAATATGCAACTTTCTATCAAAAAATTTATGTTTAATTATTTATAAAAAAATTGTCTATCAGAAAAATTAAAGAAAACCTCTCGACATTTTGTAGAAAAAGTAATTATTAAGATTTAAAAAGTTAAAAAATATTAAAAATTGACTGAGCAATATTGCAGGCAGTGTCTGAAAACAGGCAGTGGTCCCAATCCGACGCCAGGTCACATTTAATGCTATAACTTTATAATGGAATGGATTTTTTTTTTTAATACTTTTGTTGAATTATTCTTAAAAGTATAGAGAATAAAAATCCTTTAAAAAATCGGATTTATGACCATTCAAGGTGTATGTAACCCCTTAACTTTTAGGGTTTATTTAAAATATCTTGCTATTCTGGTAAAAATACTCACATATTTTTTAATTATTTTAAATTAAATTTTAATTATTAATTTAATAATTCAGATTGAGTAGCCAGAGTTTGCTTATTTATAAATATTTTTCTTTTTATAGTTTTTTTTTTTCCTGTTTCTTATAGTGGAAGATTACATAGTACTGGCAAAAGACAAGTATGGTTACAATGGTGAGCAGGCCTTGGGTATGCTTTTTTGGCATAAGCATGATTTGGACAGGGCTGTTTTGGATTTGGCAAATTTCACTCCCTTTCCGGACGAGTGGTCTGTCGAGGATAAAGTACTGTTTGAACAGGCTTTCCAATTTCATGGGAAGAGCTTCCATAGGATAAGACAAATGGTAAGATATGCCACGGTCCATTAAAGGTTGTGTCCTTGGGTGGTCATAAGTGATGGGCATTACAACTAAAGCAACAAAACCAATACAACTCCTTAATGTGTGTTAGAAATGCAATATAAATAAATTAATTAATATAAAAAGTGTACTGGGATGAAAAGTCCCGATACAGTGTTTTTGCAAAAATCGATTTTATTCTTTAACATAGTTTTCTTCAAGAGTGATACACTTATTCCAATGATCTTTCAGCATTTTTACAAATTAACTATCCAAATGCCGAAATTGCCATCCTGGGCGACTTTAATATCCACAGCATCAACTGGCTTAGATATTCAAATACTACCGACGAACAAAGTCGTGAAGCTGAATTATTCTCAATCATTTGTGGCTTAACTCAGCTTATTGGTGAGCCAACACGGATCCCTGTTCGATACGGGGAGTTCGCCAGTCTTCTTGATCTGTTTTTAACCACTAATCCGGATATTTACACGGTCACCGTAAATCCGCCGTTAGGTTCTTCCGACCATAAACTGCTTTCGATATCCAGTATCCTACCAATCAGTGACAGAGAGGCGCCTCAGCCGCGCAAGATTTGGCACTACAAATCTGCTAAATGGGAAGATCTCGTGAAATATTTTCGAACTTTCCCTCAGTTAGACGTTTGTTTTCGATCCGACAACCCATCTGACTGTACCAGGGAGGTTTCCGATATTATTTTGGCTGATATGGAAGCTTACATCCCTTTTTTGAAGAAATGCCCTTCCAATGACAAGCCTTCATTTGACCGAAAATGCAAAGAAGCTGTTGCTTCTAAACATCTTGCCTACCGACAATGGCGTGAAAATCCTAACACCATAAATCATAACACCTATGTTCGTGCCTGGAACAGATGCAAAGAAATTATCGACGAAACCAAGGAGGCACCCAACCAACAAATTAAAAACAAACTTCTCGCTTGTCCCAACAATTCCAGGTCCTTTTGGTCAGTCGCTAAGGTAGTTAGTCAAAATTTCACCAAATCCACCATACCACCAATCACATGGCCAGGTAATCCTATTGCAACGACACCTGTTGAGAAAGTGAACTTGTTGGCTGAACTCTTTGTTTCACATTCTACTGTCGATTTCCATCGACCATGCAGTCAAGGATGCCCGATATTGTCTTCAGACAGCATATCACAAAATGTATTTTAATGGAGTTAGACACCAAAAAAGCTTCTGGCGCTGACGGAATACCTGCCATAGTTCGCAAAAACTGTGCGAGGGAACTAACACCAGTTTTCTGTAGACTTTTCAACCTATCCTACAGAAAGGGAATATTTCCCTCCTGCTAGAAATGTGCCACAGTTCAGCCGATACCTAAAAAGGCAAGAAGATCTTGCCAAATAACTACCGACCAGTCGCACTCCTTTCAATAATATCGAAACTCATGGAAAAGGCTATCAATCAGCATCTTCTAAAATATCTCGAAGGATTCAACATTATTAGTGATCACTAATATGGCTTTCGTAAACATAAATCACCAGGAGATCTTCTGACTTATGTAGCACATGTTTGGAACAACGCAATTCAACACTTTGGAGAATCTGAAGCGGTTGCTCTTGACATATCCGAGGCAGTCGACCGTGTTTGGACTTTTTGTTAAGCTACGCTCTTGTGGTATGTCTGAAAAGTTCTGTTTGTGGCTCTCATGTTTCCTCAGAGAGCGTTTTTTACGAGTAGCAGTCGACGGATTTTTTTCTAACACCTTCACTATCAACGCCGGTATACCCCAAGGCTCCATACTGTCTCCTACTCCTCTTTCTCATTTATATTAACGATCTGCTGGAAAAGACCGAGAATCCAGTCTACAGATTTGCAGATGACAGTATGCTTATCTCTTCATTCACTTTGAACGCTCGGACATCGGTTACTCAGACGAATATCGGCAGACAGCTGGAAGTTATTCAACTAAACAAAGACCTGGAAGAAAGTGAAATTTAGCGCTACAAAACACAAAAACCCAGGCGGTAGTTTTTTCTAAAAAAGTTAACATTGCTGAACCCGGCATAGTTATGTCAGGACACTCCATTCCTCTAACATCGCCACCCAATTTGTTGGACGTTAATTTGGGAGCAAATATGTCCTGGCATGAACATGTTGCAGGCGTAGCAAGCAGAGCTTCTCAAAAGTTGGGAAAATTATTTCGAACCAGAAAGCTTTACACTCCACAACAACTGTTAATTCTTTACAAAGCTCAAATTCGACCAACTATGGAATACTGCGCCCATGTTTGGGGCTCTGCTCCTAAACATACACTGCATTGGATTTCATTCAGAGAAAAGCTGTTCGGCTGATTGGAGACCCGGTTCTGACCGGCGGCCTTGATTCGCTGGAACATCTAAGAACGGTTGGCAACTTGAGCCTATTCTACAAATATTTTGACGGAAAGTGTTCAAAGGATGTAGCCCGCTTAATTCCTCCCAGAGCGGTGCATGTTAGAAATGCACGTCGCGCTAATACTTCACTTCCATACGAGGTTCAGCTTGTTACTCCTCGTACAACGCTTTTCAAGCAGTCTTTTGTATGGAGAACATCATCCCTTTGGAATAATTTGCCCAGGACTGTTTTTTTCCCACCCAATACAATTTACAGCGATTTAAGAACAACGTGAATCGCTTTTTCCGCACACGTGTCGCGCCTGTAGCGCTTTAGGGACTCCCCCTGCAGCACGTGAGCTAGACCCATAAAAAAAAAAAATTGGATACTTCTCATATAGTATGATTTATCGAGCTCTCTAAAATAACCCGTAGTTTCTCATTCAACTTCTTTATTTGAGCCAAATCTCTTTTGCTGTAGCCACCTTTTCAAATTTGGAAAAAGATAATGTTTGCTGGAGGCCAGATTTGGTGAATATGACGGATGAGGAAGCAATTCATAGCCCAGTTGGTCCAATTTCACCATCGATTTTATGGAGTTGTGAGCTGGTGAATTATCTTGTGGTGAAACGACACTTTTTTCTAAGACTAAATTCAGTCTTTTTTTTCATGATTTCACCATTCAAACTGTCCAATAAACCAATATAATAGATTCAGGCGATTATTCGCTTCCCTCTCAAAATAGTCAATTGGTATTATTCCATGCGCGTTCCAAAAAATACGTCCAAAAACCTTTCCAGCTTACGTTTATATTTTTAGACGCTTCGGGCGGCTCTCCTGCACTTCCAGCCACTCTGCGGATTTCCTGGTGGACTCGGACATGCAGTAGTGAACCCATGTTCCATCCATTTTTACGAATCGATGCAAAAAGTCTTGGATTACGCCGAAACAGTGCCAAACAGCATCCTGAATCTTCGACAGGTTGCTGGTTTTGGTCAGTCGTGTCATCGGGCACATAGCTTTTTCATATGCAAATATTCACGCAAATATGTTGATATCTTCACGATGTCATCTCTCACATTCACTTTGCGGTCCTTCAGAACAATATGGTGGATTTTTTTTGTGTTTTTTGGAGTGACGGCCTCATTTGGAAACATGGTATATCATGACGCTTGTATGACCACATTTAAGTTCGCTAAACCGTCGACATATAGCTGCTTTCGCCGTGGTAGATATGCCATTACACTTCTTAAGCCATTCTTAGGTACTGGCTGTATTTTTTTCTCATTAAAAAGCACGAAATTCTTTTTTGCTCCATCGTTTTGCAAACATCAGAAGTAGCGTCACTCGAACAGCTGTAACTCGCAAACTAATAGTCATGAAAATTTTACACGAATCTTCTGAGAGTTTACGCTAACTAAAATTCATATGGTTTTTTTGTTTGTGTTGCCATCTCTCGAAAAGTCTCCAGACTTTTCACCCTATGTAGCATAGGGAGCTAACATATTCTCTAGAATTGCTTATAAACAAGGCTATATCAAAAGATAAATTTCCATCTGGCCTCAAATTGAGCATTGTAGTTCTGATTTTAGAATATGGTCTAATGTCTATCCTAAGTGAGTTTTCAAAAATTTTTAAAAGGGCTCCTTATGAAAGGATGTTAAAAAGATTCTTAATTGATTCAGTTTATTCTGCAATAGCCAGCATAAATCCAGAACATTTAGGTCTATGGAAACTGCAGCTTACCAACTTGTAGATTATATTCTAACCAAATTGAGAAGAATTACGCCGTTGTCGAACTTTTTTTTCGATCTCCAGCGTGCCTTTAACTCGCTCGATTTCGGCTTTGCTCAAGAGAAATTAGATAAAATTGGAATACAAGATGATGCATTATCATTCATAGTGTAATTTTTGATGAACAGAAAAATACAAGTACAAATAGGTGAACTGTTTTCACAAAACTGTGATCTTTACATCGAAGCTCCACAGAGCCCATTAATTTTTTTGTTTTTATAAATGATCTTACTTTACCAGGACTAACCATCAAGTTTTCCGGCACTTTTTTTGCAACTCTTCAGCAGCAATTTTGTGTAGAAATGAGGAAGAAGTAATAGTGAAGATTGAGAAACTTTGTCAGGATGTAAATACTTTGGTTTCTCTAACAGGCTGATCTTGAATGAGTCGAAGACAGTTATGTTATACTTCTTCAATGCAAAACCAAAACTAGCAACTCTAGAAGGAAAAGAGAAAACAAAATTTCTAGGCACCTTCTGGGAAAACCAACTGCACTAGAACGCTCAACTGGACCATGTCTGGGCCAAACTAGACCATGTCTGGGCCAAACTGAATAAGGTCTGCTTTGCATCGCTGAAACTTCGCCATAAAGTGGACCAGAAAACACCAGATTTTGCATTGGTGAATCTTCATATGGGTTAAAATATTCTATGGGGTCAAGCAGTAAATATTAGCGCACAAGACGCATAATTAGACTTGTATACAGAGTAAGCCATCAGAAACATGTAGAAGTACCTTCCAGAAAAACCATTTACTAGCCTTGACATTAATATATATTTTAAAATGGGTATTATATATATATATATATATATATATATATATATATATATATATATATATATATATATATATATATATATATATATATATATATATATATATATATATATATATATATATATGTTATATATATATATATATATATATATATATATATATATATATATATATATATATATATATATATAGATATATGTTTATATATATATATATATATATATATATATATATATATATATATATATATATATATATATGTTTATATATATATATATATATGTTATATATATATATATATATATATATATATATATATATATATATATATATATATATATATATATACGAGGCTGGTTTGAAAAGTCCGTGCAAAGATAAAAACTACTTATGTGTTTGGGGTAAACCTTTTTTATTTTTCGACATAGTCTCCTTTTCGGCTTATACACTTCGTCCAACGATGTTCTAGTTTGTTGATCCCTTCCGAATAATAGGATTTGTCCAAGTCTGCAAAATATCCATTAGTATCTGCAATCACCTCCTCGTTTGAATAAAATCTTTGTCCCGCCAGCCATTTCTTCAAATTCGGGAACAAATAGTAGTCCGAGGGAGCCAAGTCTGGAGAATAGGGGGGATGTGAAACGAGTTGGAATCCTATTTCCATTAATTTTGCGACCACAACTGCTGAGGTGTGTGCTGGTGCGTTGTCGTGATGGAAAAGGACTTTCTTGTGGGCCAATCGCGGGCGTTTTTCTTGCAGCTCGGTTTTCAAACGGTCCAATAACGATGAATAATATTCACCTGTAATAGTTTTCCAGATAGTCGATGAGGATTATCCCTTGCGAATCCCAAAAGACAGTCGCCATAACCTTTCCGGCCGAAGGAACGGTCTTCGCCTTTTTTGGTACAGATTCCCCCTTGGTAACCCATTGTTTAGATTGTTGTTTGGTCTCAGGAGTATAGTAATGTATCCATGTTTCATCCACAGTGACGAAACGACGCTTAAAGTCATCCGGATTCTTCTGGAACAGCTGCAAACCATCCTTGCAACACTTCACACGATTCCGTTTTTGGTCAAGCGTGAGCAATCGCGGCATCCATCTTGCGGATAGCTTTCTCATGTCCAAATGTTTATGCAAAATATTATGTACCCGTTCAGTCGAGATGCCCACAGCACTAGCAATCTCACGCACCTTAACTCTTCTGTCATCCATCACCATATCATGGATTTGATCAATGATGTCTGGAGTCGTAACCTCCACAGGCCGTCCAGAACGTTCAGCGTCACTTGTGCCCATATGGCCAGTCCGAAAATTTTGAAACCACTTATAAACTGTTCTAATCGAAGGTGCAGAGTCACCATAATGTTTATCAAGCTTCTCTTTAGTCTCCTGAGGCGTTTTGCCTTTCATAAAGTAATGTTTAATCACCACACGAAATTCTTTTTCGTCCATTTCTTGAAAATCACTCGACTTCCTTGATTCACACGAATGCGAAACACAAAGAAATAGACCAATATGGCTGAAACTTGGTGTGCGTTCATTCAAGAGATGCTACTAACTAAACATGACCTCGATACGCGCCGGTGGTGCCATCTCTCGGACTTTGCACGGACTTTTCAAACCAGCCTCGTATATACGAGAATAGGGACAGGTGTAAGACAAATGTGCAAAAGGAGCTACAAGAACCTCAATATTCCATGACATAACACATGGGCTGAAAAGTCCCGGGCCTAACAAAGAAAACACGGTTTTTTTTTTTTTGGTTCAAAATTAGCTTTATTCATCAACGTAATCTCCATCAAGAGCAACGCAATCATTCCAGCGCCGCTCTAACATTTCAATACCACTTTTGTAGAACGATTTATCTTTTGCCTCAAAATAGGCCTCAGTTTCAGCGATAACCTCTTCATTCGTGCGAAATTTCTTACCGGCGAGCATTTTTTTCAGGTCTGCGAACAGCCAGTAGTCGCTGGGAGCCAAATCTGGCGAATACGGTGGATGTGGGATCAATTCGAAGTTTAATTCATGTAGTTTTGCCATTGTTTTGATTAACTTGTGACACGGTGCGTTGTCTTGATGAAACAAAATTTTTTTCTTTGCCGTATGCGGTTTCGTTTCTTTGCAATTTCAGCCTTCAAACGCTCCAATAACGCTATATAATATTCACTGTTGATGGTATTTCCTTTCTCAAGATAGTCGATGAATATTACACCACGCACATCCCAAAATACCGAGGCCATAACCTTTCCAGCCGATTGTTGTGCTTTCGGGCGCTTTGGACGAGGTTCACCAGTTGCTGTCCACTCAGATGACGATCGTTTTGATTCCGGAGTGAAGTGATGGATCCATGTTTCATCCATTGTCACATATCGACGCAAAAATTCCGGTTTGTTACGTTTAAACATGGCCAAACACTGCTCAGAATCATCAACACGTTCTTGTTTTTGATCAACAGTGAGCAAACGCGGCACCCATTTTGAACAGAGCTTTCTCATAGTCAAATGCTCATGCAATATAAAGCCAACACGTTCTTTTGATATCTTTACGATGTCAGCTAACTCACGCAACTTCACTTTTCGATCATTCAAAACGATTTTATGGATTTTTTTGATGTTTACTGGTGTTACCGCCTCATTTGGACGTCCACTGCGTTCTGCATCATCGGTGTCTCTACGACCACGTTTGAAGTCAGCAAACCAACGTTTTATTGTTGTTTCTGATGGAGCGGAGTCCCCATAACACTTTTCAAGCCATTGCTTCGCTTGAACGGTATTTTTTCCCATCAAGAAGCAGTGTAAAATTAAAAACACGAAATTGTTTTTGATCCATTGTTTTGAAAATAACAAAAGTAGCGTCACTCTTAGCACAATAACTCACAAACTAATGAATAGAATATCATGAAATTTTAACAGCTGTCTTTTGAAGGTTAGTATTAACTGAAAAAAAGGTGACTGCAATAAAACTAGCGCCATCTATGTGTTAGGCCCGGGACTTTTCAGCCCATGTGTTAATACCACCATATATGAAAAGGCATCTGAATATGCATGTATCAAGATTTTTAACGAAATTCCATCAACAATAAAACAAGTCAAATATAAAAATATGTTTGGGACCAAACTTAAATCATTTTTATATGAAAAAGCTTTCTGTTTTAGAGATTTTTAAACTTTTAATATGTAAGTTTTTCTGTATTTGTGTGTTCCGTATGGAACAGTTATGGAATCGCTTCAGTGTCTGTCTGTTACACCCGATTTTCTCCGAAACTGTTTGACATAGAAAGTTGAAATCTGGCATAAATATAGAAATTGATAGCCCAATCAGAACCGTGTAGTTTTGAAAGTTAAGTTTCTACTTAAGGGGTGAGTTTGGGGGGTGAAATCAGAGGCAAAATTTTTGCTAGGTCATCGAGTGAGCTGTCAAATGAAAGCTTGTGAAAACACGTGTTCAAAAATATATATCATGTAATACTCGTGCCAACTTTTCTTTATATTACTTTAAAAAGAATGGCCAATAATCACTCTCCCCTCACCCTACCTCTAAAAGTACTGTTCAAAAAATTTCGAAAATATTCTGGATTATTTTTGTTCATTGAAAATTGTGAATTTAACTGGAACTAGGCGCTACAAAATATCAGTCTGTATTCGATGCAATCAGTAATATACTCTGTTCTTTTCAGTACATTACTGCTTTAAGTATTTGGCCAACCACAAATAAAATAAATTTCCATGTTCATAATTAAACAAATATTTTGATAGTAAATGTTCCATTTTAAACTCTTACTACAAAGATGTCTCGGTTTTTGGTAATTCTTATATTTTTTTACTTCAGCAATGATGGTATGGAACAATTGTGCAAGTCTAACTTGCACTTGGCCTTTTTTTATTATTATTAAATTTCATTTGAATATATTCTAGATTATATGTTTCATATTTGAGTTTGTTTCTTAATTGTTTTTTTAGTTTGTTACGTGTATTTTATCTTTATAATTGCTACAATATATATAATTTGGGTTAAGAAAAATTATATATTGACGACAAACATATGTTCTGTGATGAATTTGTGAGTGAATGAATAAAATAAATAAATAATATAAAAATAATTAAATATTTAACATGTTTGTTTTTTTTAGTTACCTGATAAAAGTATAGCTAGTCTTGTCAAATACTACTACAGTTGGAAAAAGACGCGGTCTCGAACGAGTCTCATGGACAAGCAGGCCCGCAAACTGAACGCTCCCAAGGAAGAGGGAGGAGAAGAGGGCGGCGATGAACATGGTTCCAATGAGGAATCTGACCATGATGATAAGGTGGGTTCGATTTGTTTATTTTTTGCTAATCAAGTTTTTTTAGGTAGTAATTTTTTTACTTGTTGAACTGGGAGTATACTAGAAAAGGTGTAAATGTGACTAAAAATGTCTTTGGCGGGCAATTTTTTTAAAGTCGAATATATGATTTTGCTTCTCGCAGAGCAGTCTTTGGTTAGATGAAATGTATTTTAAAATCCAAGTCAGAAAATTTAATGAATTATTTTTTTGAAAGAAACAAAAAATTTAAATAAATCATTTTTGGTATTGGTGTTAAATAGTTGCTTTTTCTGAAAATTTCATAGAAATTGCTCGACTTTGTAGCAGATGCTAAACAACGTTTACTTAAAACGAATCTAGCGTTGGCGTAATGCAGTATGAATAAAAATTACAATTGATTGTGCATATTATAGAGAACTACTTTGTTTTTAGGTAAAAGTTTGTACTTGAAATTTTTATTTGGTTTTAAGGCAGTTGCTATAAGGTCGAGCAATTGCTAGAAAGTTTAACAAATTCTTAAGGTTATCGATCCAGAATATCCTTCACGGTTAAATGTTTAGAATACTGCCTGTATGAGAAGTGAAAATATGTATTATACTGGTACTTCAGTTTGCATAATTTTTAAATATATCAAAAGCCTGGCTTGCAGGACTTTTGTTCGACCCTGTTTATTTTGTTTGCATGTTTTTTTTTGTATGTGGCATGGAGTTTTTTTCTAATGATTTAGCTTACTGACGGGTATATTCTATTTATAAATCAATATTAACTACTAGAATTGATTAAAGTCCATATTCAGCAGTTATTACTGTTCTCTCATCTGTCAATCCGTCACTGAACTCGTTTCTTCATATTACGACTCATCAGACGGGCTAGGATTTACAGAGAAGAGAACAAAACTCACAGTACTTATGACTGTATTAGCAAAAGGAAGCAGTTAGACCCAACAATTTGCATCTCTTGCTGCTGTAAGACTAGTTTTAAAGGCATACTTGCCCTCTATCGGGGCTGTTTAAAGTCATAAACTGATAGAGGAATTGTTTCACGCATTTATCGCTAAGCAGCGCTATTTTAAGGTTCTGTTCCACATATATAAAAAGTCAGTACCATCTACTACTGAAATTGCGGAAATTTCGGACGTTATTAACTTTCTCTCATCTAGCGATCTATCACGGGACGCGTTTCGTCGTATTACGACTCGTCAGCATTTAAAACTACAGCCGCCAGAGACGCAAATTGCTGCTCTTCTTACTTACTGCTGTTTTAATTTCAAGAAGAGATTTGCTTACTTTCTAGAGTATCAATTAAAATTTTATTCGAAATTTTATAAAAAAATCTTTGGATAAAATAGTAATTATTTGATACATACGCAGGTACACAATCTACTTTTTTTAAAATTGAAGCTATCAATGCAAGACTTAACTGGAAATTCGAACATTTTTTCGCTCAAAAATATGTTGTGAAGTAGACATTTATATTGAATTCAAATTTTGGTGGCGATTTCCATTACAATTCACTACATTAATTGATATAGAAATCGGACATACAGTTTTCTCGTTTTTTTTTTAATTGGGATGTTAATGTACGAGGTGCGATCCAAAAGTACTGGAAATAACGCTGTATAGCAAAAACGCGAAATAGTCTGCACTTCCGCCGATTGGCAAGTTTTTCAATTTGCTAGCTCGTTTAGCTTGTTCTTTATAGACCTTTGCGTAAAGGTCTTCTTTTTATGAGCATAGCACACGTGCTGTAGAGAAATCCCTAAAGCGCAATAAGAGCGACGAGTGTGCGGAAAAAGCGATTCACGTTGATCGTGAATTGCTGTAAATTGTACTCGGTGGGAAACACAGTCTTGAGGAAATCATTCCAAAGGTCGTTCTGTACGCAACAGTTTTTGACAAAGAATTCCTTGACTATTATCTCCTACTCCTTTACTCGCCCGATTTGGCAACCCGTGACTTCGGGCTGTTCTCATATATGAAGATGAAGTTAAAGGGTCGCCGTTCCGAGACGATACACCGCAAATATCAGGTAGCGCTAGAGGCAGTCACTGCATCGGAATTCTAAAAAATGTCGAAAAAACGATGGGACCGGTGTAATCGGGTGCAGGAGTACTATTTTAAAGGTGCGGTGGTCACGAAGTCTTGAAGTAACTACTTCAGATTTTATAGTGTTAATCCGGAATTTTTGGATCTCCTCACGTAAAATGATATTAAGTACTAGAATAGAATTGAAGAACACGTAGAAATGATCAAAAGTGCGATAAGCATAAAACCTACCCTAAAAGAACTGGATTATGATATATCATCAGTGTTTTGTCGCACTTTTCTACAGCCTTAGTAATAAATCTGATATAAAGGCGTAACGTGAGCGTCAGGAAACCTTAATAGGCAGACATACTTAATAATTTCTCCTTAAATGTCTTAAAAAAGTTTGACTTCTTGCACTGATAACGTCAATCACAGAAATACGTGTTTTTTTTTTTTCAAGAACCAAACATATGTTCATTAATTTATAAATGTAAATATCCAGGTGAAAATGTTTCGATCAAAAGCCATTGTTAATTAGAAAATTTGATTGATTTTCACTTACATAATAAGAGATTTTTGACAGAAATGGACGTATCATCGCGGCATTCATCGCAAAAGCGGATCTCCTAGTAGAGCGGGTCAATCTAGCAGTGACTCTGCTACGCAGGTAGAAATTTTTTAGCTTTTTGCTGTATGCACGACAAAATCATGTAATTTATTTCTAGAGCTTAAACGTTTGCGTTCAGTTTATTCACGTTACAAAGTTTCGACTTTCGAAAAGTCCACATCATGGTAAGGTAAAATTTTTTGTGACGAGTTTTAGTGGAAATTTAACATTATTATTAGCTTTTACTTGAAAAATGGCAATTTTTATTACGAAAAGTTGTTCTCTTGTCATTCTTACATAGGCGCAATTTTTTAACGTCTGCAATATGGTTTCCACAAGCCAGACCTTATTTTTTGTCGGTAACCTTATCACTATTACCGTTTTAAACTTAAATGGTGCTTCTAATTACTTTTTTTTATGTACACGGAAGTTGCATTTTAAAATTATGTTACATTTGTTGCTTAATTGGTATATTTTAAAAAATTTACTATGATTAAATAAAATTTACTTTATCCGCACAATAATTAAGTAAAAATAAATTGAGATATCATCGCTCTGATTAATATAAATAAAATTTCCAATTTATTACGATTAAAGGAAGGATGAATGTCACGCTACATACAGAAATAGCTAAGAAAACGTTGCCAATGCTACAGTACGCCTAGGAAGCAAAATTTTATTTATCATTGCTTAAATGTTTTAGAAAACGAGTCGCGTACTGACTAGGTTCTTCACCACGTCTACGCGCCTAGTCACACCTCTTGGTTATTGAGGAAGTTTCAAGCAACGTGCCAACACTGCTTCTCCCCCTACAACCCAAACTCTCGCTTCACTTTTTTTTGTCTTCTCGCACATAAAATCCAGCATTTCGGAACCATTGAGAACGTGTAAGCGACCGTCAAACTGTCTGTTCAGATCTTGCTTTGAAAAATGGCAAAGGCGTTGGACGAAGTCTATTAATACACAGGGGTGCCACTTCGAGAAATATAAAAAATTTCAACAAACCGTATTTTGTGGAACCAGACGCATTACTTTTTACTCTACACGTTAGTTATCACTACTACACCGAACAATGTATTTTTTTGAACTCGACGCGTTTCGCTAACCATGTTAGTATTATCAGGAGTGATGATTGACTCATCATCGCTCCTGATGATGAATAGCATAGGTAGCGAGTTGATGCAGTGGTGATAACTATCGTGTAGTATCACTGTGCCAAGGATTCCAGAATACCAACGTAGTCATTACCTTTTGGACAAACCCGGTATTTATTATGAGTATACGGATTCGCTGTTACCAAGTCTCCGTTTGTTTACATCTAAGAGGACTGAAGAAAGGGCGACTGAAAACGATAAGTTGCGATTTGGTTCAACGTAAGTGATATCAGATTTCTAAAATTCAAATTAGTCAGCGTTTAACCGGCTCTCGCTGTATGGTTAAAAGTATAATATAAAAAGTAAAGTTATCGCTAATAGTTTTAACTAATAGAGAAGAAAGTAAATAACATTATATTTATAAGAAACAGCTGAATATTTTCTGGATTTGTACTGTAATAAGTGATATAACTACTTACTAAATGTACTATAGAGGTAATGAAGAAAGAAAACTTAATGGTGTCGTCCTAATTAACAAAAATATTAAGGATAAGATGACACAGAACAGGAGTATATCAGAGAGAGTCATATTGCAATCAATAAAAGAACAAACTGTAGAGTTATCCAAGCATACGCACCAACCACAGATTTTGACGATGAAGATATCGAAAGCTTCTATGAAGACCTGAATTTAGCTGTAAACAGCAACCCAATAAATTATTTAATAATACTCGGTGATTTTAACGCCAAAATAGGAAAAGGAGCTAATAAAAAAGGCGTTGGACCGTTTGGTTTAGGGACCAGAAATAACAGGGGAGATACGCTGGTCAATTTTGTTTGTGAAAACAGATCGTTTATTATGAATTCCTTCTTCAAATAACCTGAAAATAGACGGTGGGCATGGGAAAGTCCTAATAAAAACACCAAGAACGAAATCGATTATATAATAACGAATAACAAAAACATCATATTGGACACGAACGTAATAAACTAAATAAAAGCAAATAGCGACCACAGAATGCTTAGAGCTAAAGTCTACATAAAAGACAAGAACGATGGAAGCTCATAAGAAGCAAAATCATGAAAATTAACACAGAACAACTCAGAATTAAACAGTATGATTACCAAGAAAAATTACAAGAAAACTTGCCCGAAATGAGACGCTCGAAGTGTTCACACAGAAAGTCACTGAAATATTACTGGAAACTTCAGATGAATAAAATATGAGTACAAGAGATACAACAAGAAAACAACAAAAGATAAGTAAAGAAACTATAGATCAAATAGTAAAAAGGAAGAAAATGCAGTGAGACACCCTCGAAGATACAGACAAGGTAAAGAGAAAAGAGCAAAGAAATAAATCGGAAAATTAGAAGAGATAAAAGGAATTATGAAATTGAAAACATTCAAGAGTCTCTACACGATGAACGATGCCTCATTGGCCTGAATAATAATATAATAAAGTATTATTTTGCCTTTATGGAAAAAAAAAGTTATTATAAGCAGCAAAAAAAAAATAATAGTGTTATGAGGATACCGACAAAAAAATAGTTTCACACAGGTCTGAAAGTATTCTGTAAAAATTAAAAAGTTCTTTGGCAGTTTTAAAAAATGACAGTTTTGACAGGTAGCGGCCTGTGATGTAAACTTTCTGGACTGCAACTAACTACTGAAACATAATAGTACACACAACGATACAAAATTTTGATGAACCTCGCTTGTAAATAGTATATTCAGAATTTATATATAAAAAGCCCTTACTTCTTTGGGGCATACCAATTCTCAAGTTTTTCGAACAAACAACTCTTTATCGCGCCAATGAATTGAATACAAATATTTAAGCTTGATTTCTGCTGCTTATGTTTATTCGTGGGCCATAGGTTTCTTTAGCTTTACTTTAATTTTTTATGATTATTACAAAAGTAAAAGATTACTGACCCTGCTATCTCTTACATATTATACGAATCAACTCTTCAGAAGATTACTGACACCTGCTATTTCTTATGTATGATCCAAACCAACTCTGCATAAAAAATTGGGCTGTACACTTGTTTAACGTCTTATAATTAAAAATGCTCATACTATGCACCTCTATTCCATTTCATAACAATAACCAGCAATGGAGGGGGGGGGGCAACTAGAATCAGCTGGCCATTGATATGAAAAGGAATTTTGAGGCAAATACTGTATCAAGTAATACGTTGGATTATAGTCAGTGTTGGTAATTTCTTTCGTGTCGGCTCCATATTTTACATTATATCCACTGTTTTTTACTTTATATGCTTAAGTCGTAATAATTCCGCCTACATTTACTTTCACAGCTTACTACCATCATTATCCAGATTCGTAATCGTTAGCATACCGTATCGATAGCATTCATAATTGGATGTACACGTGTTTTAAATTTAGTTCTGTTTTATTCAATTAAATTATTATTATTTTAAATTATTATATAGTTACATTTTTTACTTAAAATTTAATAAGATATTTATTTACGAATATACTCAAAAAATATTGGAGGCTTAGTTTGTGGCGGTTCCTTCTCCTCCTCTCCGATATTTCGTAAGATTACTAATATCTTTAAACAGCTTTTTAAAAATTCATTAAAGCATCGATCTGTGTCACTACAGCAGACAAATTTTCATATTTTAAAACTCAATTTTTAAATAACATGGACAATGTGGGTATTTTTAATTATTCTTATATTGAAACTTAAGGTATAATAATGATATACGCACAAGGGTTTTTTTTCAATACTATATTTTATTAAATAGTTGTAATTTACTGTATGCCCATTAAAATCATGCAAACAAAAATTTCGTTTTAAGTTTTACAAATTATAAAGCAATAAAAATAAAAACTATTAGTATCATCGGAAAGCTGAAAGTATCCTCTTCAAAAAGCGATCTTTTAATTTTTTTTTTACATTCTGAAAACAAGTAATATCGATTAACCTTCGAGCGGTGCGCATAGAATTTTAAATTAACGTGTTTGACGCTCTACACTTTTTGAATCACCTATCCGAATTTTTAATAAATTCTCATGCTAATAAAAAAAATCTGGGAAAAATCTATCTTTTTCCTTTGTGAAATTTCCTGCTCTTTCACGTGGTACTATTAGTTGTTCGATATCCTTTTTATTTTGCTAGGTATTACCGAAAAAACCGAATTTTTTATTTTATTTTGGATTTTGTGGGCTTAGCTTACATCAAACTTTAGCAAACTCTTTTTTATCGTATTCTACTTCCAAGAAACTACCTGTGTGCCAAAATGCAGCCTGTTAACATTTTATGAGAGCCCTGGCGACTGAGCTACTAGTTAAACTAACATTTATAATAAATGGTAGGTCGACCACAAACATTGTGTTTCAGAGTTTTGGAGAAAGGAAATTAGAAAACCATCATAAACTATGCCCTTCATTTTCCGCAAAAGTAAACACAATTCCCTAATACTTTCTTCTGGTAATGCTAACTTATTCATTGTACATACAAGAATATGCACAAACATCCAGGTTAGTATCCTCGGTATACACACCCTCATATGCATGTCATAGATCACAACTCGATATCACTTTAACCTGTCATATGACCATCGTTACTCTTTTTTTGGTGTATGATTGTTTGTACGTGTATTACGCAGGGTGAGGGAGGTTCCTGTTCGAACTGCGCCGTATTTTGTACCATCACTCAGACAACCCCGAAGGGGCCGTTATGTAACAGCTGCTACCAGCATTGGAGGTAACCAACCGAAGTGAAAGAAAACTGACCCGTGTAAAAATGCAAATTAATAATTGATAATTCTTAGTTAAAGATTTTTTTACTATATTCCAAGCCAAGGTAAAATTTTTGATAGAATAGTTTCCAGACATGCTAGAAGCCCTAAATTGTCTTGTGACATCAAGAAACGGCCTAAAACCTTCAAGGTTATAATTATTATTGTCCTATTAATGGTCTTCCTAATTCAGAGTATTTGACGTAGAATATAAGACAAAATCAACTTTGCAGGGCCATTTTATGTCTCGACTACTGTTAAATATCGAAATGTCTGATGGAGAGGGAGTCTGGAGTTTTTTCGCTTTTTCTAAAGACCTCACTTGCCATCGAATTAAAATGTAAGAATTAAAAAATAATTATTTTACAGTCGGTCGAGTCGCATTGTTCATTAAAAAATGTAGTTATTTCAAAAATGTTTACAACATTCGACAGGAACGAATTGTCATTAAAATGCTAATGATTCAGTAGTTTGTCCAGTCTCTTTCAGCGTCGATAATTGCCTGGCATCTTCGGGACTTTCAACGAGATTTTCCACGTATTCTTGGGGCAAAGATTTCCAAATTGCCCGAATTTACCCTGACAGCTAAGTCACTGTGTACACCTTTTTACTACAAAGCTTCTGCTTAATGTATGACCACACGTTCTCTGTTGGTTTTGCATCTAGCGACTGGGATGGCCAATCTAATATGAGGATACCAATTTCCCCTTCCCACTGGCTATACGTTTTACTCTAATGTTCGGAGTCGTTATCCTCTTGAAAATTCCTCTCCTCAGCTTTATCAACAAACCACCGTTTGGCAGATGGTACTAATGCCTTCTTATATATTTGGAGCATTTTTTCAGCGTTCAAATTGTAGGTAAAGATGAAGAGTCTCCCAAAAGCTTTTTCCGAAAGACATGGCGCTGAACTAATCGGTTAGTGGTAGTTGACCAGACTCGTTTCCTGCTCTTTCCCCAAAATGAAGCTTGATTGGAAAAAATTGCACTGCACCAATCTCGATCTATATTTTCCTCTGCCAACACGAATCGTTTCTCTCTATGTTTTTCGCCTAGCAATGATTTCTTGATTGTACTCCACCACTTCAAATCCTTAGCCTGGAGATTTGTTTCATACGAACTATCTAAACCTTTCTGCTTTAGTTTTTGCGCCCTTCGCTCTGTTATCTACAGGTCTTGATTTTCAACCGATTTGGATATATTTTTTTTAAACACTCGTAACTAGATTTTTAAAAAATCTCGAAGCCGATTTTTGAATTATAGCCAATTTTTGGTTTCTCCCATTTTTAGATAATTTTTTCGTGGTTTGCAATATTTGAATGAGCAAACCAAAGCAATTTATGTTTCTCGATCCACATAATCTGAAATTTATTGTTTCAAGACCTAAAGGTCGCAAGGTGAATCAACATAGCCATTTTTCAAATATAAATCACTTTGGTTTGTTCTAATCAATATTGTGAATCTGGCTAAAATAATGATAAATGATCAAAATATGTTCAAATAATGGTCTGAACC
Source organism: Pachyrhynchus sulphureomaculatus (assembly GCA_019049505.1). Classification (NCBI taxonomy): domain Eukaryota; kingdom Metazoa; phylum Arthropoda; class Insecta; order Coleoptera; family Curculionidae; genus Pachyrhynchus; species Pachyrhynchus sulphureomaculatus. Next base: position 180,973,542 of record CM032449.1, read on the forward strand.
ACAGGGGTTCGGCCCAGAATTAATGGTAGATTTCGAGAAAACTCTTAATCATTTTTTCGTCATCGTCAGACACTTTTCCTTTCAAACCACGTTCTGGTAGATCATCATTTTTTAACTGAGAGTATCGTTTCACCCACTCGCTAATGAATGCCATCGACTTGCCCATATATTCGGCAGCCTTTGTAGGCATTATTTTCGAAGCAGCCTTTAAATGATTACGTAGGAATACAGCCTCGAAGCGTATGCTGAACTCATGTTCGATCATCTATTAAACCATAAATAAGGTTAGAAATGAATCTGTTTGCAGGGATGCCGACAATAACCGACCGACCAACTGTATTTTTTGTACACCAAATCTCACATCCCAACTTTAAAGACTTGAAAATGGGAATGCTTAATTTAATCAAAATTAATATTAAAAAAACCTCCGATTGACTCTTTAGGGGCAAATTTTCGAAATATACCTAGCAATTATCACTAGAGCCAATAGCAGTTTGATCTAGACCATGATGAATCACCTAAAGAACGAAGTGCGTTCAAGTTCTAAGATTCCCATATATTTTTTTTTTTTGAAACTGGCATTTGATACAAAGGTGCAGTTGAGCTTAAAATACGCGTGCAGTCTTTGTGAATGCGTGACACAGATAGCAGCATCGTTCAGATAGATGCCGCTAAATTGATAAACGTTTTCAATACTCAAAATGGCGACGTTTAATGTACAAGTACAGCGTGTAGTTATTCGTTTTCTCCTCCACGTAGATCGGATGTAAAAAATGTGTTTTCATAGGTGCGACAATTTAAAGGAGGTCCAACTTCGTGTGGTAACGAATCTAAGAAGCCTGAAGCACGAGCTAGCTGGACAGACAATATAAACGTGCGAGTGGAGCAAGTTATTATGAAGGACTGCCTATTCGGTGTGACTGATATAGCCTCTAAAGAAGTGTGAAGACCTAAGAATGCAAATGATGAACGGGGAACACAAAGGTGCGTGGATGGTGAGTTGTCAGGCGATATTGACACGTGATGACGGCACGAATGATTCTTTTTGTCAGTTTAATAATCCTGAAACGAAACGGCAGTCGGCGCAGTGGAAGCATACCGACGAAATTTCGAGTTACCGCCAGTGCAGAGAAACTAATGGTGGCGAATTTTTTGGGACAGTGAAGACGTAATCTTCACTTAATGTGTTCCAAAGAGCATTACGGTGGCGGCTAAATCTTACAAATATCGTTTGAGGGACAATGCTCTTACCAGCAGTGCAGGAAAAAACGACCATAAAAGGCTGCACTTGTGTTTTTCCATCAAGACAACCCTCATGTTGCTCAGGCGATCCTAACTCAGGCGTTTTTTCGTAACAACAGCTTTAAAGTAGAGTCTATTGCTTCCTACTCATCGGACCTTGCACCTAGCGATTTTAATTTATTTTTTTTTTCTAATTAAGGACACCCCGTGGTCGCTACAGAACCCCTACAGAATCGTTCTAAGCGGCCGCGGAATCATGGTGTCGACGTTGTGAAAAATGTATACGTCAATAGAGAGATGCTTATGTTGATGAATAACACAAGTTTCAACTTTCTGGTATAAATAGTTTGTTAGAAAAAAAATTAGAACTTAAAACCTGAACGTACTTCGTACATTTCTGACAGTCCTTAAAACAGATAAAATAACCCTGTACGTCGTTTTTCTTTAAAATGTATTATTTTGCATTTTTACATTATGTGCATTATTTCCAATTCCTATTCCCACAAGAATATGTGCCGGTTATGTAAAGTAAACCTTAAAATATGATATTATTCCACTTTTTTAATAAAGTAAACCTAACATTAATTTAGGGTAAAATGTCAAGGAAAAACATTTTAGTAAAACACCATAAGTTCCTTTTCTTTCAATACAATTTATTAGGTCTTTTCCAGGCTTTTATATAATAATATTAAAATAGGCCTAATCGGTACCTTAGAATCGGCTTTAGCTAACTTATGTTTTCTAAGACAATTTAGATATTGTATTTTAATGTTACCTTACAAAACCTAGAAAATTTAAAGCATTTTAGATCTAAACATACAAATAATAAACAATATTTTGTAATTGTTTACTTGGAAATTATGAGGCGTCGAAAGACGAACCTTTTGTTGCATTGCTATCTGTTATTGTTAATAAAGCCATTAACACTAATAAGTAAATTCAAGCATCTTCAGTTTTGACGTGAAGACAGCCGGACATGTTTACATATTGGGCGTTGTCATTTAAATACAGTAAGTCCAAGATAGCGTAATTATATTAGTCATTTATTGACCTTACAATGCTCTAAAATGCTCAGGTATATAGGTATTATTGATGTTGAAAGTTACCTAGGTAGCTGCTTTTTTGCCTGTCTTAAATAATGTCTAGACTTACAATTAATATTTTTTTTTTATAGTACACTCGATAATACCTATTAGTACCAACAAAGTGAAAATCTTTTTTTTTTGAAATATGTAACTTTAATGTGATAGTTCAAGAAGCTGACGATAATGCTTTTTGCAAAAATTCTGTTTTTTGAAGGCATTTTTACGTAAAAACTAAATAAGAAACAATTTGGCATGAAAAATAGCTTTAAAAAAAAAACTTATCTCAAGACGAACGTGGAAAAATAGTGATAGATGGCACTCCGCTACATGTACGCCAATCGTTGTAGTCAATAAACCCATCAAAAACCATTGGCGCCAATTTTGATAATCTGGATAGCCTGGATTAATACTGCAAAGCTTAAAATTAAGAGTTTGTTATTTTATAACCTTTTTCAATGTAAAAAAGCAACTAATGATGCAGAAACAAACTACTCCTGAAGTTCATTGTTTTAAAAGAAATTATTTACTAGCGAAAACAACATACACCAATCATTTTCCATCTAAAGCGGAACACTTTTGCACCCAGACGTGGATTTCAAATATTTTGGTACAACGATCTTACTTAGCATCAGTTTTTGTTGTTTTTTTTGCTTCAAAATCCGATAATTTTAAAAAAATATATTTTTCAACCAGATATCATGTTACTAAAAAATGAACATTTGGCAACAATGTGAAGAGGCCCACAATGGCTAGTAAATGGGAGTTAAACAAAATTTTCAAAAAAAATATATTAAAATTTTCAAAAGAAATAATTAAAAAGTAGTTAATATTTTTTTTTACATGTGGTAAAGAATGATTCATATAAACGATTTTCATAAATCCCTATATATATATATATATATATATATATATATATATATATATATATATAGTATATATAATCTCTGCGGTCAATACATTTAGAATTTCCACAAGAAAATGCCATCGTATCTGTCAATTTTAAAAATCATTTTTTTTTTCAGTTATATAGCGGCAAAAAAAGAATTTCACTTAGCACCCATCACATATTTAATCCTATCCGTATAATAAAAATCCTCCCCTAATGAAAATAAAATTCTGACCTAACTTGCTGTTTTCCGCGTGCCCCGAACTAACCAGGCGCACAGGTGTGTCCCGACCCACATCGGGCCCCTCGGGAGGCAAGAGGGGCGGCGGTCCAGGGGGCTCGAGAGCCCGCCGTCGCCCCCCGAAAGGCATGCACATCAACCACGACGATTTGGCTACAGTGGCGTCTGGCAACGCCGGCACTCTGCTGTTGAGGGCTATGGACAGGGAAATCGAGTCTTTGCAGAGACAAGTGAGTAAAAACTGTGAATCGTGTGGAAAAAGGATGGTCGCGGATGTTTAGGAAATAACTGTGAACGGCAAGTGTATTGATTGATCGAATTAAAATCACGTGATAAGTTTAACAAAACGTCATAAAAACAATGCAATTTTACAGCGATAATAAGGCGTTTTGTTTTCATACAAAATTAGAAAGCCCTATTTTTATTTCAATTTTCAGCATTGCAAAATTCTTGAAAAAAAAAACATCTTTTGACTTTTAATTAAAAATGAGTAATATATTAGCCGTTTGCTATAATTCTTCCCGTACACCGGTTGAGACTTCCGCATCGTCTCGTAGATACCCGCTGATCACCCTTATTTCCACCTCTTCATGGTATCGCTACTTTTATGGAAACACTGGCAACGCCGTGCTACTGTGGACAGGGCTGCCGCACACCGATGTAGACTCGGAGGAGGGATCGAAAGACAGAGAGGACAATATTTTTGACTTTATCATTTTTTATCCAGTTATTTTGATGTTTCTGACAATATAAATAGCTTTTGTTTTATTATTATTATTATTATTATTATTGTTGTTGTTATTATTATTTTGTTGTTTAGCAATGCTAGCCCAGAGAGAAGGGATAGATAGAGGCTTTCATATTTTTGTTTCGAGATTTTTTTTTGTCAGTTTAAGCTATCTTATTGATATTAAAAAGTTAGTATTTAAAACATTTCTTATTTCTCTGTCTTTTTCCCTCCTCTATGGTTAGCTTGTGCTTATACAAAAGACATATAAAGTTGTGTTAGTGATTTTTGTTACAAGAAAAAATATTGTAGTTTACCCAAGAGCGTTACAACGACAGTTTCAAAATGTCATTTTTTTTTCTGTTAAATAACTAATACTTGACAATTTTTAAAGAATTAATAAAGTTATGTTTACGAGAAATAATAGTTTCTGAAATTCAAGCCAATAACGCAATAACTGGCCCAATAACTTGTTAAAGATAGAAAAAAAAAGATGTTTGGTACCGGTTGTACGACCGTGGCCACAAATATCGTACGTGTAGTTCACAGTCTAACCGCCAAACTATGTTAAAACCTCATCAAAACACGGCTAAACTGTGAACTACAGGTACAACTTTTTTGACGACGGTTGTACTAGAGCAGTTTTAATGGTTTACTGAACTTTTGCATTCTACCTTCCAATATAAACTAAATTAAGATTAATATAAGAGCACTTATTTTTGCAATGCATTTTAAATGGAACGGTTCAAGTTACCCAGTAGGTTCATGAAAACCCTTTTTAAGCTGCGTCTTACTTTTGTTTTACTGGGCCTAAACTCGATAAGCGTAAAAAATTATATAAAGCCTGAACGATGGTGTTTTTTTCTAAGTTATCTATCTAATCGTGAAAATGATGTCATTCCAAAAACTGCTTGGTTATCAAATTACCGTCGCTATTCTATAAGTACTTTAACGAAATTTTGTACTTCGTAGCGATGTGCAGTTTTTACGATCTTTTTGTCTCCCAAAAATCAGTGAATGTAATTTGAAGCATCACGTAGCGATAGAGTTTCTCGTTAAAAATGGTAATGAACCAATTATTCGTGGAAAAAAATGTTCCAGGTGCATGACAATGACTGCCCATCTTATTTTCAAGTAAAATCTTGGCCCTAAGGTTCGACAGATTCAAGACGATCCCCCCCCATACCGGAAGCTGTGGATGCACCAACTTACAATATCCACCCTATAGCCCTAATTTAGTCCCGTGTCACTTGTTTAAGCATCTGAAAAAAGACGCCAGGAGCCGAAAATTTCCCTCGGATATTAGAGAGATTTTGCATAACTTATTTTTCACATTCTTTGTTCTTGTCGTTATCTCAACCATACGCAGTATTAACGCGAATGAATTACAAGGTTAAGTTAGTATCCATCTTTTATAAACTTGGGGGATTTTTTTCATTCATTTCATGGTTAAACACACCGGTTATTAATATTTAATGGGTCAACACAAGTTTTTAAATTAAAATTGTGTCTAGCAGGTTTCTATCACTTCCTTCAAAGTTTCCAAGGTAATACGAATGTCCCATAAATAAAACTTCATTTGAAATTACCACTACATACACTGTAATGCTATTGTGTCAAAGATTGCAAAATCCCAACATAATCTGTACACTAATTAATTGTTGTCAGTGTTATTTGCAATAAAAGATTATTATTTAAATTTTTTTGTATTTTCTTAAGGGTTTGTATACCTAAGTAGGAAAAAAAGGCCCCATCATAATAGCGATAAGAATACAGAACTCCAAATAATCTCTTATAAGTTCCTAAATAAGGGAAGTCGTTATCCTTAATAAAAAATTGTCTTATTTTGTTTCAGTACTGCGGAAACTCCAAATGGCGGAGTCCTTACATTTAATTTCTTCTCTTTTCTACTGCGCAAGCTCCAAACGGTGGGCGCATGCTTCAAATAAAGATAAAGACAGTGAACTACCAAAATAAGCGTTGCAAAATCTCTTTATTGAGTTGATAGCCTCTTATTTTTAAACGCCAACAAAAATTGAAAAATATTTTTGCTTTAGGCTCTGCAAGTTTTCCTTCATAGATAGGTAAATAACTTTCAAAAAACACCCTCATAACAGAAGTTTAGCAAGAAATTCAAACAAGAAATAAATCGTTTTAGTGGTTATTAAATTTTCATGATACAGGGTAGTTCGTACATAAATTTAAAATAATAAAGTTAAAGCCGAAAGCTGTATATGATGCACACCCGAACATATGTTTCCTAAACCAAAGAAAAATTCAAAATTTGTCTCCTATCAATTTCTGGGGTCGAGGCATTATTAATGTTAAAACTATAAATCGTTTTTTTTGTTGAAAGCTGAAACAAACTTTGAAAAAACTGAATTTTTATATCCTCAAAGCATATAAGCGGTAAACAAACTCTTCCTAATTATTGAATTTTTAATTTAGCTCTTTGCAAAATTACATATATTCTTTAAAAAATTATACACAACTTTTTTATCAATAATAAAATTATTAAGCCAGTCATCGTGCAAGTTGCTTGAATTTTAAGAAAATGTTCAAAATACCCACTATATTCTGAAAAAAAATATTAGAGTTGCTATCGCCTTATTTTATTTGCTTTTAAAAAATAGTGACCATATCATACCTATAGAGTATTCTTTATTTTGTTCTGTTTTTTTTTCCGTACAATTAGTATTATTTTTCGTAGAACACCTTTTATGCATACGACTTACTTATGCTACCAAATGGTGAGTTTTTATTTTTTTTTCGGCTAGCGTAAACGTTTTTATTTTATCACCAGTTCAAAGTTGCATATAAAAAGAATCCTAAAACTTTCCGCAAGCTGTTGTCTATATTTTCATTAATCATCTTGAGGTGCATACCTATGCCCGAAAACTGTATATATTTATTTTTGCTAGTGCCTTATGTATTTTTTATAGCTACTGCTTTCTCCGTGAAATAAAATAGTCGAATTATTTCTCTATTGTTACAGATCCAAACGAATAAGCAAAAATATTAGTTCTTTAAAAAGGAAACACTCGGACTCTATCGAAGATCTCAGACCGTCAAACGACAATTCACAACGGCCTAACTCCCGCTGGACAAATGATGAACTTATGCTAGCAATTCAGGTAAAACTCTTATTTTATTTAATTTTATTTTTATTGATAAAATATATTCCAAGGAAAAACACCACCTACTGTTCCCATAGTGCAGTCAAGGATGCCTGATGTTGTCTTCAGACAGCGTATCATAAAGCGTATACCGATGAAGCTAGACACCAAAAAGGCTTCTGGCCCTGACGGAATACCTGCCATAGTTCTTAAAAACTGTGCGAGGGAACTAACACCAGTTTTCTGTAGACTTTTCAACCTATCCTACAGAAAGGGAATAGTTCCTTCCTGCTGGAAATGTGCTACAGTTCAGCCAATACCTAAAAAAGGCAAGAAGACCTTGCCAAATAACTACCGACCTATCGCACTGCTTTCAATAATATCGAAAGTCATGGAAAAGGCTATCAATCAGCATCTTCTAAAATATCTTGAAGGATTCGACGTTAATAGCGATCACCAATATGGCTTTCGTAAAAATAGATCAACAGGAGATCTTCTGACTTATGTAACACATGTCTGGAACAACGCAATTGAACACTTTGGAGAATCTCGAGCGGTTGTTCTTGACATATCCGAGGCGTTCGACCGTGTTTCGCACGATGGGATGTTGGCTAAGCCACGTTCTTATGGTATGTCTGAAAGGTTCTGTTTGTGGCTCTCATGTTTCCTCAAAGAGCGTTCTTTACGAGTGGCAGTCGACGGATTTCTTTCTAACACCTTCACTATCAACGCCGGTGTACCCCAAGGCTCCATACTGTCTCCTACTTACTCTCTTTCTCATTTACATTAACGATCTGCTGGAAAAGACCGAAAATCCAATCTACAGCTTTGCAGATGACAGTACACTTATCTTTTCATTCACTTTGAACGCTCGGACATCGGCTGCTCAGACGAATATTCGCAGACAGCAGGAAGTCATTCAACTTAACAATGATTAACAATGACCTGGAAGAAATTCTATCTTGGGGTGACAGTAACCAAGTGGAATTTAACGCTACAAAAACCCAGGCGGCAGTTTTCTCTAAAAAAGTTAATGTTGCTGAACCCGACATAGTTATGTCGGGGCACTCCATCCCTCTAACATCGTTACTCAATTTGTTGGGCGTTAATTTGGGAGCAAATATGTCCTGGCATGAACATGTTGCAGGCATAGCGAGAAAAGCTTCTCAAAAGTTGGGAATATTGTTTCGAACCAGAAAGCTTTACACTCCACAACAACTGTTAATTCTTTACAAAGCTCAAATTCGACCAACTATGGAATACTGCTCCCACGTTTGGGGCTCCGCTCCCAAACATACACTGCATTTGTTGGATTCTATTCAGAGAAGAGCTGTTCGTCTAATTAGAGACCCGGAACTGACCGACGGCCTTGATTCGCTGGAACATCGAAGAACGGTTGGCGACTTGAACCTATTCTACAAGTACTTTCATGGAAAGTGTTCTAAGGATGTGGCCCGCTTAAGTCCTCCCAGAGCGGTGCATGTTAGAAGTACACGTCGCGCTAATTCTTCACATCCGTATGAGGTTCAGCTTCGCTAACTGCCTGAAAAGCGAATAAAATAGATGAGGAATAATACAGAATATCTCTTCTGTATTACAGCCTGTCAAATAAGAACATGTCCGCGATAATTCATTTTTGGTAGATTATATTCTAGTGATTCAACAAAAATCGGTAGAAGGAACCTTTGTCTACTACACATTTTAGTAAAAATATCGGTCGATTCCGAACTTTCGTCAAAATCACGTAAAATCCGAAATGAATCACTTATTTGCGCGTCGATTCGAGACAGTCTTTCTTTGTTCCCATCCAAATTACCACCAGGTCATCCGTGAAGCATGTCGTGTACAACATGGTGTCAATTAATGGTATTCTCATTGGTCTGCATTTCTGCTTCCATCTCTTTAGGACGCTTTCCAAGCCTTTTGACGTAATAAATCCTGGTGGTATTTGTGTTCCTCTTTAAATTGTTGTTACGAGTTGATCGTATAGTGTTTTGACAGCTTTAACATTTATCTTTGTACTCTGTTCGTAAATAAAAGTTACCGAATTAATTTGTACATACACAAAAAAGACTAGACAGAGTATATCTGTCATTCATAACATCGTTTTCCGCCAAATCAATTATTTATTATTCAAAGTGTATTGACAAGTAGAAAACACTGAACGAAATTTCAACGGTATCATATACAAAAAAAATTACCATATTCCACGTCCGTAAAACTTGTTAGGAACGCATACCAGTGTTGCCACTTATATTTGGTAATGTTAGTAGTAAGTTATTTTATGTGGTTATATAACCTAATAAAGTACAAATTTAGAAAATATTCAGCTGTTTCTTAGAAATGTAGTTTTGTTTACTTTCTTCGCGTTCAAATGTAAACATGTGTAGCCTTGAAAAAAGTCAAATTCAGCAAATATTTTACAAATTCTATTTACGAATTTTATCGTTTATTTTTAGGGATTTCGCAAATACGGTAAAGATTTCAAAGCAATCGCCGAGATGCTAGGAAACAAGACGGAACACTATGTGCGCACATTTTTCGTCAACTACCGAAAAAAATACAATTTAGATCAAATTATTAAAGAATGGGAAAGGTAAGTAAATAACAAAGCTAGGATATTTATATCAGAAGAATCTTTATAGACGTCAAAGACACTATTTTATGTGAATCACGTTCATGCACATAAGTGTTTCCTTGGACCTGTTTTGACGCACTTACAATCTCACGAGTTGGGGTGTAACGAACTCTACAAAGCTTGTAAAGACTAATTCACATAGAATCTGTACTCCAATATCAATATTTTACTGTAAATTGTTACAAAGTCCACTGATTTGATGCCAGATTGTATAATATCAATAGACGAACGACATATTTCTTTAGTATACTGAGGTTAATCTTCCAGCATAAACTGTTGGTATTTTCTATTATGGTGTCAAGTCGGTGGATGAATTTGATTGTTCCCTAGTAGTTGAGATAATAAAGTGGTCGAAACAATTTTAATAAGGAACTAACTGACATTGATGGAATTTATAAATTAATGTTTCTTTGACAGATAGAAAAGAACATGCACTCTGTAGCATTTATGACTGCTTCAAGATTTGCATTTTTTATATCGCTATCTTTTTTTTTAAAGGGAAAACGGACCTATACCTGACGACAACGGCGAAACCAAAATCGATGCGGACGATACCGATGACGTCATTTGTTTGTCTCCGAGTCCGCCGAGTTCCAAAAATAAGGAACCCGTTAAAAACGGGGGTAAAGTAGGAGCCCAGGTAGTGCCGAAATGATTTATTTAGTGGTCGTGGAGATACGTTTCCTAAAATTGTGTTTTTAAGTGCGGCATGTTTTTGATATGCTCTTTGGAAAAGAAATTATGCAGAAAATGTGGTAATTTATTATATATTTTTTTCCTGTGAAGTAGGAAAATATCGTATAGTTAGTTTATTAACTTATTTGGACAAATTGTAAAATATTATGTTTGCTATTCACATATCAAATGATAATCGACTTTTATACCCAAGGGGAGTCGAACCATGTTATTCGCGATTTTATCGATTCTTACCAAATCAATCATCCATATAAAATTTCAAGGAATTCGGCCAGAACGATATTCTTTTAGAAATTTTCCATTAAACAACTGGATAAAATGACCCATTATAATACTAATTCGTTTTTCTTGACTTTCCTACAATGTCTTTTTTTGCATTGAAATACATCAAATAAAAAGAGTAATTTAGGTAGGAAAATATAAATTCTTATCAAATTAAATACGTTCTTTGTCTTGTGCATTCAACGAAGATATAAACTGCAGCAAATGTGTCTTTCAATCGCAACATTTGGATGAATAATTTGAATTTTACAAGGGTATTTCTGAATTCGCGCCGCCGCCGCTGCGATGTGCTCCCGAAGCTCCGCCGCACAAAGTGATTCTAAAAGTGGGGACTCCTATAATATTGCTGCGTAATTTAAATCCATCAAAATTATGAAACGGTACTAGATTACATTACTTAATATTATTGAAATTATTAAAATTATATTTAACGCACAATTCTGACAGGCTGTGGAGCTGAAAAAATCGTTTTAATTTCGAGAATCCCGAGATACCAACCAATTTAAAGCGTTCGAGTTTCCTATAAAACTGTTTCTCGATGACGATTTAGACCGTAGGGTACAATGTTTTTCGCATGGCCAGTTATACGTGGCCCTGTTAAACATAGTCTGTTTGTTTTGTCACTGGGGCAGAGACACTTAATGTGGTGTATAAAGAAATATTTTAAACTATCTTAAAAAAAAATATATTAGGTGCTATTTCTGTCTACACTAAATTATAATGAAAAATTAAACATTAATATAACAACTCTCGTGCGAAGCCGATGCAGGTCGCTAGTCAATAAGTTCTGTGTTACATACCGTTTCAATTTATCGAACTTGCTACAATCTTAAGCTTCATTGAAAATTACTGTAATTTTGATGATAGAAATATGGCTGACAGGTAGTTCGAATACCTACACGAATTAGGCTTCTTAACTAGCCTTCCAGGATGAATCTCCTTAATACACACCTAGTCTCAAAATTATTGGGGATCCCATACGAGTTAGTCTTACTCCTCAAATTGCGGGACAAGAATAACCAGATGGACAGCTGTTTCTTGCTCTTCCTTCCCTCCTCTTCCCTTCTAATTATGTTTCACTTAAAAATATCTTATGCCATAGATTTAAATATACCTAAATTCTTCAACTGCTTACCTGCTCTCTCTCCCTCTTTCTTATGCGTCGCCATCTATTATGTAGAACCTGAACACTTTTAAGAGCCCCAATTCTTATAAATGAAGATATTTTGTAGACAGTTTAGAAACTTGGTTAGGACGTAATTTTAACTACAATATAACTTAAAAATTAATTTCACACATTACCCAACATAAATCGACGAATTTGTGGTTGCTTTATTTGATTTTTTTACGTGAATCACGTTACTTAAACACGGATTGGCTCTCCTATGATTGACTTAAATGATGCACTTTGATGTGTACTTTGAACCACTCCTTGAATTGACACAATGGGAGTTATCTATCTTGATATATCACATAGTTATCTTCTGATATGTGTATAGCAATCAATAATTTACTTTACTGTCATTTTAAGAGAGAAAAAATAGGGTGTGGCGGTAGAGTAACAAATTTTATGAATCTTGCTGATTGAAATGCCTGTTATAAGATTTGTTTCTACAGTGTATCACCTACCTATTACAGAAAAAATACTCCATGATGTATGGAAAAATTAGAATGTATCTAAAATGCTAGTTATGTTATAATAACTAGATTTTTTTTTAAAATTTTTTCTACGGCATATTAAAAACACGAATCAAATTGAATTGAATTTTTATACGTAGGAAACTTGGAAACACATTTATAGCAATTTTTAATGTTTATTTAGCTAATTTTTTAAATTTAATTTCAAATATCGTAGTAGTAGACATATTGCATAATTACTTATTAAGAGAAGTGTACATAAGGTCTAATGATTAGTAATATTTTTTTATGGCGTTTGAAAATTTATTTTGAACGATAATTTTTTTGTATGATTTTTTAACTTTTTTACCCAGAAGAAATGACAATTTTTTTATATTGGAAATAATTTACAGGGAGTATATACAGTGCGTTCAATATATTATTTTTTTAATAATAAATTCGAATATTTACAGGGTGTTATAGTATCGTTTAATATATTGAAACTGGTAAACTATATATCTCTGTAGCAAGAGTAACCGGAAACGAATTATTGATAAATAGCGTCCCTGGATAATAACATGTAAAAATAACTTAACGCCCTTATTTGTCTGACGGTGACGTGACAACTACTTACCGACACCTATTTTACTACTACAGTCAGTTGATTATTTTATTATTTGTACGCTTTTAAGTAAGTAACAAACATCTTAATAATTAAGAATATCCAGATAATGCGTTAAACACAACATATATGGATTAAAATTCCCCCCTGCTATTTTTTAGTGTTCCGTACGGAACAATTATAAAATCACTTTGGTATCTGTCTGTCCGTCTGTCACACCCGATTTTCTCCGAAACTATTTGACATAGAAAGTTGAAATTTGGCACTAATATAGGAATTGATGGCTTCATCAGAACTGTGTAGATTTAAAAGCCAAATTTTGACTTAAGGGGTTAGTTTTTGGGGGTGAAATCGGAAGTGAAAAAAATTTTTTTACGAGGTCATCGAGTGAAGTGTCAAATGAAAACTTGTAAAAGCACGAGTTCAAAAATATATATGATCTAATACTTGCGCACACTTTTCTTTGTATTATTTTTAAAAAAATTGCCAAAAATCGCTGTCCCCCCCTTATCTCGAAAAGTACTGAACAAAAAAATTTTGAAAAAATTCTGGAATATTCTCCACAAGGTGTAGATTGAACAAAAATTATCACGAGTGCAATAATTCATCTGGTATATCAAAAAAAAAACAAGGTCATTAGTTTTCAATAAAGATCGGAAACAAACTTTGTTGAAAACTCATTTGGGGGGTGTTTTGTGAAGTCTTTGATCATTTTATACCTCCATAGCAAAAATTTTTATTTCAAAAGCAATCGACGTGCGGAAAACTAATTGGCACTAATCTTCAGCAACATCGATGGAATCGCTTAGCGCACTTTTGATACTACCGATTTGCAATATTTATTTTTGAAAAATATTTTCAGACGTAATCATGTAAGATATCTTTGAAATTTCACCGATGAATGTCATGTGTATCTGTCGTCTCATTTTAATGTGCTTTTAAAATTCCCCTCTCTATCTCGTCCAGGAATTCCAATGTTCATCTCAGTTGCGCCAGTGGCGCTACATTACTTCTTAAAATTACACCAGTGACTTACATAAAAAAAAGTATTATAGTAGGTGTGTCTCTAATTTACTGGAGGAGTTACCCATTTCAGTATATTAAACAATTTTTATAACACCTTGTAGTCATAACATATACAGGGTGTTATGGAAATCACTGTATATATTGTAACTGGAACCTTTTTGTAGCCAGGTCTGATGAAATGAAGATATTGTTTTCACTCTGCTATTGGTAAACAAAACAACTAAACAATATGGCCGATTGTTAACAAGAACTTGACGTTAACAGTGTTGGTGAGATTTAACTCGGTGCAGCATTGTATAAACAGCAACAATGCGCTTGCGCCTGAGCTAGTTCGTACAATGGCGGCCTTTCACGTGCGAGTTAGTTTGGCGGTAGAATCCAGTTTTGTCATTTTTTAAATTTTTCAAAAATTTGAAAAAAAAAAAAATTTTGAATGTGCTTCTACATAACCCTAGGAGTTACCCATTTCAAAATATGCAGTGATTTCCATAACACCTTATATAGGAATTTTTTTTATTATGTGTTCAATTCAGCTTTGAATTAGCTTTTGTTTCAAAAAAGCTGACTCGAATGTTACTTTTTTGTTACCTGTCAAAAATGACGTTTTTTTTTTTTTCAAAAATAATTGCCGAAAATTTGTTAAAATTTCGAAAAGTTTTATAAAGGAAAGTTGCTCAATTAACAATTTTCTTAAACGTAAGAAATCCTTTTTTAATGTTTGCGAAATTTCTAAAAAACAAACTCTCCGAACCCAAAAAAAAAAACTGTTCCCCGACAACTCTTTTCCCATATAATAAGATGGATATTAAAAAAAAGATTTTATGTTGAGCTGGACACTGTATATTATGTACATTTAGGAAAATCTATTTTTAATTAATTGCTGTAAAGCTGATAAAAGTTGCAGCAATTCTTATAAAACATAATTTGAATATTAGAATAATAACTTGGAGTTCGACCTGGTTGCATAAAAGCGCTTTAAGCTCACTGAATTTTGGACGTCACTTAAATCTTCTCACGAGAGATATAGCCAAGAGAAAAGACGTGTATTCCTTGCCGTATGAGTCTACTCAAAACGGGACATCCCCCAACCTTACTATAGCCCATCAATGTTTTTTATTCTTAAAAAGACGCCTTTTAGATCAATCTTCCACCTCCGCCCCTCAAACCTGAATAATGCTGTCTAATTTAGTGATAAATTCAGGGCAATGCATTTTATGTGGTTAGTCCATCTCCGCTTAGATTTCAGCACAACTGAGTTTTATGTGCTTGTATACAACCAGGCTTCAATTGCTAAAATATTAAAACAATAAAACACTCGAGAAAAAATGTATAAAAATAAATCAGTCTAATTATTCTAAGTAGAACGTTTTTACATTAATTCAATCAAGATTTATTGGGGTACTTGTATGAATATCTGTAGAATATTCTTCATTTATGAGGGTGTCATTATTGAGGCTGAACAGCTGTAAATAAGATTAAGTTTAGCCCTCTCTAAGTGTTAAAAAATCTACATTAAGGAGCAGTGCCTAGATAAAAAAATCTTCACTGCTAGTTTTTAAAGCCGGTAAAAAGATCAGCATTTTTTTGTAAACGTGAGTTTAGTTCTCGTCGAATATACTTTTCGAATACCACAGAAACAGAAGGCTGGATCATTTTCCCACTTTTCGGGCAGAAGTTGAATACACTATGGCGATTCCGGCTCAAGGAATCATGCGCCAACAACATGCCAGCAGCGATTTTTCTATCGGAGGCTTCGGAGGCCGACAGTTCCCATAGCGTGCCCGGCAGTTTTTCTGTCGGGGTTGGTACTCAATCCTCGAAAGCCGTCTTTAGTTATCTGGCTCCCTTTCACGGTCTGAGCACTTGCCTTTTCTATAGGGTACCGGTTTTAGAGAGTTGGCTGGTAAGCAGCAAGCCTGGCCAAATACACTTAAAAATAAAAGTGTACTGACTTGCCGGAATCGAACCCGGAACTATACCATGGTGTCAAAGCCGCCACAATCATACCATTAACTAAGTTAGTATGCCAAAAAAATATCGATTTTTTTGCCAATTTTACAGGAGCAACTATTTTAAAAATATTTCCACATTATTAGAATTTGTTAAAAGTTATTAAATGGTAATAAAAGTTCAGACAAGTCCCCCTCATTGTATTGTAATGTATATTAAAAGAATATTTTTGGTGAATTTACGAAAAATGTTTTCAAAAAGAAACATTATTTATCTAATTATACGTGTGTATATGTATACTTTTTTACCAAACTGTAACAATAATAGTTTTTTTCCACAAAAAGTTGTAATGTCTCACTACGGAACGAATAGAAAATTTTTGATAGTACCGGAATTTTTTCTGTCGACGATAGGAAAGAAATGTAACTTTACTACGTTTATTTAATAATCTAAGGCACGCTTGAATACAAACGGTTTCAAGCCACTATTATCTCTTGTAGCGGCTTAGGATGGTCCATTCAATCTTAAGACTTTTAGAGTGACTCCAACAAGGCAACCTAGAATTGAAAAATAAATACAGCGTTAGAAATCATGGTTCTTGGACTTACGACAGTGTGTGTCATATTGGAGTAATTTTCCTGTACTTCGTCTACTATCACTCGGCGCATTTTCAGGTGTCATTTCCTTTATACCAGTACGAGGGCAAGGACAGCATTTGATTGAGGTGATTCAGCCATGAAACTGTCCATCACATTTAGTTTACTGAAACCCAACTCGCACAAATTAATGCCTGAATGCTGACTTATACCATTGTCCTTCTCAAAAACTATATCTTCAACTTGTTGGTATTTAGAGCTCTATTAACATGGGATGGATATTCAATCTCTTCAGAAATAGCGAAACTGACTATGCTTTAAAATGCACTGAACCTATCTTCCAGACAAGATAGTAATAGATTGTGCGATTTCGCCCACATACACGGTGCTACAGAGAAGAAAAAGCTAAATCTAACATTCGCACAATTTTCAACACTTAAGAAAATCACCATAAGACACAGTCCCTATACAACCTGAAGGTGACTATACTATCAGCTGTGGCTGAACACCAACACACTACCATCAATGTAAAGGACAACAAAGTTCTTGCTGCTGTTTCAAATTTCTATAAATGAAGGTTTAGGAAATCAATCGAAATTTACTAACTACCTTAACAACACTAGTAGAGACTGCAGCACACGTAGAAATCTGTTTTACACTCTTTGGGTTCATTCAGTGTTTGAATCTGGAAGAGTAAAAATTTCTGAAGATAACTCATGCAATCGTTGGCGAAATGCCGGAAAGTCACTTCAATTTGGCACGGTCTAATCTCCAGAACCATTTTTTATCTCTCATCTAAACTAGGGAGACTTTTTAAAAAGATTTTTTTGTTCCGTAGTGGAGAAACATAGGACAAATGATTTTTCTTGAACGATAGTAATTTTGTTCCATCCAAGTATATTAGTCGATAGTAAAAAAAAGTAATTGTACTAAAATGTGTAAAATTTGCAATCACGATATGAAACTTACACGCAAAATAGTTGCGAAATTATGGCGAATATAAATTGAAATTTTCCATATTGAGGATCTCGTAAGGGACAATATAGATATTAGGTTTTCAGAAACGAGCTTTTTTTATACAACCTTATTTACTTCAGAAATGCTTTTTAAGTTTTATTTTTTTATTTTCGAGCGACGACTCTAAAAAAGCATTGTGACTGGTGAAAAAAAATGTCTTTGTGAATGTGATGAATATTTACATTCATGACACCCTGATACTCAAAATCCCACAATTTGGATATCTGTGTGGTGGGCATTGTGTGTATATATCCAAAAAAAAAATAAGGGTGCTTTATTGCAAGGCCAATAAAAAGAAGTTGAACTGTAACTGACAGATAACGGAGGACGTAACGTCATAAGTTTTAAGGCGAAACAGTCTACTGCTCTTTTGCTACTGACATACCGAAGTTACCGATCAACCTATTTTTACTGACCTTGAATTTAGTTCAAACTACGGGCCAGAGTTTTGTAAAACTGAAGTTAAGCTGCTCTAGTACAACCAGGCCACGTGTCATGTTAAAACTACACTATTACTAATTCATTTATTGCAGGAGCTACAAATTATTATTAAATTAACAAAAATGTAACATTTTTCCGTATATTAAAATGAAATGTCAAAAATTGAGCCTCCTTTAATCTGAAAAAGTTGGTCTAAATGAATTAAAAAGTCGGTTAAATTTAATTTGCTATCGTATCGAAAAGATAAATGTTCGTTTAATATCAACGCCGTATTTGAGTTTGGTTATCTTCTTAACGCAGTCGTTTTTTTTAAGTTATTATAAACATAAGAAAAAAGTTTATTAGAAAACTTCAATAATAAACAACAATAGTACAGGCTTAGTTTGAGACACTCTGTGTATGTATCTGTGTTAATAAAATCTTTACAATTTAATTTATTTCGACGCGCAATTTCAGAACTATGCAGGGTGTTCCAAGTACAAGATCTTTATTATGGGAAGTTGGTTTGTATATTTTTAATGTAATTACTATTACTATAAAATATAAATAAAAAAAATTACAGGTTAAGCTGTGTAAATAAGTTGCAATAGTTCAAATTCGTAGAAGTAGTTTTTTCATACAAAGACATCCTCGCAAGGCAACAAGATTGTTGGAAAATCTTCTGAAATTTTCCAGAAACTGTTAGATTTAGGATACAATTGGCATTAGCTAACATTTACCTCACATAATTTATATTTGGTTTAAAAACGGACTTGTTTTGCAAGGAAAAAAGACGAACTGAACTAGTTTCATTTATGTGTTCTTTTTGCGTTTCAGTTTTAACAGTATTAGATCCTTTCGTCCATATTAATACATTTATTTTTGCTGTCTATTAAAGAATTCAAAAATAGTAGTAAAATACTAGTTTTGTATCTACCAAAGGTCGTACAATAACAAGCCACAAATTGATACAGGGATTTTTAGCAAAAACGTATTTGACGCTCTCAAAAATAAAAGTAATTAATAACTATCACAACTGAACAAAGTACACATCTCGGCAATTATTACTCTCTAAAAGAAAAAAAAAGGATCCGACGTGATAAATCCTGGGTTTTCCGAACCACACAGCCTGTCACGCGGTGTGGTCTGTAAATGATGATCACGCCCCACATCTGTTCGGTCAATGACCATCGATCAAATTCATCTGCCTAAGCAATTTGAGAGAACCAAGCATATTAACTGCTATTGAATCAGCCGAGGCACAACTAGCCGGTATCTTCTTAAGGTTCTTTAGGAATGTGTTCTTAATTCCTCCTAAAACTCCGATGACTAGGACCACCATTGTTCTTGAATCTCGAGGGAATAAAGCGCGAAGTTCTTTATATATAAAACGTTTTCCCTCCCCTTTGATTGCTATATTTGTTTCTGCAGGTGATGAAAACTCGATTACATAAATTTTCTTTGCTGTTTTATCGAGAAGTACTATATCCTGTTTGTTTTGTGATCAAAAAGGCAAAATTCTCGTAAATGCGGCACCCGTCCTTTTCTGCCACCGACTCTATCTCTTTCGGAAGATACGGCAGTCTGGGGGAACGTCATCAATACCGTATGAATGTGGATGAATATATGACACGCAACGCTGCATTATGACGACGGATGTAAGATGATACAGCGTGAACAGGACACGCTGAAAGTAAATACATCAGTGATTCTGGTTCTTTGTTGCATGCCCTACACTTAAATGTCGGCTAGTTCGATAAATCGACTACGATACAAAGTGGTATTAATCACACCGCGGCCGGCCCATCTCCACCTAACGCACGATCACAAGTGCGAAAATGTAGGGTTTCAACCCATCATTGTGCTTGGTTTTTCTGTTGAAGCTTCTAACTAGAAGAGTTTCGAACTACAATTTACCAAAAAAAAGCCACAAGCCGATCTTTTGGATTAAACGATGCGAAGACATATTCACTCGAGAAAATGCCGCGAAGCTGAAATTCCAGTTTCAAAAACACAAGTTTTGTTCGTCTCTTTTATGCTTGCTTTACGTCAATTTTATAACAAAATGTGTTCATTCCCAAATAAACTTCTTTTGCTTTGCTATATTTATTATTAAAAAAGTTATGCTATATCGATATTTATTGTGTCTCTTATTAATTTTCTTTTTATTTTAAACGGTAATTTAAAAATTTAGTGTATACCGCTAGCATTAAGATTAATATCAATAGTATAGTTTTGTCCTATTGAATAAAATTCGATGACATAAGAGATATGTGTTTTATTTAAATGTTCTATGATTGTTTAGAAATTATTAGTGCAGTAAAAAAAACATTTGAAATTGCACAGTCTAGATACAGCGATATGATTTTAACCTCTGGGGAATCACCAGGAGTATTGTCCTGAGTTTTGGACCTCGAAAAACTTGTACTCTTGTTTATAAACATTTTCAGTTTTCAAAACCAGCTAAAAATGTGAATAACTCCGCACAAAAAAAAAAAATAAAATTCGTATGAAATTTCCAACAAATCCTCTTCTTTGTAAGTCGCTCAAGTGCGTATATAACATACAAAGTTGAAAAACAGGCAAAAAACTTTTATTTTTTCATTTTCTTGTACAGGTCCACTAGGTAAACCTTGGCTTGACACTTTCAGAAAATATTCCTTTTGTTAAAGCAAAAATACCCTGAAATTTTTGGTACAAAAATATTGGAACCCACTGGGCCCAATTGAATTTGTTATTTAAACTTTGAATTGCCCGCCATTTTATGCCGTTTGGTCCAAAATGGACCTTTTTCTCAAAATTTAGGTCTCGAAGCCAGGTTTCCGAAGCCAATAAAAAAAAAAATTTTGGAGTCATTTTAACCATTTTTAGTGTTCCGCACGGAACACTTATAAGATCACTTCAGTGTCCGTCTGCC
This sequence comes from Pachyrhynchus sulphureomaculatus, assembly GCA_019049505.1. NCBI lineage: Eukaryota > Metazoa > Arthropoda > Insecta > Coleoptera > Curculionidae > Pachyrhynchus > Pachyrhynchus sulphureomaculatus. The sequence continues at coordinate 180,994,620 of CM032449.1, forward strand.
ACACCCGATTTTCCCCGAAACAATTTGACATAAGTTGAAACTTGGCACTAATATAGGAATTGATGGCCTCATCACAGCCGTGTAGTTTTGAAAGTTAAATTTTGACCTAAGGGGTTAGTTTTGGGGGTGAAATCGGAAATAAAAAAAAAAAAAGTACAGGTCATCGAGTGGGGTGTCAAATGAAAGCTTGTAAAAAGACGAGTTCGAAAATATATATAATGTAATACTTGCGCAGAATTCTCTTTGTATTATTTTTTAAAAAGTGCGAAAAATCGCTGTCCGCCTCCCTTATCTCGGAAAGTACTGGGTATAGATTAAACAAAAAGAAACCGGTCAAGTGCAAGTTGAACTTGCACAATTAGTGTTCCGTACGTTGACTGTTTTTAAAATAAAAAATTTTGTTAGGGAGGTATAAAATGATCAGTGACTTCACAAAACACACCCCAAATGAGTTTTCAACAAAGCTTGTTTCCAATCTTTACTGAAAACTGGTGACCTTGAAATTTTGGTTTTTTTCTATACCAGATAAATTATTAAAGGTAATGATAATTTTCGTTCAACCTATACCCCGTGGAGAATATTCTAGGATTTTTTTTCAAAATTTTTTGATCAGTGCTTTTCGAGATAAGGTAGGGGACAGCGATTTTTCACGATTTTTTAAAAGTAATACGAAGAAAAGTGTGCGCAAGTATTACATTATATATATATTTTTTTACTCGTGTTTTCACAAGCTTTCATTGGACACCACACTCGATGACCTAGTAAAAAATTTTTTTTTCACTTCCGATTTCACCCCTCAAAACGAATCCCTTAAGTCAAAATTTATGTTACGGTGATATAAAATGATCAGTGACTTCACAAAACACACCCCAAATAAGTTTTCAACAAAGTTTATTTCCAATCTTTACTGAAAATTGATGACCTTGAAATTTCTGTTTTTTTTTATATACCAGATAAATTATTACAGATAATGCAGTCGTGATAATTTTCGTTCAATCTACACCCCGTGGAGATTATTCCAGAATTTTTGCAAAATTTTTTGATAAGTACTTTACGAGATAAGGCGGGTGGACAGCGATTTTTCGCGATTTTTTAAAAATAATACAAAGAAAAGTGCGCGCAATTATTACATTACATATACATTTTTTTACTCGTGTTTTCACAAGCTTTCATTTGACACCACACTCGATTACCTAGTAAAAAATTTTTTTTTTTTCACTTCCGATTTCACCCCCCAAAACTAACCCCTTAAGTCAAAATTTAACTTTCAAAACTACATGGCTCTGATGAGGCCATCAATTCCTATATTACTACCAAATTTCAACTGTCTACGACAAATAGTTTCGGAGAATATCGGGTGTGACAGACGGACAGACACCGAAGTGATCTTATAAGTGTTCCGTACGGAACACTAATTATCACAAGTGCATTACTTTTAACAATTTATCTGATATATAGAAAAAAAAAATTCAAGGTCATCCGTTTTCACTAAAGACCAAAAAAAAAAACTTTGCTGAAAACTTATTTGGGATGCGTTTTGTGAAGTGATCATTTTATACTTCAGTAACAAAAATTTTTATTTTGAAAGGAATCAACGTACGGAACACTAGTTGTGCAAGTCCAACCTGCACCTGACCGGTTTATTTACATTTGTTTATTAATAAATAATAAGAAATGCGTTTTTTCGGTCATTAAAAAAAAAGATGATATAAACATATCTGGTAGTGGTTCTTAAAAAAAATTATTTTCGTTTACAATTTTTTTTAAGATGACCCAAAAACGCATTTGTCATTAATGTTAAAAAAAAAAACGGTTAAAATGACCTCAAAAAAATTTTTTTTTATTGGCATCAGAAAGCTGACGTAGAGACCTAAATTTTGAAAAAAAATCCATTTTTAGTCAAATGGCATAAAATGGCGGCCAATTCAAATTTTAAATAATTAAATTTGGTTGTGCCCACTGGGTCCATTTTTGTTCCAAAATTTCAGGGTATTTTTGCTATAACAAAAGGCATATTTTCTGAAAGTTTTTAGCCGACCGGTTCACTTAGGCGACCGGTACAATAAATTAAATAAAAAGTTTTTTGCCTGTTTTTTTGTTCAATTTTGTAGGTTATGTACGCACTTGAGCGACTTAAAACCAACGAGGATTTGTTGGAAATTTCATTATGAAGTTTGTTTTTTTTTTGTCGCGATCCGAGATATACCGGAGTTATTCATATTTTAAGCTCAACAACTGCATTTTGAAAACATAAATTGTTTATAAACAAAAGAGCACAAGTTTTTCGAGGTTCAAACCTTACGACAATACTTCTGATGATCCCCAGAGAGATAAAATTATAATATTGCTGTACCTAAACTATGCCTATCTCGTTATTATTTTGCCCTTTTTACTGCACTATATACTACACACACTTTTTCCATTTATTCCCGTTGGACCAGTTTAAAGCCCACGATAATAGATGGCGTAGCTTTCTTGAACAAGTTTCTAAACAACCTACCAAATATTTTTACTTATAAAAAAATTAGAGATTAGGGCTCTTAAGTGTTCAGGTTCTACATAATAGATGGCGTCACATAAAACTAAGGCCGACCGAAAACAAGTTATTTAGTCGAGTGTGTTATGAGATTTCTAATATTGAATGGTCATTGGCTTTCGCTATATTATTAAGGGTTTAATCTAATGAAGTAAAATTACCGTGCATAGGTTTAGCTAATGGAGAAGAACGTTAATAACATACATTTATACGAAAGAGAATAAAATATTTTCTAAATTTGTACTTTAATACGTTATATAACCTGCATATTAAAATCAACAAATATAAGTGACAACACCGGCACGCATTCTCAACAAGTTTTACTAGCAGGCCAACTGCGATAATTCAGGTTTTTAAAGGCGTTGCACGGACACGGGATATGTAACTTGTTTGCATAAGACACCATTGATATTTTGTTCAGCATTTTCTACTTGTCCTTACCATACTCATTGCAGTTTTTAATGGATCACTAATTTGGCGGGAAACTATGTTATGAATGACATACTCTATTTTTTTGTGTCTGGGATTTAGATATTAGGATAAGGCCTTTACACACCATTTTGGATACAGTGTAAAAAAAAACAAACAAAAATATCCATAAGAATAACTTATATACGACAATTTAACAATATTTACACAAAGATACATTTTTACCATAAAAACTTAAAATAATTTTCTACGACTTTAAAAAGTGTACAAAAATGTGAGTATTACAGGGTGCACGAGCTATTTCCGTATAATATAGGATCAGACAACCAGATATTTGCTTGTAATCTGCCGTTACATAAAATCGAGTAGACAACCAGATATACATAACATATTAAAATTGTATATCCTAAAGCACTCGCTTTCATTCTACCTGTAATTTAAGGTTGTTTTTAAAATCGGCGCTTTTCCGTCTGTTCAAAATGGTATTTGTCATTATCACTTCGAGATACTGGAAAATGACCGCCATTTTTAACCACATGTCAGTTCCTAACTTCACATCAATATATTAACTCACTAATTTAACATTAGTGTTACCTTGTCCTTGGATATATAGCCTTCAATGATGGGTGTCCCCCGCCATCATCGACAAGTTCGTCATGTCGTCAAAGATGTTGATATTTCCAAGAGTCTATCCAAACAAACTCATATTACGTCTCATTTTTATCGGTATGTTTTCTAGAGTATTTCTCTTTTTTCCAGTGTTTTTACGATTTATACAGTATTTCTTGTTTTGTCAACCTTATGTACGTTATTATATGTTACATTTTGAAGTGTAATGAGTAAACAAAAAATTATTCTTAACACAGAATTCAATTAAAAATATTGTTCAGGAAACAGATTTTAAAAATACCCTATCTACCTTTAATAGAACAGGCGGTTTTAAAAGATTTCAAATAATGAATTAAAATAACCGTACACAAAAAAAAACGCAATATTGAGGTAACAGGTCATTTAAATAAACTTGGGTATGTTAATAACACAAAGGTAAAAAAAAGAATTACTAGTTTTGAAACATTCAAACAAAAATCTCAAATCTAATTTAAAGTTATGTTTTCCAACTGGTTGAAAATGGCGGCACTTCCAGTGTTCTTCCCACCCCTTGCGTGTGGAGGGTGTGTTCTTTACCTCCTTCACTGATATACATAAATAAATTGACTTGCCTTCTTCTGGGTTTCTTCAAGATCAACATAAACTATTATTATAATGTAAGTGTAGGTTACTTTTAGAGGCATCGCGCCATAGCGGGGTGTCGTCATCCCATTTAAAACCATTTCTTCAGACTAATAGCTTTCCGGCTGCGGCAACGGTTATAAACGAGACAACTCACAGTGAGTCGACAGAGTGGTTCATGTGAAACGGAACTTAAAATAAGCGTATTTGATGCAGTCTATAATAGAAACTAACCCGAGTCCCTCGTCTGTGACAGTCATAGAAAAAGTATGGTCGGCGACAAATGCTATTTATGCTGTATGACAACTAATTTTAACACTTGCCGCTCTACATTCAATTTTGTTTAAGCAGTATTAATCTTTCTATTTTTCAGTACACTAGTTATAAAGAACTCCCCTGCCTTATAGGAACTTCTTACTAGAGGTCCACTAGCAACATAGAGGAAACCCATTTCTTGCCCAACAGTCTCCCAGTGTTTGTATTTGGCAGGTGTGACATATTCTACAACCTATAAAAAATTTAATTTAATCTCAAATTTACAATACTCTTAGAGTACTGGCGAATCCCACAATAAATTGTAGGCCCTTCTAGTCTACATTACCCACACATTAAATAGAGTTAGCAAAAATTATCTCGCTGATCTATTTGTTCGGCCCATTCAACCCTACAAGACTCCAAGTAACGTCCGCCAGACTACAGTAAACTCAATACAGTAGCGAAAGTGAACTCCACGTTGGTGGAGATTTTGACGGCGCGTGCGTCGACGGATCCCTCTTTCAAAATGGCTGCTCAATGTTTACATCTGATCTCGGAATGTGTCTTTTGAAATGCATTATCGATCGTTTCTTGATGTGACTGCAGTTTATATGAATTTAAAGACAGAAGGGAGAGAGAGTTTGTATAGTTTATAAGTGAAGAGAATCGAAAATGTTGGTAAATAATTTATGGGGAAAGGAGGCTATTGTGCCGTTAACAATTGTAAAAATAATTCAAAAAGTACACCTAGAGTGAGTTTCTTCTTCTTCCCCAAAGATGCTGAAAAGAAAGTGATTTAATTAAGGAATATCAATTGCGTAAGAAATCGTACGCAGATAAATTGAACAATAGTAAGAAGCAATTTCTCTGATAACATTTTTTTGGTTACAGAGCAAACAGAGATTTGGCTTACAGCGACCAAATGCGTCATTAATTGTCCAATTGAAAATGTGTGCAAACATTATAAAATATGCGCTTCACATTTTTCTCAGAAAATGTTTTAAAATGATTTGAAAAATCGTTTATTCGACCAGGCGTATCCAGACGTTAATATAGGATCAGATAAAGAATTCTCTGTGTGACAAAAGCTAATAACACAGGTAGAGATCATTATAAGAGTCGGATTTTATTGTGGTTACAATGAAGCCTAGTCAGGCTCAGAAACATTCAGTTTGTATTCGGACGTAAAATTCCTTGCTGAATTCAAATATGTATTTAAAAATTTGGGTTCCAGTTACAGTTTTCACTTTTGGACCTTACAGGGTCCCAACAAAGGGTTGAGTCCAAAATCTGATATGCCTATTCAATTCCCTGGAGAAAATGCTAAAACTTTTGTCTGCAACATTTTTCTGAAAACGCCTTCCTGCCAAGTTTTTCACTTGTATTCACCTCTTTTCTAATAAAGCGCTCCATTCTTTTTGTTTTTTTTTTATACTACTCATACTGCATTAACTCGAGATTTTATTAATTCAAAAATTTTCAAGCATTTGTTTAATATCTATGCACAGTAACACAGGTAGAGATCATTATAAGAGTCGGATTTATATTTAAAATCTTCCATTGGTCCCCTTTTTAACATGGCGGACTGCCACGTGAACCCTTGAAAACTGAGACCTGATTTGCTTATATGGTTCCCCTGAATTTCATTACATTTACTGTGGCCAGACCTTCAATTTCAAATTAATTAAAAATAATATGTAAAAAAAATGGTAGTTATTACCATTAACCTATTACCATTAGACCCTCAAGAGAAATTCAAGGCATTTCTTTTCGACCATGAAAAGAAAAATAAAACTTAAAGTACACCAAAGACCATGGAATGCCCCATGAAACGTCTCCAAATACGGACCTAACGAGTTTTATAGTAAAACATAAACTAGTCAAGTGGTTTTTACCTTTAAATGCCTCTTAGTAGGTTGCATATACTGCCCCAAGGTAACACAATCTACTCCAGATTCTTTTAAATCTTTCAGTGTAGTTTCTACCTCTTGATCTGTTTCGCCAAGGCCTAGCATTATTGAGGACTTCGTTATAAGGTCAGGATTAAATTTCTTCACGTTTTCTAAAGTATACAGAGATTGTCTAAAAATGATAAATCATATATAGTGAAATTCGTTTTTTTTTACAGTTTTATAGTATTTAAAGTTCCTAATGATGTTTCCTATTAGTCTCAAGACATTTAGCCTAGCTAGCAGATTTTTCTTCTAAAAAATTATAATTTTGGGTCGATAAACGTGGTTATGCTTTATTTAACGTCCTTTAATGAAGTGGAAGTGGAAACCGGCAAGATGACATTGCAGCGACCAAAATGAATATAAATCAGAAGGGATCATGTCGGGAGAATAAGCCGCGTAAAGGAAAATGTCTCAACCCAAAGGGTACTTAAAATGCCATGTCGATTTTTTCGTCCTGTCGTTGTCCAGAACGTCACGTCAAATTAAAGATACGGCTTCAAAATTGGCGGTGCCACATTTTACAATTTTTATGTGCTACAGCACCTTCTCCCAAAGTTAAGCAAATCATTTGCTAGGTTTTGAATCTAAAATGCAGTACCTGAAATACTGCTCTTCGAACTACATGGCTTTTGAGACAATATTTTGGGGTTATGGAAACCAGAGCGTCACATGTCATTTTGCTTCTTTAAGATCGGTATTTCCATAACAGTACCGAATTAATTTTTATACATAACAAGGATAGAAAACTATAAATATACAAGAAATACTTAGGCAATAAAAATGCAAAAAACATATCATTCAAGACAAAACCGCCGCTCCATACTAATAGTTTATAAAATATTAGATAATCCTTTACAGGAACCTCCATATTTTGTCTAGTCTTTACCTGTACATGGCTCTTCTGTCTCTAACGAATGGCGTTAACTTTTCTACAGTTTCAATGTTGTGTGCATATACATCCAATCCGCTATCTACAATGGTCTTTACTTGATCTAGATCACCTCTAAAGTCTGGACACAGACATTCGACTAGAATGTTCTCATTTCTAAAAAAAAATGAAAATTATAAAGCATTCAGAGCTATATGTGCTTTTTTTAGGAGTAATCTACAATTATGTTACGCGGCTCTCTGTTTTTTACGTTTTAGTCATGTCGTAAACTAAATCGGATGACACAACCTGTCAGTGTAAAAAATTGCTTCCACTATCACCTCGATTGTCGCCCACGAACAAAAAAAAAAAATGCCTACCCCGTCCTGCGAGTCTCTTAGCTCAAGATACATTATGATGTAATTGTAGATTATGCCTAGAAAAAACACATCCTACATATAATTATTACGACCAAAGTCAAAACTACGAGGGTCATTCAATAGGTAAAGAGACAATTGGTCTCAGCTAAAACCCATTCAACAAAACCGCTCCATATTTCTACGAGTGCAAGTCGGCAACCTTGTAATGAGTTTTAATCAGCATTTCAATCATGTAATGTAAACATAACCTCAAAATATCCAGTTTACCACAGCGAGTCCACCGAAAGAGTAGCGTTCTGTAATGAGATTTTTAGTAGCAGAAGATGTTAAGCCTAGTGAAATACATTCTAGAATGTTATTACAGTATGGACAAAGTTGCATGAATCGTGCAAACGTTTACAAGTGGATAGATCGGTTCAAAAGTGACCGAACAAGATTGTGTGATAAGCAGCGAAGTAGTCGTCCAGTCGAAGTTTCTGGTCCCTCGTTGGAATCGAGGATTGGTGGACTTAATCGTGATAATAGAAAAATTACTGTTGAAATAATAGCTCAGGAAGTTGGAGTAACGCATTGAAACTGTTCACGGCTTACCCAAGAAAAGCTTCAAGAACTGGGTTGGGAGATCTTGCCTCAACCCGCATACAGTCCAGACCTGGCTCCGTGTGACTTTTTACCTGTTTAGACCTTTCAAAGATGTCCTACGGGGAAAGATGTTCATCGACAATGAAGACGTGAAGGCTTCGACGTCAACCGAAAGAATTCTTTGCCACAAGAATCAAGAAGCTAGCAGAAAGGTAGAACAAGAGTATTAACGTTGGAGGAGATTATGTCGAAAAGTAGGACAAATTTTGTAGCAATCCAATAAACTGTTCTTGAGCTAGAGCTATTTATCTCTTTACTTATTGAATGACCCTCGTATATTATATAATTCTATATAATATGAGCGACCATCAAAATGTCTTTCATGAACAAAGATCACAAGGGGATCTTCTAACTTACCTAACACATATTTGGGAAAACGCAATTGAACACTTTGAACAATCTCGGTTACACTTGATATATCCAAGGCATTGGACGGCTTGACATGATGAATTGTTGACAAGGCTATGCTCTTACGGTATCTCTGAAAAGTTCTATTTATGGCTCATGTGTTTCCTAAGAGAGCGTTCTTTATGGATGGCAGTCGACGGATTTCTTTCTACTACCTTCACTATAAACGCCGTTGTGCCCCAAGGCTCCATACTGCCTCCTACTCTCTTTCTTATTTACTTTAACGATCTGCTGAAAAGGGCCAGTCTAGGCTAGTCTAGAGCTTTGCGGATGACAGTATGCTTATTTCTTCATTCACTTTGAACGCTCGAACATCGGCTACTCATGCAAGTATCCGCGGATAACAGGAAGTCGTTCAACAAAACCCTGGAGGAAATTCTATCTTGGGGTAACAGTAACCAAGTAGAATTTAACACTACAAAAACTCAGGCTAGAAAAGTTACCGTTTCTGAACCTGACTTAGTTATGTCGGGGCACTCTGTTCCTATAGCATTGTTATTCAATTTAATAGGCGTTAATTTGGCAGCAAATATGTCTTCACATGAACAAGTGCCAAGCATAGCAAAAAGAGATTAACAATCCGACACTGCATCAACCATTTTAAAAAATTTTACAGTCAGCAGCAAAAATCGACAGTCTCAGCATGATTCAATATCATTAATATATATAGTAAATAAAAATGGTCACAGATAGCTTCCCTGGGGGACCCCTGATTTAATATCACATTATTGCTAACTAACATAACTTGCAGTCAGAAGTAAATGCTATTTTCATGTGTGGTAACACCACTAACAAAGCTGTGGAAAACTGTTAGTGTATGATAAAATAAGTGTTTAACATACCTTTTCTTTATTTCCCTTACTGTCTCTGCGAAATGATTGGAACCGCCATCTGGTAAGTCTAAAAGAAAAAAGAATTTTGTTGGTCAAATAGTTTTTTCTATATCAGAAAAATTATTTTTTTCAAAATTTTTTGATCAGTACTTTTCGAGACCTTGAATCAAGAAATTATAAATCTCCTACGAGCAGCTACAATGAGCGGTAGAAAGGAGGATGTTGGGAATGTCATTGAGGGACAGGCTGACTAAAGAAGAAATTCGAGGATGGTCCAACCTAACTAATGTAGCCGAGAGGGTAAGCATGTTGAAGTGGAGCAAGGCGGGTCATGTCGCAAGACTCTCTGATAATCGATGGCCCCATAAAGTAATCAACTGGAGGCCCTAGAATGAGAAAAGAAGTAGAGGACGCCCAGAAACCTGATGGTCTGATGACGTCAACAGACTAGCGGGATACAACTGGATAAACAAGGGTCAAAACCATAGAAAATGGACATACTTAGGAGAGGTTTATGTCTAACGATGTACTGCATATCTGCAGATGATGACGACTTTTCAAGATAGGGTGGGGCATAGGAGTTTTTGGCAATTTTTTAAAAATAATACAAAAAAAGTGTGCGTGAATATTACATCATATATATTTTTTAACTCTTATTTTCAAAAGCTTGCATGTGATACCCCATTCAACCTGGTAAAAAAATTCTGATCTCCCCTTAAGTTAAAATTCAAAACTACACGGCTGTGATTGGGCCATCAATTCGAATATTTTTGCCAAATTTCAACTTCCTATGTCAAATACTTTCAGAGAAAATCGGGTGTGACAAAGAGATGGACAGACACTAAAGTGATCCCATAAGTGTTCCTACAGAACATTAAAAAGGAGTTTATAATTTTATGCAAGATCTCATCATAAAATATCACTTCATTCTTTAAAACCCCAGTAGTACTGCTTGAATTAGGTTATCCTTTAATATAGAAAAAGCCATATTAAATATTTATGTTATAACTATTATATCTATCTATATAACTTTACAATTTTTTTTTACATACCATCTCTATCTACTGAGGTTAACACAATATAGTCCAAACCCCAAGATGCAATAGCTTTGGCAGTATTCACAGGTTCATTTGGATCAGGGGCAGGTGGCGCTCTTGATGTTTTTACTGAACAAAACCTGCAGCCTCTTGTACAGGTATCACCTAATAACTGTTAAAAAAAAAACAGAATTACACTATTAAATTTTTAAGTTGTATTTGGTGGGGAAATATATTATTAGATCATGTAAATAACTAGTAGTTTACTGATGATTATAATAAAACGTTTTTGTGGAAATCTCTCATTGCTCCTTGAAGCATTTTTTATTAAATCCCAAACATTCTCAAAACAATCTAACTTTTGCATAAAGTGAATCATTACTGTCTTGAATGGTCCAATTTTTGTTAAGTAGGATATGCTTTAACACAGAAATAATTTATTCTGGAATATACTTTGAATAGGGAAAACTAAATACTCTTTTGCTCTAAGAATCTAAAGCAAAATTTTCTTTTTACCATAATTGTTGCTGTCTGGGTTCCATGCTCTCCCCCACCCCAACACTCTCCTATATTAGGGCATCTTGCTTCCTCACATACAGTGTGTAAATTTAGACCTCTCAACTGTTCCTTGATTTTACTATAGTTTTTTTCCCATTGGAATTGTTCTTTTTAACCAGGGTGGCAATCTAAAACAACCATAAGTGGCTAGATATACATTTTAAATTCTCCACTGCAAAATTGTATAGAATAAATTTAAAAAAAAAAAGTGCAGCAAAATATGGGTGAAATAGTCAACTCCAGATCTCTTATTTATAAAAGACTGACTGCACAATATTTACCTACAGTTTTGACCATCTCTTTAGCATCTCACCTTAGCCTTTGTTCCTCTCCTTTTTCCCTTTTCAATTTTCCATCGTAATCTTCCCATTCTTCTGCTGTATTTGTCGATGCAGGATTGGGGTCGTTGATAAAATCTTGTAAGCTCGGACCACTTATAATTTTTTCTCTTAAGGCCTCTAAATGAGACTTGTTTCTAAACCTAATATATAAGAGAAATATGTTTGTTTTTAGGAAAATTGAAGCAACTTGACTAGTTGGTCAGATTAATAAACACAACCATAAACACAAAGAAAATAAGTTGTTAAAGCTTAAGATGTTAACCGATTGTAAAAAAGGCTATCAGTATTAATAAACAATTTATTCGGCATGATATTAATGAAAGGGATTCTTTTTTATTTACTTACTGTGCTTCTACGTTGATTAAAACCCTTGACCTAAACATCTTTGGTTTAGTAGTTCTACCTATATTCCTTTTACAATCTTAAAGTCAAATGAATTTTAGTGATACACTATCAGTAAATTAATAAAACAATGTAATTTTATGATGTAACTCCAAAATTTTGATGAAATACGACATATAACCTCAAACTTCTGTTTATTTTTTTGTATATTTTAACCCATGAAAAAATCTGTGACGTCATAATAGTTGGAAAATGGTAAACGTCGAAAAACCGTAACTAAGGCAAATTTGGGAAACAGAAAATATAGAACACATCTATTTTAATACTACTAGTAGTTAGAAATATTGTATTTTAAAATCTATTTTTTTCCTCTGTTCCAAGTCAAATTTTGGGAAGGATAGATTCCTAGCCCATCAAAAAACCCTGAAAATTTTATTAATCAGTCAATATTATTATGCCAAACCCAAACTTTCATCCAGAAAAGTTTAAAAACAGCTTATAAAAATATGTTAGATATTGCGAAGTAAATTACACTACAGACTACAAAAACCTAAGACAGACAGTATTTTGTGAAACTAGAAACTAACAAAAACCCACACTTATCGTTAATAAACTTTTTTGTTCTAAGTAAAAACTTAAGGATCTATGTAAAATCTGCTTTAAAGTGAAAACGTAAGTAAAATATAGTATACTTACCCCTTTTTAAGCTCACTTATTGACTATTGCTTATTATTATTTTTACGTTTCAAATTTTTTTGTTCCGACATAATTTTTTAGTTAACGTGAAAATTTGAACACTACTAAAATTGTAACTTTGTAAAAATCTAACAGCAATGTTGCCAACCATAGACGTAGAGGATGGACTGAGTGTTCCGTATCCCGCTGTGAAGTAAATATTGACGCAAAAGTCTGAGAGAGACGAAGCGAATGAGCGGCCAGTAGCTGTCTCTTTCTAGCATGTCGCTAAGCTACGGCGCTCTTGAAAATAATATTTCTAAGTGTTCTATTTGAACTAATATCGGGTAGGAGCTTTTCTCTCCTTGAATTCAGTCTCGGGGTACTGCGCCTTGTTTATTACAGGCCTACAGAAAAGAAACAGGTATTGGCCGCACAGTCGCTTTGTCTCTTTCTAGAGAGTGGTCAATTTTGTGAGGTTAATGCTCAGTCCATCCCATAGACATAGAGGATGGGCTGAGTATTCCGTATACCGCTGGGAAGTAAATATGGACGGAAAAGTGTGAGAGAGACAAAGCGAATGCTCAGTCCATCCCATAGACATAGAGGATGGACTCACAAAATTGACCACTCTCTAAAAAGAGACAAAGCGACTGTGCGACCAATACCTATCTCTTTTCTTTGGGCCTGTAATAAAAAAGGCGCATTAGCCCGAGACGGAATTCAAGGCGAGAAAAGCCTCCACCCGATTTTAGTTCAAATAGAACACTTAGAAATATTATTTTTAAGAGCGCTGTAGCTTAGCGGCATTCTAGAAAGAGACAGCTACTGGCCGCTCATTCGCTTTGTCTTTCTCATACTTTTGCGTCCCTATTTACTTCACAGCGGGATACGGAAAACTCGGTCCATCCTCGATGTCTATGGTCCATCCTTTATGTCTATGTTGCCAACGAATTTAAAAATGAAGTATCATCAACCATCGACTTTCAAAACCACTTAATGTCAGACCGTTTAGGTACATTCATTCTGAGCGGTGACATATTTTCGCCATCTCGCGTTTTTCAGTGTTTTAGAGTTAAATTTCACATTTAATATATAAACAAAAGTTGAACTCTACCTGTCTAAATTTTCTTTAAAACGCTTAGAGCGTCATTAACGCGAAAATTTACGCTTAATTTTAAACCAAAGAATGGCGGGGATGAGAATAAGCATAGAGTGCGCATCCTAATTTTGGTAGAACACCTAATATGTAGAAATTGACCGCAATTTTCGACCACATCATTTGTTCCAATCTTTAGATCAATCAAGTTAAGTAACTAATTTCACATTAGCATAATCTTGTGTTGCAATAACGTCGGATATTGTCCGACATCAGTTTTTCACATTCAAGAAGAAACAAGGATAAGGATATTACAGACAATACTCGACGGTTATTCGATATAATTAAAAGAACAGGTCAAAATGGCCAATCGGCTACTTTATTTTCTTGCTCTATTAGAAAAGGAACTGGTAGTAATAAACATAGGACTTCCAGGCGCACCCAATCTAAAATTTCCCCTTGGAAAACTATCTTTCTTCAAACAGGACTTCAAGGGATACGTACCACCTTTAATATATCCAGAAGTGCTTCCAGATTTCCTATATAAACGTATACATTTTGGTTGCTGATAATGTACTTGTGTGGCAGATTTTTCTTGCTTTTCTTTTGCAATTTCTATCGAGTCTTTAAGCTCAATGAATTTATTTTGATTTTCTAAATTGCAGTCGTTACCTGTTAAATTTTGCTTGTGTTCAAGTTTTTTTTTACTTTCTTGTTTAAGCTTTTTATTTTGTTTATTGTGTTTTTTTGTTTCTCTCGTCTTGTTTATTCTTGTTTTCTTTATTATCTTTCTTATTTTCTTCATTTAATGTACTCTTCTCCTTGTTATCTTCCCTCGTGTTTTGATTGCTTTGATTATAATTAGCTGCAACTGTTTCCGAGCTTTCTTGAAATATTTCACCTTCATTTTCATATACAATCTCTAACTTATTTTGATTTTCTTCGGCATCTTCCTTTATTTGTACTAAAATCACTGGACAATGTACTTCTGTCTGTATCTCTTGAGAAATTGAATCTTTTTGAGTTACTCTTCCAAATTTTCTAAGCCTTGTCGGCCTTTTATAAGAGCTCTTAACACTTTTTTCATTTATAATAGAAAACAAATCAGTACCTTTTCCAATTCTTGTGCTACTTTGTTGTTCCTCTGCAGAAGGCACGATTTTTTTGTGTTTTATTTCGTCCCGAACTGTTGAAGCTGTGGTGGTACTTAATTGAAAGTTTTTCATTTTGAAATATTTCAGGAGGTTTTCGTCAACATCCCCATGGGGTTTGTTGGAAGGTTTCTTCGCCCCTAAAATAAAAAAGGTTTTTTTGTTGGTTTACATGGCAAATTTCTAACATACTTTCGATTCTTCTTTAACTGTCTAGGTAGAAGCAAGAGAAAATACCTTTATTGTGGGTTTGAAATACTGGCTTCACGTTATGAAAATCCAGATTTTGTATCTTTCTTGGAATCTTTTTTTTAACTGGAAATTTTCTTTTTTGGGCTTCCAAGTGGCCCAGTAGGTTTCTTCCAGTTTATCCAGTACAAATTTCGACGTATTATTAACTTTTGGGCCTTCTACGGTTTTTTTAGGAGTTGTTAAATATTTTTGATTGTAGTTATTGTAGACGCTCGAATCTTTTCTTAATTGATGAATGTAGATTGGGCATTTTCTTTCATTTATGTAATTGATACTGGTTAAATTTATGGGTTTTTTGGTTTGTGGACCGCGAAGATTTGATATAGAGGCCGGATATGATTCGTCATAATTATGGAATTCGTCTTGGTAATACAGAGAATAATCCTAAAAATAAGTTTTTTATATTTATTATGAATGGTAATGCAATTAAATATTTACACATTTTTTAACATGCATTAGCTCCAACGTGTGGTCAAATACAAAAACATGATTCCTTGAGTCTAAACAGTATTTTCCTTTTCAAGAATAGAACATTGAATAAGAGGCAACTTCAATCACTGTTAATTGAGTTGGCCCAAAAAGTCATTTAGATGTTTTGGCCACAGTTCCTGTTAGCTAGCTATCGCTTGCCCCATATTTTGCCTTCAATAATTAAACGTAGCAATTCGCATTATATGTCCGAGGTATTGAGTTTTTCTTATTTTTATGGTTGATAGTAATTCTTCCGCTCTAATCATTCTTACTAGTATTTCTGTGTTTTTTATTATACTATTATTACTAAAAATGTACATTTCAAATGCTTGCAGTCGTTTTTCCAAGCGAGAGTCCAGCACTCACAGTCACACGAAAAATACATACGCTCTCACCATTATCATTCGGAGTTCGAGACTGAGAAAAATTTATTCATATTCTTGTATATCACTCGGGCTGGTTCAATTCTGGAATATATTTCCTTTTTTGGATCCCACTTTTCATTTATATTCCCAAATATTTAAATATGGGGACCTGCTCTACGGTACTGTCCTTGATTTCGAGGGATTCTGATGGAAGACTTCTTTTTATTATTACCATCTACCATACTACGCGGTCTAAGGACTCTGAACAGTGAAGAAATGCAAACATCTCAGAGGGTAATTTTTTCATTAAAAAAATACGCCAAAATGTATAAGTGTAAATGGAAAAATTTTAAATAAATAACTGGTAAGGTAACTTCCAAAGAAGTGGTTTTATTTAAACACCGAATCTAATATCCTAACAAAAACTTAAATATTTTAGGTTTTGTGGGCAATAATATTTTTCCCCTAGCTACATTTTGCAGGAGGGCGTTTTCGCGATTATATATTATATATTTTCAGACATTTTTAAAGTGCTGAGTGCTTATTGCCATACATATTTAAAAAACTTACATAATCTTCTGGATAATACATGGGTTGGTCGAGATCTGTGTAATCTTTTATTCGAAATTATATATTATTAAAATTTTTTACCGATCTAAGATTAAAACAAAATGTTTGTCAGCTGCCAAAAATTTTGAAATAAATTGACAATGTCATCACAACATCAGGTTAATGTAAAATCCAGAAATGACCTGACAAATTTCATAATCCTTTTTTTGGAACAACCCTGATTTTAAACGCCATTTGACAAATCGGTTGCTATCGAGTTGCAGTAAGGGTCGGTGAAAGGCAATAAAAAGTTTCGAGTTGCGGTACAGACCTTTTTCGAACCCAAAATTGACGGCCGAGTTGCGGTCCGTCACAGGCAGGTATAGAGCTATAAGTATGCAAGTTAAGTAAGCAAAAGACATATTTCAGTAATTACTATGTTTGTAAGACATGCATTTGACAAACGGTACAGCATCAATTTCTTTATGTACATACTGAATTATCTTATTTTCTAAAAATGATGAATTGTACCTATTAGTCGAACACGTTGGTGCGCTGGTTTGTACAGCGTTGATTTTCGCGTATGTCTCAGTCTGGAAATCCTTGATGACCTCTAAAAATTCATGAAAATTCGGATGAGGCGAACGACTATCCTTTGCAAATTTTGAATGAAAAGCCTCAATCCCGTTATTAGTTCTCCAAACGCTGACGTCCATCGCGACCCAAAGGGTTGTAGAGAAAGGAGCACTATCATCGATGTAGTTTTCAACTATGGAAATTCGGTTGAAACCGCACCGTGAATAGCGCGTTCAAAACCTGACACGACCTTTGTAGGCGAGACGACATATCCTAATTGCTGGCATTTGGACTTTACCGCAGAGAATACCAAAGAATACGAAGTTTACTTCTTGTCGTGCAATAGGCTGAACATCAAGGGAATATAGCGGCCACTGATATATGCCAGAATAGTAAGCTTTTGTAGAAAACACTTCGCACAAAATTCGAATGTACCGTTAACCATCGCAGTTTCCGCCGCGCACAGGAATTCTAAATTACTTTTACAGGAAAATATCATACCAACCTGGACATCATTAAACATCAGGAGACCTTCATGCCTGGTAGTTTCGACCGAGATTGAACTGAGATATTCATGAACTTTCTCTCGGGCCTTTGGCAACTTTGGATAGCACTGCAGTCTGGCTCGGTTCAAATTCTTCCCTATTGTCATATCGGAGTCGGTGAAAGTGTTCAGCACATTCGGATCTACAGCCACCTCCCGCCGAATCATCTTTTTTGATCTTTCGTTGTAATGTTCCTCGTTAGCTTTCTTCTTCACTGCGTTGTTAATTTTTTGGTGATTCAGTACTTGTTCATTATCATGTTGATGTTGATGATTGCCAGTTTGTCTTCTGGTCCAATGGCAGTGCAAACCTAGCCCATCTCTTCTGTCGATTTTAAACGGTGATGTCGAAATTTGTAATTTCCCAATAGAATCAAAATTTTGCCTTTCTCGCTCGACCTCTTCTGTAATAAGACCATGTTGACTTGAAAAAGTCAAAAATGCCCTTACGTTTTATACTTTTATCTATTTTCAGTTAACGCTAATTTAATGTAATAATATTTAAGAATTAATAATATTTGATAATTTAACCATACCTACCTGCCGATTTGTCGATTACCGCAACTCGGATGAAAGGCAGGTCAAAACATTTTCAACCTTCTAAAGGCCATTTGGCGGACCGCAACTCGGTATCTACGGACAAATCATTATGTGATAAGGATCGTAACACGGTCATCTTAAAATCACTTTTGCTAGGAGTAACAAGTGATGTGTGTCCAAGTTATGTAGAGTAGAGTTTGTATTTCTGTAATAGAGATATTAGAATAGAGGAGAGAAAGTATATAGCCTACTGTAAATGAAAGCGTATAGTCCTTGAAAAGAGAAGGAAATAATACGAGTCATTCTGTCTCTCTTACTCGGCACATGCCCACAACACTCTCGCACGGGTACGCACGCCTACAACACTAAGTGCGTACCCGTGCGAGAGTGTTGTGGGCGTGCATAGAGTAAGAGAGACAAAATGACTCATATTCTTTATTTCTCTTTCTACGAGCGCCACGCTTCTCGCGAGAACTTACCTCCTCTATTCTAATACCTCTATGCTTTCTGTAGCAATAGCTATATTTTCTGTGTTCTCGTCTTAAACTTCAATTCTCTCTGGACATGTGCCTTGTAAGGATGTACGTGGTAAGATCTAAAAGTATCCCAGGTAAAGTAGTAAAAAAGTAACAGAATCAAATGTCTTTTTTTCGATATAATCACTGTTTAGTTCGTTACACATGACCTGTCGCCATATTGCTGGTATGATGCCTGCGAGTTTTTGAAATATTCAAATTCCTTCTTGCAAAAAAAATCGTATTCTGTAGAATAAAAATGAATTTTTTTTAGAAACATTTTTTTTATCAAGATCATATTAAAACAGATATCCAAAAAACAGGGAAAAAGGCAAAAAATTCAAGGAAAAAATACATTTGACTTTAACGCTTTTTGCACGTTATTCATTTAAATATAAATATCTCATTGTTGAATTTATATTTCCCAACTATTAGAGATACTGTCAGGGGGAAATGTTCATTTTGAGAATATATCTCTGCACACCTTCAGCTTCGCGCGTATTATATCAACAATCATGCTTCTTATATTTCAGCGATTCGCAGTAATCTGGAGAGATTGAAAATAATTATAATGATCATTTTAAGATAAGATGGTCGCTCTCCTGAACTTAAAAATGAAGTGAACACACTTTTTGCTCCATTTTATCATTAGTTAAATCTAATATAATAATTTTCATACAACTAATGACTTTTCGTGCCTATATACTACTTATATAAAAAAATTTAATCGATGCACTGATATATTCAAACTCATTTGTGCTGGAAAATTACTACTTCTGCATACCCAGATTGAGTTTTGAAAGTTTGGTTAGCGAATTTTAGCAGATAATATAACTTAACTTTAGCAAACAAAAAAGTACAAGTGGAATAACATATACCAATACTTAGCAATAATAAAATTGTTTTACAAATGGTATGATAGGGGATGCATGCGTGATAAAGAACAGGACCTAAAAATTTTCTTGAGCTTCGCTATTGTGTTTTATGTTTACTGTGACATTACTGAATAGCGGTGTGCATTGGTATATTATAGTGCAAGAACCTGATTCCTCGATACAACTTTCCACGACGTTTTCCTTTTATGTCATACCTTAATTTCTGCATTAATAACGCCTAATATCCACCAGTAACTGTAGTACTTTATTCTTTGAAATCAACTAACAAAATCCCTTAAGTACCCCAAGGGAGGCGGCCTTATACGAGGCGCGTTTTTAATTAAGGACCGTTTTGAAATATGGCTGCGGCAGCGTTGCGATCGCCGTTCTACAGACGCTATTACGGAAGCATCCGTCTGATTTTACGTTTGCTTGTACGTGTTTAAAATGCCTCAAACCATTGAAAACCCCGCGGATTGTGAAATAGGCGCTGTAATTCATTTCTTAAATGCCAGACGTGAAAGCAGCAGAAATTCATCGGCAGATTAGTGAAGTGTATGATGAGAACGCTATGAACGATGGAATGGTAAGAAAATGGGTTAGTCGTACAAACGTGCACGATGAGGGACGAAGTGGGCGACCGTCCGTTATTAATGATGCCCTGGTGCGGAAGGTTGAAGAAGTTCGAGAAAACAGACGCTTCATGATTGCATCATTGCAATGAGTTTTCTTACGTTTCAAGAGGTTTCTATAAAATTGTGTAGGTATTTACTTTAAAAACGAGCCTCGTATTTCGCAATGGTGACACTTTTGCCTTTATTGCCCTTGGAGATCCAGGATGAGGCGATAGGAACCTTCCGGTTTAGACAGAAGATCATGGTACACTTCTTCTTGCACCAGCGCGATTATTTTTGGTGTGAGTCATTCTGAGATCTGCCTTGACGAGCCTCATCTTCAATCGAATCTCTCACCCAAGCCGAAATTGCTTAGCCCATTTTTTTGAACGTCATCTATGACGGGGACGATCCGTTATATAAGGATCTAAGTGTCGTTTAATTTTAGCGACACTTTTCTCTCGAACCACGTTCTGGTAAATCAACATTTTTTTAACTGAGAATATAGTTTCACCCACTTACTAACGAATGCCCTCAACTTGCTCATATACTTGGCAGCCGCTGTAGTCGTCAATTTTCGACAATTTGGATGATTACATAGGAATACTGTCTCGAAGCGCGGAGCGTATGCAGCACTCATGTTCAATAAACTTCTATTTAACCATAAATAAGGTTTGAAATGAATCTCTTTCCACAAAGCATTATTTACAGGGGCGCCAACCTCAAAAAATAGGCGACGCATTCTTACTTGATCGACTGTAGAATGTTTTTGGCTTATTTTTAGTCATGTTCTTTCTATTTTTAACACGTTGGCTGAAAAGTTTTTGGTCTGACACATAGATGTCGCGCTTTTCAAAAAATCCATATGATTTTCAGGAAGTACCAACCTTCAAACGATACGTGTCGAAATTTCATGAGATTTCGACGATTAGTTTACAAGTTACAGTGGTTTTAGTAACCACTTTTGATATTCTCAAGCAAAGCAATGGCTTAACAAGTGTTACGCGAACTCTGCGCCTGGAAAATCACTCATCATTTACTGGTATGCTGAATTTAAACGCGGTCGTACAGATACAAATGATGCTGACCGCTCTGGACGCCTAAATAAGATGGTTATACCGGAAAACATAAAAAAATCCACAAAATTGTTTTGGACGACCGTAAAGTAAAATTGCGTGAGATAGCTGACACCCTAAGGATATCAAAAGAACGTGTTGATCATATTTTGCATGGACATTCGGGCATGAGAAAGCTCTGATATAGATACCGCGTTTGCTCACAGTGGACCACAAAAAACGTGTTGATGATTCGGAGCGCTGTTTGGACCTGTTTAAGCGCAATAAAAAGGATTTTTTCATGCGATATGTGACAAAGGATGAAACGTGGATCCACCCCTACACACCGGAACCAAATCGGCAGTCAGTCGGCTGGGTGAACAGCCGGTGAAAACTGCCCAAAGCGACCAAAGACACAACGGTCGGCTGGGAAGGTTTTGGTCTCTGTATTTTGGGATGCGCATGGAATAATTTTCATCGACTATGTTGAGAACGGAAAAATCGCGAATACTATATACTATATAACGTTATTGGTGCGTCTGAAGGCAGAAATCGTAAAGAAACGGCCCCAAATGAACAAGAAAAAGTGCTTTTTCATCAAGACAATGCACCGTGTCACAAGTCAATTGTTACGATGGCAAAATTGCATAAATTGAAGAACAAATTGCCTCCTCATCCACCATATTCTCTAGATTTGGCCTCCAGCGACTAGTATCTACTCGCAGACCTCAAAAAAATGCTCGCGGAAAAGAGATTTGGCTCTAATAAAGAAGTTATCGCCGAAACTGAAACCTATTTTGAAGGCAAAGACAATCCTTCTACAAGAAATGTTAGAAAAGCGTTGGACTGATTGTATCGCTCGTGAAGGAGACTATGTTGATGAATAAAGTCGAATTTTGCAAAAAAAAATGTTTTTTAAGTAGACCAAAAACTACGTATTAAGTCTGACACAACTTTTTAGTTAACTTTTACATTTGAGTATATTGTTTCCAAAACTAAAAACAAACATTACAGAAATTTCAGAAGGAATATAAAAACAAACTGGCCAAATGCAAGTCGGACTTACGCAATTAGTGTTCCGTGTTGCTTTTAAAATTTTGTTACGGAGGTATAAAATGAGATTTCAACAAAGTTTGTTTCCGATCTTCGTTGAAACCGAATTTTTTTTATATACCAGATAAATTATCAAAAGTAACGCACTCGTGATAATTTTTCATTCAATCTACACTTTATGGAGAATATTTCAGAATTTTTTTCAAAATGTTTTGATCAGTACTTTTCGAGATAAGGGGTGGACAGCGATTTTGACGGTTTTTTAAAAACAATATGAAAAAAATTTGCACGAGTATTACACCATACATATTTTTGAACTTGTGCTTTTACAATCTTTCATTTGACACCCCACTCGATCACCTGGTAATTTTTTTTTTCACTTCCGATTTCACTCTCCAAAACTAACCCCTTAAATCAAAATTTAAATTTCAAAACTACACGACTCTGATTGGGCCATCAATTTCTATATTTATGCCACATTTCAACTTTCTATGTTAAATAATTTCGGAGATAATCGGCGGTGATAGACGAACTGACAGACGGACACCGAAGTGATCCCATAAGTGTTCCGTATGGAACAATAAAAATACTCTACTTTTAAATTGTGAAAAGAACCGTTTAAGGGGTAATGCCACTCGAGAAATTTGAAAAATCAACATTTTTTTTGGCTTAAATGATGCTTTAGGGACTTAGAAATAAGGTACAAAGGATTTTATGGTGGTAAGAAGGTTATAAGTGTATTTTATCAAGTGCGCGTAATTGTCTCGCAGTCCTCTTCCAAACTCTCAGAGAATCTTTATGCTTTGCGCTGCTTAAATGAATATTGAAGAAATCTATTTATCTACAGAATTTAAGTTCATCTAGAATCTATTAACAAAACATCGATTTAGAAGACCAATTATATGGCGCAGGCATCGCAGATTAGAGGTATCTAGAAAATGTATATAACTTTAAAACACAACTGTACCTTCAAAATTGCATTATCTAGCGAAGTACGTACGGATTTTACAATTTGTTTTGAACTTTTTTATAAACGATTTTTTACATCCGAAAAATGAAACACTTTCTTCAAACATGTACCATTCATAAAAAATCAATATTTTTAAATTTTTCTAAGTAATCTTTCCGGCTGCAAAGTACTATTTATAAGATGCATCTTCCTTTACTGAGTACTGGGGCGCCACTTTATAAAAAAATTGTTTAAAAATTTGTAAATGTACTTTAAAGTGTATATAATAAAAACCATTTGAGTACATTTTGGATTGGGTTCACCATATTTTAAAAAATGTCAAAATCAGGCTTTTTTTCTTAGCTCTAGAGAGGTATTACCCCTTAACGGAAGCTGCTCACTGAATATGAGATACTTTATTCACTTTCACATCTCGTACGGTATCGTTTTTCTCGGTGTGCTCAGTATCGATTCGGTAACGACAACATGCCGAACGCCTAATTTCAATGAAACACACCTGACTTGCACGGGACGCATAGGCGCGGAGAAAAAAACGATACCGCACCGACAAATCAGGGAGCTACCTTAATTGACGTAAAACCCTTAAAGACTGTTTCTTTTATTCGCAAATTTTTAACACAATATCTAACACTTTTAGTCCTTTCGTTGAACACTATTGACTCTTTCACTCTTGAAATTCTTCACTGTTGAGTAACCACTATAACGCGAATTGGTAATTTTATGCGATTGTAGTTTTATGTTGTTTGCACAATTGGGTTTATTGTTTTCGATATGGGCGACGGAGCTAGACCTGTTAAGACATGTTTCGGACCTTATTAAGCAGCGTACATCATCGCCATCATTTGGCATTCATCGTAAATACTAAAGACAGAAGAAAATATTAAAGATTTATTTTAACTTTACCCTTTAAATCTCGTACAAAATTTCTAACCAAAATCACAGAAACTAGTTTATAAATCACTTTAAAACACTATTTTACACACGAGTGTATAACAATGTTAAAAAGAAATATTATTTCAAATAATAAAAAAAAAAATTGTTTAATAAAAGATGTATAAAAATTTGTTGTTTTAACTTGATTCGTTAATACACAAAAAATAAAACAAAAATCGAAATCCAAATGATACAAAAATATTTTTATACACCTCTTCATTTACATACCCTAATTATATAATAATAAATAATAAAATATACACAGGAAACGGTAAAAAGTACTTGAGTGAAGCATACAACAAGTGCATATTTCAAATTTTAAAAATTAAAATTATATTTACATAGTTATAATACCTTCACGCTATACATCTAAAAAAAGTTATTTATCATTTTTTAACTAATTATAATTATAACTTTACAAAATCATATTAAAAAATCAGTCTATTCTTATATTAAGGCAACTGTGTAACAATATTAGAGCAGCATATTATTGTTAAATTTTTACCAGTTTGTGAACGTAAGTTTTGGCTAATTTTGAGATTGTTTTTTAACAGTGTTTCAAATTTCGCGATGAATAAATGACATAACAACTTAGTTTTAATAAAAGGAAATAAAAAAACGTGACGTGAATAAGTCTATGGTACTTCTTCGTGGCACGTCTAGAATATCATCATTCATTTCAACAACAACGAAATCGAACTCTACAGAGAATCTAGAGTTGTTGAGCTTGTGCTATCCTATATATACATATACATATATATGTACATGTACGTGTACGTGTACGTGTACATGTACGTGTACGTGTACTTGTACTTGTACATGTACATGTACATGTACATGTACATGTACATGTACATGTACATGTACATGTACATGTACATGTACATGTACATGTACATGTACATGTACATATACATATACATATACATATACATACATATATATATATATATATATATATATATATATATATATATATATATATATATATATATATATATATATATATATATAGTAAAAGTCTGCTTATAACGAAGTAGTTTATAGCGAATTTCCGGTTAAAACGAACTATTTTATAATGCACGAAAAAACTTCTATAAGACCAATAATTTTTATCGGTTATAACGAACCCGGTTATAACGAACTTCCGGATAAAGCGAACCAAATTTGGATGTTTTGTGTCCGTTTATAACGAACTTGCCACTCCCTGTGCTCGATATCGCGCGACTTGATCTAGAGAATTCACCGAAACTCGCTGGGAACCCCTATTCTACTTGTTTCCACTGCGTCGCTAGTTCGAGCAGTATTATTTTCAATTCACCCGTTGTGTTATGCGAGTCTAATGCATATTTGATGAAAGTAGCAAAGTGAATGTTTAAGTTTTTATTTTAAAATGAGTACACAAAAACGTAAAGCGTTTGCTTTAAAAGACAAACACGATATTATAAACAAAAAACCGGTCAAGTGCAAGTTGAACTTGCACAATTAGTGTTCCGTACGTTGATTGTTTTTAAAATAAAATTTTTTATTAGGGTGGTGTAAAATGATCAGTGACTTCACAAAACACACCCCAAATGAGTTTTCAACAAAGTTTGTTTCCAATCTTTACTGAAAACTGGTGACCTTGAATTTTTTTTTTTATATACCAAATAAATTATTAAAGGAAATGCACTCGTGATAATTTTCGTTCAATCTATACCCCGTGGAGAATATTCCAGCATTTTTTCAAAATTTTTTGATCAGTACTTTTCGAGATAAGGTAGGGGGCAGCGATTTTTCGCGATTTTTTAAAAGTAATACGAAGAAAAGTGTGCGCAAGTATTACATTATATATATATTTTTTACTCGTGTTTTCACAAGCTTTCATTTGACACCACACTCGATGACCCAGTAAAAAATTTTTTTTTTCACTTCCGATTTCACCCCTCAAAACGAACCCCTTAAGTCAAAATTTATGTTACGATGGTATAAAATGATCAGTGGCTTCACAAAACACACCCCAAATGAGTTTTCAACAAAGTTTGTTTCCAATCTTTAGTGAAATCTGATGACCTTGAAATGTTTGTTTTTTTTTAAATACCAGATCAATTATTAAAGGTAATGCACTCGTGATAATTTTCGTTCAATCTACCTCCCGTGTAGAATATTCCAGGATTTTTTCAAAATTTTTTGATAAGTACATTTGGAGATAAGGCGCGGGACAGCGATTTTTCGCGATTTTTTGAAAATAATACAAAGAAAACTGCGCGCAAGTATTACATTATATATATATATATATATATTTTTTACTCGTGTTTTCACAACCTTTCATTTGACACCACACTCGATGACCTAGTAAAAAAATTTTTTTTCACTTTTGATTTCACCCCCCAAAATTAACCCCTTAAGTCAAAATTTACCTTTAAAAACTACATGGCTCTGATGAGGCCATCAATTCCTATATTATTACCAAATTTCAAGTTTCTATGACAAAGAATTTCGGAGAAAATCGGGTGTGACAGACAGACAGACAGACAGACAGACACCGAAGTGATCTTATAAGTGTTCCGTACGGAACACTAAATAGAAAATGGAGTTAAACGAAGTGATATTTGCAAACAGTTGAATTTAACTAACTCTACGGTTTCTACCATATGGAAGAAGAGGCAATAAATCTTATCAATCTATGACAAAAGAAACTTTAGTTGTAAAAAAGTAAGAAAATCTACACATGACCAAGTCGGTAAAGGACTCCTTAAATGGTTTAATCAAACACTACATGAAGATCTTCCTATTACGGGCTATACTTTACAAGAGAAAGCTAGTGAATTGGGAAGGAAAATAGAGAACACCGAGTTTAACTGTTCTAGAAGTTGGATTGAACGATTTAAAAAGCGACATAATATTAGTGGGGGTAAGATTGTAGGAGAAACTGCAGGAGTGGATATGACTGTTGTTGATCAGTGCTTGATCAATGTATAGCCGGAAATTCGAGAAAGGTATGAATATGTGGACATTTTTAATGCGGATGAAACGGGTTTGTTTTACAAGATGACGCCTGATAAGACATTAAAGTTTGTCGGAGAGAATTGTGCTGGTGGTAAGTTATCAAAAGTAAAAATTGCTATGTTGGTAATTGCAAATATGTCTGGAACAGAGAAAAGAAAATTATTGGTTATAGGAAAGTCTGCCAACCCCAGGTGTTTTAAAAACAAACATTTACCAGTACAGTACCAATCAAACAGTAAAGCCTGGATGACATCAGAAATTTTTAAAAACGAACTGATCGAATTTGACAAAGAATTAAAATTCACAAACAGAAAAATATTACTTTTGATTGACAAGTGTCCAGCACACCCTGAACTTGATCTACCGCAAATAAAATTGTTTTTTATGCAAACACAAGTGCAAAGCTCCAGCCTATAGATCAAGGTGTGATACATTCTTTAAAGCACCATTATAGAAACATTTTACTTATGAAAATGTTAGAGGTAACATTTTTTCTGTAACTCTCTTGGACGCTATAAACTTTATCCCTATGGCTTGGCCCAGAGTCAGTATAGAAACCATTGCAAACTGTTTTAAACATGGCTTATTTTTAAGGAAGGAATGTAGATATGACTTAGATGATGAGATACCGTTGACTCAGTGGATTGAAAAACATCGAGAAGATCCTACTGATTGTCTAGAACTATTTACGATGCTGACATTCAACAAAGTACAGTGGAAATCGAGATTAAAAAGATGTCTGATCACTTTAATTTTGAAGAATATGTATGTGTTGATAATGAATTAATGACGAGAGAAATATTAACTGATGATCAAATTGTGACATCAGTGACATCTGGAAAGATTTTAAGCGATAATGCGACCGATCGGTTATAAACACCAATTGGCAGCACTGATTAGTTTGGCCATGCGCATTAGCTTGGACTGGTCTGTTGAGAATGTAACCGCCATATTGTCGTCAGCTCAATGTTGTTTATCTTTGCGCAACAGTATGAAACAATGGGTGCACTAATCCCGAAAGTTGTGAAGTTCGATCACTGATTAAATTTCTAAACCCAAGAGGATATAATGCTGATAAAATTCACCGTTAATTGTGTGAAACTGATGGCCCTACAGCAATAAGTGAAGGAAAAGTTAGGCAATAGTAACGTGAGTTTAGAAATAGGCCTAGTATCTGGACTGATAACCTTGTTGAGCGTATGAATGCGAAAGCTAGAGAAAATCGTCGCTTTACAATTAGTAATCTTTCTATATTATTTAAAGATGAGAAAGTGATCTTTGTCGTTTTTAGTCAAAAAAATCACGCCATGAAGTATAAAAACTCGGAAACTGTCTTGAAAGTCACTTGCAAACTTCTAATGGGTATTTCTAGTTTACGTTTTTAATCTGTGTCACACCATTTAAAACTGCTCTCCACCGCTGCGACTAGTGGAATGAAATTTATCTCGTTTTCACAGAAAGTGGAGATTTTACATTTTGAAAAAAAAAATTTTATTTTATATTCTCGAAAAGAACAAGTTGTTAAGTCAATCACTTAGCTGTACGAGAGCCGCCTTTTCAGTTTTTACAACCAATAGATGGCGCTATTGAGATGTGACATTACCATTTTTGTAAAAGTTGACATTTGTTATTGTTAAAAGAGTGGCAGCCCAGAAGTTGACCGAGTAGTTTGTTTATAGTGAGCGTTTAAAAAAAAACAGTTTTGTGGACAAATGGAAATTTCAAAGGAAGGTTTACGTTGGACGATTTTTTACGATTTTAGTAAAGACCTCACTCAACAACAATGTCTCGAATCGCTTTGTTCAACTTTTGGTAATGAATCACTATCAGGGAAGAGTGTTTACAATTGGTTTGCAGAATTTCGTCACGGTCGTGCTTCCATCAGCGATGAATTTCGTGAAGGTCGACCAAAATCAGTTGTTGTTCCAAAAAACATCGATGCTGTACGCAACATGATTGAAAAGGATCTGCAAGTAAGTTGCCGTAAGAAGAGGCGTCCGTAGGCATATCGAAAACTACAGTACATTCAATTTTACGTGAACACTTAGCTGTGAAAAAGATCTGTTCCCGATGAATTCCGCATAATTTGACCGAAACTCAAAAACAAGCTCGTGTCAATTGGTGTAAGGAAATGCTCAAAAAATTCGACCAAGGACATGCAAAATCCTTATACAAGATTGTAACAGGAGACGAAACTTGGATATATTCATACGAGCCGGAAATTAAGCAATAATCAACTGTTTGGGTGTTCCAAGTCGAACCGAATGCAACAAAAGTGGTTCTTAGGCGAAACACTTCCAACAAAATGATCGCGTGTTTCTTTGGTTATACTAGACATGTTGCAACCACTGCTTTAAAGGATAGAAGAACAGTTAATGCTAAATAGTATACAATAATTTGTTTGCCAGAAGTCACAGATGATATCAGGAGAAAAACCGAAAACGTCACATCATTCTTCAGCATGACAATGCCAGCTCTCACACAGCACGTCAAACAATTGATTACTTGACGAAGAAAGACATCGAATTAATGTCTCATTGCCCATATTCACCTGATTTAGCACCTAACGACTTTTTTTTGTTCCCGAATTTCAAAAAAAAATGCATAGACAGCAATTTTCATCACTTCAAGAAGCATGTTTTTGAGTTACCAACTTCAGAGAGGAAAAAATGTTTCGAGAATTGGTTCCAACGCATCCAAAAGTATATAAATCTTAAATGCGAATATTTTGAGAAACAATAAAACGATGTTTTTTATTTTTCATTGTTTTTGTAAAAACTTAAAAGGTAGCGCTCATATACTAGGAATTAAGAAAATATGCACAATAACCACATCATCTAAAACACAAAAATGGCGAGTCTGATATCGATGTTTAAAGTACAAATTTAACAATATTTTAAAAGCCTAAAATAAATTTATAGCTTAAGGCGACTTTTGGATATATTCCTTGATAATATTAAAAGCATTCTTGCTGATTGAGCCAACCACGAGAGAGCTGTTACTTCTACTACCAGTATAAAATCAGTGTCATATGAATGTGGTTCTGATTATCGCTCCAGATAAATTTCTACCACCTCACGGTTTCATAAGTAGTGACATATATAACTCGATTTAGTGATCATAAATTCAAGTGCAAGTCGTCGCTCGAATATGCTACTCTGTACTCATTTGGCAGTCTCCCCTGCCCCAGTAATCATTTTTTGAATAAATTCTTCTTCTTCCAGTGCCCTATCCGTTTCGGACGTTGGCTATTTACATAGCAATCCCGACCTTATTGACGGCGCTTCCATTGCCTTAAGTAATATAGCCAAGAAAGTCTTCTTCTCCCTAGATCTCGTTTGCTATCTATCTTTCCCTGTATTACCAGCTGCAAGATACGTTATTATGTCTCATGACGTAGCCAAGATATTCAAGCTTTCATCATTTAATTGCGAGTGCAATTTCTTTGTCATTGCCTATTCGGCACAGACCTTCTAAGTTGGTATTATGTTCGGTCTACGAAATCTTCAGAATCCGGCAGTACATCCACATCTCAAAGGCTTCAACATTTTTCATTAGTGCATAGCAAAACAGGGAATACGTAGCATTTCCCTAATCTAACTTTTCGTCGAACTGACAAAACATTAATGGTGGTTGTGGTGGTGATCCCACTTTGTATTAACCACTGTGCCCAAGTATATATAGGGTTCCACAGGCTTGATTATTTGGTTATTTACCTGAAGCTGTCTTGCAAATCTCAACAAGCATGTTGAGATTTGCTTATTATCATCCACTTGGTTTTAGATTTATTCAGGTGGAGACCATACTCTTCGCTAACCCTTTGCAACCTTTCAACAAGATCTTGAAGTTCATCGATGTTACTGGCCAGCAAGAAGGTATCATTGACGTATCTTATATTGTTTATCATCTCGCCATTGATTGAACGCCTTTGTTAACTCCCTCTAATGCTTTGTTAAATATTTCCTTAGAGTATAGGTTACAGAGGAGGAATAAATTGAAAAATTAAAATTATCGATAGGTAACTTACCATGGACTATCGACAGGTAAAATGCATTATGGCACAACCCTAGTTACGGAGGAAAATTAACGAAGGGAACGAACCATTCCGAACTAAATTGATCTACATTAAGTTGAGCTGACAGTGAAAAATCACTCGGTCTTCGAAACATAGTACAGGCGGAGCCCCAATCTGTGGAAGTGTTGCTAGAGTACAAGAAATCTAATCTATGAACTATCTTTAAATAAATAACTGTCCACTTAAGAAGTCGGTGTCGTAACCTAGTGGTGGGATGTATTTCACCCTTCATATGGAGAGAGAATCAGAGTCGTTTCATAAAAACCACGAGTCTTTTACCGATATTAAAACCAGCAATCTTTTTGAGGCACTTTGGCGCGCAAATATGTTTATTTTTGCTGATAATTTACTGCCACCGAGTAAAAAAAACTCAAAATACATATAGTTCAGAAAATATTAAATTGCCAATTTATACTCTGCCACTTGTAATCGTAATGATTGACGAATTATTGTAGTAACAACACCAGGATCTACGTCCTATTTTAGCTCACCCAGATCGCCTTACGCTAAAAAAATATTTTCAAGGGCTACATTATATTTTAAAGGGGAGCTGAAACAACAATAAATTCTTTAACATAAATATAAAAAGTGATAATTTAAGCAAAATTATTTACATATTTTCTAAAATCCAAAAGGAAAGTAAGAAAATTTTAACTAATCTGGTCTTTTCCACTGTTCCTGTTAACATAAAAAAATCTTTGAACTTTTCCAGACAGTAAGTGACAGTTTTTAATAATAACCCGCTTCCAAAAAGAAACAGCCTGTATCTTCGGATTAGGCGGCGTCAAACTGTAGAATTTTTCGACGATTCACGTACATAATGTAATTTTTAGGAATCCTATAAATTTTTCCAGCCATTCAATAGATTTTCCTCGACTGTTGCAAAATGTCTAAAAATTTCCTGGTTTTCTAGTCGAGTGCGAACCATGTTTTCGCTTCCTTTTTCGAATTTTATATTGAACTTTCATTAAAACCATACTAGGACAATATGCAAGCAGCCCTATTAAAAATTTACTGTTGTATCTGCTCCCTACCTATTAAAACTTTAAAGAAGCAATTGTATATACACCACACACCATTATAACTTGTTAACAATTTTTTAAAAGTTTTCGTCCGCCTCAGCAAATGTCTACATTTCTTTTCTTACTATGTTTTTATATAAATATTTACAAAGTAATTTTTGTTTGGTATACAGTGTTTAATAATAAAAAGTGTCTAACTAAATGGCATTTTGTAATAAAGATATTTTATCGTAAGTTGTGAAATATACAGGGTGGATTTTAAGTTGGGCGCTAATTTAGACGAACTGTATTTAAAAATAATGAGCGACTAATAAAAATAACTCGAATTAATTAGGTTTAATTATCTCTTTTAAAAATGTACAGGCGCCGCATAAACAAAGTCCTAAAGGCGATGTTTCATTTGGCGGACGCTTACTGGCCAATAGTTAACGGTAAAGTGTTTTTTAGCGTCAACCGTTAAGTTCTTCGTTAACTACTAACCAGTAAGCATCAATAAAGGAGACTTTGATGAAATAAGTATCTACGACGACCAAGTCAAAACAACACTAAACAATGGGTATTATTGATTATGATATATAAATCGAAACCTTAAACTCTCCTAACTTTATCCATTAAACAAAGTTAAATTTCTCTGAGGAACTAAAGTTAGACCCATGCTAAACCTGCTAGTTAAAACATTCCGATGGTCCTAAATTGGACTTTGTTTAGTAGGTAAGGTATAGAATGGTTTAAGGCTTAAGAAGGCTTTTAAATTTGAGTCCATTTAGTAAATCTATAGGCAGATTAGGTGTAAATCGTGAACCTACAAAAGATTTAAGGAAAGTCCGAGTGTGAGTTTTTTTCCGGGTCGGCCAGTTGCGCCAGAAAGTACCTGCGTAATCCCTTACACTGCGAAGGGGTCCTTCAATACGATGGGGCAGTTATACCAAACTCTAATAAAACCATAACAATATTTATTACTTATTAAGTACTTCTGGAGAGGAAACCGGTATATATTTTCCAAAGTCGGAGTAATGTTGTGTTTGTTTTCTGATCCTTGTTCGAGTTAGACCGCAAATAATAATGATTATCGAAGTTAAATGTATTGTTAGCGAGAAAGGGAAAGAACTTCTAGTAATTCAAAATTTCAAATTTTGCGTTGCAAATGTCTTAAAAGATTCAACGGTACGATGGAGGTGCGTCAATAAAAAATCCAAATGTACTGGTAAAGTTTATACCGCCCGTAACGACTTCAATATTGCTTTAAATTTTGATTCAAACCATAACCATGGTCCTGAAGAACATCTTCAAAGACAAGCTTTGAGTAACTCAATTAAAAGAAAAGCTCTGAACAATTTATACGAAAAACTCACTAAAGTAATTCATCGAGAACTTTGTGATAATGGGGTAGCGTTTGAAGAAATTACCACGGACGATTTGATAAAATCCGAAGAAATATTCATAGAAGTAGGCGAAGTAAAATGCCACCATTGTCCCGAACACAAAGTAAAGTTCTTGAGACACTAGAAACACGCGAATTAAAGACAAATAAAAGCGAATCTTTTTTATTAATTGATGACCGAGAACAAAAAATTATAATTTTCTCGTACCGTACTGACCTTACTAACAACTAATATTGTCAATGATTTTAAGTTAACTCTTCATAGCGTGATTTTACTTGTGTCAAGCTTGGTACAGCTACGAAATACACAAATAATTTTGACTTAGGAAAATGCTTAAAATACGTTTTTGCACTGCAGTTTTTAAATCCCAGCGAAGTGGGCAATTCATTTGCATTTGATTTGTTAAGTATGTTAGAATCCGATGACAAAGTAGAAAAATTTTGAGACAATTTGCTTGAAACTTATATTAGAGAGGATGCATTGTTTGCACCCTATGTGTGGGTGCCCCTTTCTTTGATGTCGAATTGGGCCCCTTGACTTTTTGGTTCAACTCAACCTATGAGAGTATAAATTTTCGACCACCTTTGGGCCAACTGGTCTACGACCGTTTTTTTTTTTTTAATTTAGACCCGGTTTAATTTAGTGAATTTAACTGTTGAAGTCTGTTTAATTTCTTCTTATGAAGAAGCTTATATTAGGCACATTTTGTATTTTTCTACGAACGACGTAAAAAACTAAAAACCAAGGACTTTTTATCTTGAGAAAATAAATAAAAATATAATTCATACGAAAACCAATATTTTGGATAATACATTCTCGGGAAATGCAAATTACAGAAATTAGGGTGTTTTATAATCCCACCAGAACAACACAAAAATATTTTCTGAACTGAACCTAATTTTATTTCATAAATCGTAATGCCTTTTTACTGTCAAAAGACGGGAGGAGGTTAGCTTGCGCTGTTAAAAAAGTGGCAAATAATATGTCAAGATACAGGGTAGTCTCTAGGTTGAAGCATTTTTTATGCTCTATATGAGATTTACTACCCAATCAAATAAGTCACTTCCCAAGAACATATATGATACTCTCTTCTCGTTCACCTCACTGACACAAATTAACGAAAAGAACAACACATTAACTTGAATAACGAATGAAAAGTCACTAGATATTTGACCATCCACTCAATTATGGAAATTGCAAGTAGTACTGCACTACTCGTCGTAAAATCTGAATGAGCGTGGAAAGGTACAAATGAAGTATTTGTAATTCACTGGAATAATCCGTTTCAATTTGTGATGCAGACCCTAACCCTTAGATCGTGATAATGATTAGATTGATTACCTAATCTTTAATTTATTAACACCGCCAATCGAATAAATACTAGTTTCTTCTGAGTGTTCTATTAAAGCATACTGTATGAGAATCAGTCAAATAAAAACCTTTGTAATAAACTTGAATGTGGTGCCACTGTACTGTTGGTAGTATTATTGTTAGTAGTGGAAGGAATGTCCGGTAGGCAGCAGAAGAGTGCAGATGAACAAGTATCGTCACAGTAGCAGTGTAAAGATAGCCGTCCCACATGACATGCACCAAAGAACAGCGTTCTAAAGGTGTAAATCTTCTGAAATTCATCATAGAATAAAAATTATGTATGGTAATGCAAGTTTGTCACAACAGCAAGTATATGAATGGAGTAGAAAAATCATAAATGGTCTGCCATCACAACCAAAATTTCATAAACCGAACCTAAGACGGTCTCTAGAACAAAAATTTGAAATTATCAGATATTGTAACTTCTATATGACTATCCCACAGAAGTAAAGCGAATACAATAGAAAATAATTAGAATTAAGCAAATTTTATTTTTACCACCCTACACTGTTATGACGCTAAGAATACCCTGTTATTATGCCTAATGAAACTATACAAGCCCCTGTTAAACAAAGTTATAAAGAGAAAGTTTAATGCGGCCCTGTAAAACGTCTGTAATAAACTGCCAACTTGCTCGTCGAAATTCTAGGTACCGTTAGTTCACACTGATTTACTGGTTTGGCTTTTTTTACTTTTTTTGGGAATCTAAGATTGCGAAAGTAGAATGGTAATAGACAAAGACAAGTAACATTGTGATGTTAACAATCTCTGCAGATTTTACTCCAGTTTTATCTAATTTCAGAGTGGCTTTTTTTAATTCACAACTATTATTTAGATTATATATATGGCAAAATGATTTAGCGTGTATTACACAGGTTTACAAATTTTTAATTTGGAAAAATACCAAGAACGCCACATGCCTAGATAAGTTAATTGGGACCTCCTGAACACGAAAAACGCTATAATTTTTTTTTTTAAGTACCGTTTTTTAGATAACGGTACTTTTGTGTTTTTCGGTGTATGGTCCCACTCAAACCCTTATGGAGCCCAACCGAAAAGTCCGATCGAGATAAATGTCATACCGTTGGAAAGGCAACTAAATGCCTTTTCCGGCGGTATACTATAAATTTTATGTAACAAGAAGTGGCTGAGTTATAACACCTCAAAGTTCAAAATTTGCCTATTTTTTACGTTTTTTTCAAAATTTTTCATTTTTATTTGGTTTTTTTTCTGCGTTATTGTAAAGATCTGGAATGTTTTATTTTTTTACCAAGTAGTTTATTTAATAACCAACATTTTAAACGTAATTTGAAAAAAAAAGGATGAAAAATAAAGTTTTTATTAAGGATTTTGTGGAACGACAATATTTTCATTTTCATTGCTCACACGCTATATTCGGCGTCCATCAGAATTTGAATCACTGTATACGTTGGTAGCCCTGACACACGCTATATTCGGCGTCCATCAGAATTTGAATCACTGTATACGTTGGTAGCCCTGACACACGCTATATTCGGCGTCCATCAGAATTTGAATCACTGTATACGTTGGTAGCCCTGACACACGCTATATTCGGCGTCCATCAGAATTTGAATCTGATCACAGTAAACAGTTTGGCTTTGTACGTGCAAAAAATAAAATGTGTTCAATCGATCCCAACGAATTTTGTTATGTTTGTGGAGTTCTTGTGAAAAAGAAATCACAGCATTTGATGCGAAAAATGAATACGAAAAATTTATCTGAAGCGTATAAGAAGTATTTCGGCTTTCGACCTGCGTCTCTGGACAAACCGTGGACACCGAATAATGCATGTAACAACTGCCGAACAATATTAAATAAAATTGGTAAGGGTCAAGAGTGTTTCTTCACATTTGGAAAGCCAATGCAATGGAGAAACCCGATCAGTCCTACAACAGATTGTTATTTCTGTTTAACGGAAAAGGCTGTCGGACGTAGAATTGAACCAGTTTATCCAGTTGTTAGCTCGGTGACGCTGCCAGTGCCGCACTCAGTATCGTGCCCCAAACCGCAGCTGATTGTAGCAGAGCCCACAAAAATACGAAAAAGAACAATAAGTGATTCATCAGATGAGTGCAGTGAATCAGAAATCCAATCAAATAAGAAACCCCATTTACTTACTCAGGCCGAGCTTAATGATTTGTGCCGAGATTTGTATTTGCCGAAATCGAAATCTGAATTACTTGCATCGCGATTGCAACAGTGGGGATATTGTGCTCCTGAGACACGTGTTACATATTACCGTGATCGTAGCAAACAACTTGCAGTTTTTTTCGCAAAAACGGGAAAATTTGTTTTTGTGCCAACATACGTGGTCTTTTCAATGCTCTCCAACAAAGTTATGACCCAGTGGAATGGCGTCTTTTTCTGGATGGAGGCAAGGATAGTTTGAAGGCAGTCTTGCTTCATAAAGGGAATACGAAACCATCAATTCCAATCGGATATGGAAAATACATAAAGGAAACATATGAAGCAATGAAAGAACTTCTCGCTCTCATACAATATGACCAACATCAATGGAAAGTTTGCTCTGATTTTAAATTAGTTGCCATACTATCTGGATTGCAAGGGGGCAATACGAAGTTTCCCTGTTTTCTATGTCTATGGGACAGCCGTGACCGTCAGAATCACTACATCCGAAAAGTTTGGCCCGAACGAAGTGGGCGTACGCACGGAGAGTACAATATTAAAAATGACCCACTCATTCCTCAGGAGAAGATAATACTTCCTCCACTACATATTAAGCTTGGGTTATTTACAAATATTGTGAAAACGTTGCCAAAAGACAGTCTTGCCATGAATTACCTTAAACAAAAATTTCCGAGAGCCACAGCGAGCAAAATTGAAGCTGGTATATTTGATGGACCTCAAATTCGGGCTCTGTACGGTGACCAAGCATTTAATGAGTGTTTAGGTCCAGCTCATTTGGAGGCATGGGAAGCATTCCAGGACATCGTTTACAACTTTTTGGGAAACTACAGAAGTCCTGATTACGCTGAGAAGATCGATACATTACTGCAAAAATTCAATGCCATTGGTAAGCGTTGAGTGAAAGCATGTATATCAAAAAGGCCGTTATCATTTGAAAATTATTTGAAATTTATTCTTTTTAACTTTTAGGTTCAAATATGACACCTAAACTACACTTTTTATTCAGTCATTTGGATATTTTCCCCATGAACTTGGGATCCGAAAGTGATGAGCAGGGTGAAAGATTTCACCAGGAAATGCAAGAAATCGAGAGACGTTACAAGGGCTGGTGGGATGAACAAATGATGGCAGACTATTGTTGGTTCCTCAT
This sequence comes from Pachyrhynchus sulphureomaculatus, assembly GCA_019049505.1. Lineage (NCBI taxonomy): Eukaryota > Metazoa > Arthropoda > Insecta > Coleoptera > Curculionidae > Pachyrhynchus > Pachyrhynchus sulphureomaculatus. The sequence continues at coordinate 181,032,828 of CM032449.1, forward strand.
TCGCGAAGATACATCCGAAAAAAAACGGAAAAATTCAAGTCGCTCGTCATTTTAATTTAAATTTTTTTAATTTACGCCGAATATAGCGTGTGAGCAATGAAAATGAAAATATTGTCGTTCCACAAAATCCTTAATAAAAACTTTATTTTTCATCCTTTTTTTTTTCAAATTACGTTTAAAATGTTGGTTATTAAATAAACTACTTGGTAAAAAAATAAAACATTCCAGATCTTTACAATAACGTAGAAAAAAAAAACCAAATAAAAATGAAAAATTTTGAAAAAAAAAACGTAAAAAATAGGCAAATTTTGAACTTTGAGGTGTTATAACTCAGCCACTTCTTGTCACATAGAAATTTATAGTATACCGCCGGAAAAGGCATTTAGTTGCCTTTCCAACGGTATGACATTTATCTCGATCGGACTTTTCGGTTGGGCTCCATAAGGGTTTGAGTGGGACCATACACCGAAAAACACAAAAGTACCGTTATCTAAAAAACGGTACTTAAAAAAAAAAATTATAGCGTTTTTCGTGTTCAGGAGGTCCCAATTAACTTATCTAGGCATGTGGCGTTCTTGGTATTTTTTGGCTGTAAACCAGTGTTATAATCGGGTAAAAAAAACGCTCCGTCATAAAATACACCCCATATAGATGATGTCGGTAACTTCGATTCTCCGTTTGTGAACGAAAATGAACCATTTAAATAACTTTTGAATAGTAATGAGGATCACATGAGTAAAAAGCCGTTCGAGCACTCGATTATTGAAATAATCGACATCATTCGATTACGAATCGAGTACTCGAATTATAAATTCAAGTGCAAATAATGACCTGAATACGCCATTTTGTATTCGCTTACCGGACACTGGTTTGGCTAACGAATTATACCGAAATATTCACAACCTTGCATTTTATCGCTCAATAGGGAAGATCTTTCCCAGTTGCAACTCTAACTTTCTAAATGAAAACTTAATGAATAGAATAATTAACCGACGGAAGCAAAATCTCGGGCTTTTCCACGTGGTTACGGAATTAACGAAGAAAACGAACTGTTACATACACGAATACACGAATTTTTATATCACCTGCTCAATTAGCGAACTTGTCAGTTTTTCCAATACTACTTTCAAGTAGTACAACACGAAGAACAACCAAACCGTTTTAATCGAATCGTGTCGAGATCCATTTTTAACGGGGACAATCCTTCCACTTAAACCATGTCGTCTGACAGGAACGGACTCGGCTCTATAATATCCAATACTTCACAAGTCTTTCTTCCAATTTCATCGTAAGCGGCCAACAGAAAAAAACCTAAAAAAAGGTTAAAGTGTTGATTTATACGATGAAAGATCCGAATGAGCTACTTAATTTGCAAAGACGCTAAAAAAAATTTGGAATTTTTGTTAAATAACTTGCAACTGAAAGTCACAAACACCAAAACACATTCCGATTGCTAGTTTGCTTAGTTTACCTTTCATATGAACAGCATCGTTTGGTCCCTAACTAGAAACATCAATATGCATCAATATAAACTATTAAAATTGAACTAAGTCTATGTTTTAGCAGTTATTCACCCGTTTCCACATGAGTCGATCCATTTAGGGACGCGTTTCGTCGTATCACGGCTCATCAACCGAGCTAGGATCGATATAAAAGAGACCAAATGACCTTCTTTCAAGATAAACATTGCCCTATTACTATTTAATAGAATATTTTTTTACATTTTCCATCTCGAACTACTTACTTAAGTTCCCCTTATGCTATACCTCCGGTCCCAAATCTTGAACGCCACTCTCGGCTATAGGAACGAATTTATCATCTACTTGGACTAGAAGAATGGTTCTATCTACGTGAGATCGTTTGTTAGGGTCCCTGTGACATGGAGTCCATTTATGAACAACCTAGGACAATTAAATATTCATTCTTTTATATACTGAATGCACATTAAACATTTGTTTAAAAAAAAAAACGGAGTTTATTGATCGAGGTAAAGCCGATTACTTACAGGACCTTCCATGCCGGCTTCAGGTACCCAGTCTTTCCAATAAGATCGCCCTCCACGGCACCTCATATATTCAGTCGGCCATGAAACGTCGATCCTTCTGCCTAGGTTTATGCAGTCATACACTAAATTAGGATCCAATATCTAGAAAATTTGAATACGAAATTAAGAAAACGTCGGAACGTAATTTCAATTTGTCATCGTCTAATCTCAAGAAAAATCGTCATTTTTCGTATTGCCGAATATTAAAAATTTTGATACTAGAAACCTCTTAAAAAAGTTAATTTTCGTACCTTAACCCTTGTTGCTATGAACTCGTTCTCCACACTATCATTAGGATCGTCTCGTAGCTCCCTCAAACGCAAATCGGCTCCATTTCTATTCTGTCCTTGTCCATCGTTCGATTGAGGCGTACGTTCATCCCTCTCTTTAAAAAGCCCAGTCAGACTGACTAAAGTTGAACTTGAAGGTTTGCCCATCGAGACTAGACTACCACGGTTACCACCTAAAATAACATGTACAGTCGGTCAAGTAAAAACGTGTTACCTATTCGCTTCGGGCAAAGAGGAGGAGTTTACTGTCTGAAGACTAGCAACGTGGCGGAAATTCGCACTTTTTTCGATTGTTCATGTATTAAAGATTATTGTATTTACGTATTGGGTTAACAATTATGGAAAAAATATTAGTAAAAAGTCGGGGAGAAGTGTTGTGTGGTTGGCTGTCAAAATAGCAAAGGGAATTCGCCCAATACAATATGTACTTTACTTTTTCTATAAAAAACATAAGTTAGAGCGACGAGAAAAATGAATTCAAGCAGTGAGACGTTCGAAGTTGGAGCAACGAGAAAAAACGAATTCAAGCAGTGAGACGTTCAAAGTGAGTTTGTGAAAATTACAATATTTTATACCAAACTTATTTATTGAATAAATACATTAAATTATTGAATAAGTACATTAAATTGTTTACAGCCTCGATGGATCCCTTTGGCAACCAACAAAATACTCTCGTATTTGCAGCGCCCATTCCATTAATAATCAAAAATCGGATCATCCTTTGAATCAGAGTTTCTGGCCGACAATATTTCCTGACATTTGATTGGTAATTCTCGATCATTGTTGACGTAATGAATGACAGCATTAATATGCTTATATCGCCCTAAAGCCTCAGCAACACAAATACACTAGCCACCTATTATTACCCGGTTAACGTCGAGCTGTAAAAATTTTTTATATATTTTTCTGTGCTTTACATTTCCCCAGCTGAAAAAATCCACCTCGAATTGCCATATGGAAATTCCACGTGGTATTTTGGATGAAAATTCCACGTGTAATTTTCATCCAAAATACCAGGTGGAATTTTCAGATGGTAATTCTAGGTGGATTTTTTTTAGCTGGGTTTCCTTTTCAACTCATGTTATTTATTTTCAAATACTTATTTCCTCGATTTCTTGTTTTTACTGACGTGTAATTTCACATTGTATGAAGTCACCGTTACCGAGATTTGCCGAATGACGTGACTATTTATTACGGATGTTTCATCTAATTCATATTCTTTCACATTTATTACGTGCTCGGCAGCAACCAGGGCTTTACCCTTTTTCTCTCAGTTCCATTTCCAAAATGAAAATTATTCACAATTTGTGAAAAGTCGGTACTCAAAAGTCTTCCATATTTTGACGTCTTTTTTAGAACTAAATTAAGGGCTTTAACCTGACATATTTTGGCCTTGCACTATGGGAACTAGATTAAAATGAAAAACAGTTGAACTTTCCCTGAATGATGACGCAAACAATAAATTAAGCAGAAAAAAACATCAATTTGCCATTTGGATCACTGTAAACATTGGTGCGACATTTTGACGTCTGGCTTCTTTGCCCGAAACGAACTTGTAGACGGTAAAAGAATTTTTTTTAGGTTATTGGTGGTATCACTGCAAACTATGCTTTGTGGAAAAAGATTCATTTCTAACCTTACTTATGGTTAAATAGTACAGTATCGAACATGAATGCTGCATACGCTTTACGCTTCGAGGCTATATAATCATCCAAAAGGTCCGAAAATGACGCCTACAGTGGTTGAAACGATACTCTCAGTTAAAAAATGCTGAACGTGGTCCTAGAGGAAAAGTGTCGGACAATGACGCAAAAATGATTAAGATGTTTTTCTGAGATTAATTTTGCACCAAGGGACTCAAAAACTAAAGCAGAAAGATTTATGACACGATTCGCACTCATCTTCGGCCAACGATTTGAGGTTGCGGGATACAATGCTGAGCGAAAAACACAGAAAGAAACGTCTCACGTGGGCAGAGGAAAACATAGATCAAGACGTAGCTTCATTTTGGAGTATTACCCCACGAACCTGGTCAAATTCCATTGACTGATTGGTTCAGCGCACCGTAAAACACCCTGTGAAGATCTATGTTTGGATATGTCTTTCGGAAAAAGTTTTTGAGAGACTCTTTCATCTTTACCTACAAGTTGAACGCTGAAAAAATGCTCCAGATTTACAAGAAGTCATTAGTACTGCCTGCCAAACGGCAGTTTGTCCATAAAAATGAGGAATGGCTTCTTCAAGAGGATAACGACCCCAAATATCGGAGTAGCCTGTGGAAAGGGGAATCCGGTATCGTCACACTAGATTGGCCAACCCAGTCGCGATGATGCAAACCCAATAGAGAACGTGTAATCATACATCAAACAGAAGCTTCGTAGTAAAAAAGTGTACATAGTGAAGCAGCTGTCACGGCAAATTCGGACAATTTGGAAATCTTGCCCCGAAGATCCCAAGAGATTATCGATGCTGATAGGGACTCGACGAACTACTGAATCATTAGCATTTTAATGTCAATCTTTTACTGTCGAATGGTGTAAAAAACTTTTAAATAAATACCTTTTTAAAGAACAATGCGCTACTCGTTCTTACTAGACCGACTGCAAGTAATTGTTTTATTATTTTTGAAGCTCCATTTTAAACTCTAGCTCTAAAAATATTGCTTTTTTTTCTACGTAATACACGGAATTTTTAGTTGTTTTCTTACCTAAAGACGTCCTACTTAAACTTGAACCTCTTCCGATACTTCCCGTGGATCTAAAACTATCCGTAGACCGTCTTGGAGCCGAAGGAAAAGTTATCGGCGTCATGGCGTACACGCCTTCGTGTCCCATGCTGATCTCTTCACGATTAGATGCGCCGCTTGAGCATCCTTCGCCGCATCTTTTGCGTATTCTATAAAAAATACAAAAACAAAAGTATGAACACATGAACAAAAAAAAACGAAATTTTAGTCAAATTTAATCTTTCGTAATGTGTCCTTGTAGGTTCAGGAGCACATCCGTATTGTTTTATCTGGAACGTCGCAGACCAAAGTCTTATTTAACAATTGCGACGCACACTGGTCAATGGTTGACTGCAAACCGAGAGTTTGTGCGTGCTATTTATGTGTTGTCGGGATAGGAGGGGTCAGTGTAGCCTTGCCTGATCTAAAACGGACGGTTTAGCATTGTTTTTGTTTGTGGCGGCCCGTGGCTCCGTGGCTTAGTACTTGCTTGCACTACAGAATGTCTCAGGTTTCAATCCCGGCGGTCGGTATACTTTTATTTAAGTATGTATGGCCTGGTTACGTACACAGGTAGTGGTTGTTTGCAGAAATGGCAGTACTACCGCGTTGGCTAAAAGGTGCCGTGAAATACAAAAATGTACGTTTCGGCACTTGGATAACATTGACGGGTGTTACGACATCCCCGCCGATATCCTCAGGATATGAAAAAGGGTAAAATCCTCACTCAGGTGGGGAGGTGAACGATAAAAGAAATTATTCAGCTGGCCGTTGGTTGCTGATGCGTTGGCGTCTTGTGTTACTCCGCATTTCGATACAACTGGAAGGTTGAGCTATTTGATAAACTTGACTTTATGAGCTGTTGCTAGTTGGTATTGGAAGAGATGTCATGTAGTTTATTTGTTACAGTATGATCTCTAAATTCACGCTCCCCATCTTGGCATTTGTCGCTGCACACAGTGCGGCTGCGCGCTGCCATGATGAATCAAAAACCGTGTGAATGTCGATCAAGCTCGACAGATTCGATTCTGTAACTTCTGTTAAGTGTTGCTGTAGCTTGCTGAATTAATCGTGGACCTGCGAGGCGCATATTCTTTATAAATAATGCCTTGTGAATTCCAGAAAATAGTCAACATGAACTTTCCCACTGACTTGATAACTTCATGATACGCAACAAAACGGGCGGAGGGATTCTATCCTCATTCCTTTGTTTGCTATGAAACGGGACGCCCAGGTTGTCCTATGGAGAACAAGCTGAAAGAACTCGAAACGTAGAGATCTAATAACCATCAAATCATTTACTTACCGTCTAAACAAATCGAACACGTAATTCTTGATCTTCTTCAAACTGACGGCGCCTCCTACTAACGAGCAGTATTGTTCGTTGGTCTCCGCATAACTCGTAGTCAAAGGTGAAACATATATTGGATATCCTATAGGTTGATCGCAAGACGAGTTGATTATATTTCTGAGGGCTTGTTTGGCGTTTTGAATGCTACCTAAAAGCAAAAACTCCTTCAACTGTACGTCGTATACGAATGTGCAAGTGAGTCCATCGTTAGTTGCAGGAAAAAGTAATTTTCGTTCAGTTTCAGCGAAACATACTACGAAGGCAAGCCTTAATTGTAGTTGACCTTTAGACAACGCATATGTTTCTTGTACTACATGGGCGGTAAAGTCCCGAGAGATAGCAGTATAAACAAAAAAAATTATATGATTTTCAGACATTTTGTCTCTTAGTTTACGAGTAAAGAGAGAGGGTGTTTAGAGAGACAATATGACATTTCCATATAAATTTCATGTTGTAAATGTCATCTGCAATGACGTATAAATATCAGGTACGATTCATGACCTGGCGTTTACTTCGAATGACCACGTAAAAATTTCGAATTTCCATTTTAACCTGTAAATAAATGTATATATTTTCAATACTGAAATTAAGAACTATGCAAATAGGATTAAGGATTTGTATATCTTTTATAAACAAACCAATAGTCAAAATATTTTGAACCAGTATAAAGAAGAGAAGAGATAATATAAACAATTTATATTTGTTTTAAATGTAGTTTAAATGAAAACATAATAGCAAATGCGAAAAACAAAAATAGGGCAATGTGAAAAATTCTTAACAAAGAATGTAATAAAAATACCAAAAAGAACAACATTAGATTAAACTCTGCGGATAATTCATTGATTGAAGATCCAATAATTATTTTAAATACCTTTAAAGATCAATTTAATCTATCAAGTGATATTCACTATAATGCAAACAATTATGACTCTGAAGTTCCGAGGAGCCCTCATTCACTGTTTCTTGAGCCTGTGGATGAAAATGAGTTATTCAGAATCATAATGGCTCTGCCTAATAAATACTCCAGTGGAATGGATGAAATTCCTATATTTCTATTAAAACACATTGCTTACTACAATAGTAAACCATTAACATTTATAATAAACAACTGCTTTTCATTGGGAACTTTCCCAGATTCTCTTAAAATGGCGAGAGTAGTGCCCATTTTTAAAAAGGGTGATATTCATGATCCGGCAAACTATAGGCCAGTGTCTCTTTTGTCGGCGGTGTCAAAGGTGTTTGAGAGATCAATTTACAACAGGCTCTTGCCCTTTCTTTTGCAATGCAATATTCTCTTACCAAACCAATTTGGCTATTTACCAGGAAAATCCACAGAGATGGCTATTTATCAAGCCCTCACAGAAATCATTATGAAACTTGACAGAAATGAGAAAGTGGCTGGCCTGTACTTTGATATCTCAAAGGCTTTTGATACCATAAATTTCTCACTGCTATTCTTTAAGCTTGAGAGATATGGGGTGAGGGGAGTGGCTCTGAGGCTTCTGGAGTCATATTTACAAAACCGATCCCAGTCAGTGAATGTTAGGATTAACCTCCGGGACTATTTCTCGGACCCTGGGGGGGGGGGGGGGTGGGGTGTGTGGGGGTAACAGCATGTGTAGGGGTGTACCACAAGGATCGATATTAGGTCCATTGCTTTTCTTGTTGTATGTGAACGATTTACCATACTATCTGCTGCGGCAGCGGGATATGAATGATGATGATGGGGATGGAATGGCTTGTCAATTTGTTGATGACACATCGATCATTTTGTCAAGCTCTTCTATCGCGAGCATGTCAGTGATCTGTTCTCGTATAGTGGCAAGAATGGCTGAGTGGTGTGAAAAAAATTACCTTTGTTTTAATGGAAATAAAACGGGCCTTATATTATTTAATAAAAATAAAATATCCACACAATCATTATATGTGCGACATGAACTAAAGTCAATACCCAATATAGAGACGATAAAATTTTTGGGGGTTAATATTGACTCAAGTATTTGTTAGGAAATACATGCAGTGAAACTTCGGTGTAAGCTCAATAGTGTGTGTGCTTTTATTAGAAGACTTAGATATATTGTATCATTAAATAGCATACAACTTTTCTATTTTGCATATGTTCAATCCCAATTAAACTATGGGATTTCTTTCTGGGAATCTTCAAGATTTGCTAGGGATATCTCTAGGGCTCAAAAGAGAATTGTGAGGTGCATGCGTCATTTACATCCTCTAACGTCGTGTCGACCATACTTTATTGAAATGGGGTTACTTACGGTCCCGGATCTCTACTTCATGGCTTTGGTCACCTTTGTTAAGAAGAATCCATCATTTTTCTTGACAAATAGGAATGAATATGATCCACATATGGCAATCATGACTAGAGGTAGAAACGAATTACGAGCGCCCTACCATGCTACTTCTTTCTTTGAAAAACGGCCATATTTTAAATGCATAAAGGCATATCGGCTTCTCCCATTGGAGATCAGGAACATTGAGGGGATTAAAAAATTCAAAGGGAAGCAAAAAGCTTTGCTCTCTCAAAATGTTTCTATTCTTTTAATTTTGATCAATAATTTTAGTTATCAATAGATGTAAGATTTTGTCCTCTGTACGGTGTCTTATATTTTGTTGGCTATATGCATATATTCTACTTTTTTGCGACGTTGCTTTTTTACGTTATGTAATCTTGATGGCAATAAAGGAATGAATAAATAAAAAAAATAAATAAATAAATAAAAGTGTTCCATACGGAACACTAAAAAGGAATTTCGTGTGTTAATTAAACATTGCTTTTTGATGGAGAAAAGTACAGCCGGAACCCCAGAATGGCTTGAGAAGTGTTATGGTACATATTCTCCGTCGAAAGCAACTATATGTCGATGGTTTAGTGAACTGAAATGCGGTCGTACAAGCACCGATGATGCACCGCGTTCCCGACGTCCAAATAAGGCGGTCACTCGAAAAAATACAAGAAAATCCACCATATTGTGCTGAACGACCGCAAAGTGAAAGCGAGAAAGATAGCTGACATCGTGAAGATATCAATAGGAGGCGTGAGGCATATTTTACAGGAATATTAGCATATGAAAAAGCTATCCCATCAAAAACATGAAATCTAACAAAAAAAACGCCAAGTCTCGCAACGCAGTCCTTCCACCACAAAAAGTTGTGAGATCTCATGTAAAACCAAGTCAGTTATTTTAGTTAATATCTATGGAAGCATCTGTTCAACAACTTTGTCATAAATTGTTATCTAATTAGTTACCTACCAACATTTAAAGTGACCGTATCAATATTAGACTTCTTTACTTCTATAATAAATATAACGACTTGGCAACGGCAACATAATCACAGAATAATCTATTATTTCGATTGCTAAGTAAGTCTAAACAGTGCACTTAAGAATAAAGTATAATCACATAAGAATAATCTACTATTTAAAATACTTTATTCTTAAGTGCACTGTTTAGACTTACTTAGCAATCGAAATAGTAGATTATTCTTATGTGATTATGTTGCCGTGCGATTGCCAAGTCATTATATTTATTATAGAAGTAAAGGTGTCTAATATTGATACGGTCACTATAAATGTTGGTAGGTAACTAATTAGATAACAATTTATGATAAAGTTGTTGAACAGGTGCTTCCATAGATACTAACTAAAATAACTGACTTGGTTTTACACAAGATCTCACAACTTTTTGTGGTGGAAGGACTGCGTTGCGAGACTTGGCATTTTTTTACATTTTATGTTTTTGATGGGATCTCATTTCTTTTTGTAGGTAGTCCTCTTTTTTTTTCTTCTCGGGTAATATTGCTTGTACGTCAGCTATGGATTTTCTTAAAGCCCACTCCCTGTCTCTATTGGTTTTTCTCAAAGGCTATGATGTAACAATTTTTGACAAGTCTGGACGATAAATGCTTCCAAGTCGATTATATTCAACGATTACGGACTCCTGAGCTTTGATACTACCGAAGTCGACATTAATTAGATGTAATCAGCCCAGACTTGTCATTCTCGAAAGTGCCACGTATGTTTGACCGCATGTGAACACTGAAGAACCGATGGCCATCAGTGCACTGTTTAGACTTAGCCCCTGACTTTTGTGTATGGTAATAGCATAGGCTATACATGTCGGAAACTGTTCGCGATAAATATAAGCTCTATTAATAATTTCAAATTTAGTTTTGACTGGACCAAGCTCGTAAAGATGTTCATTATTAAATGTAATATGTATTTTTTTTTAATTTTATTTATATTTTCAGGATCAACCTTTACTCCTTATACTATACCGACTAAGCCAAGACTCACATCAATATTTCGTCTTAACATGACTTTTGCTCCTATTTTAATAACTATATTTTCTTCTAGCCCTGGTGTCATGGAAGCATCATCTTCATACTTTTTTATAATTAAAATATACTTAAAGTATTTCACTTAACAATTTTTTAATTACACGAAGTAGGTAAGTATATATTATTAAACGAATATATTTGATAAATGAAAAATATTATTAAATATAATATATTAATTAATAAATAATACAAATTATTCATAATTATGAATTTTTTAGTGCTTAATTAACTTTATACGACGTATTATTTACCGGGACTCACGGTTGACCTTGCATTATGCTATGTATGGCTGAGCGCTGCGCGCTCTCCGCGCTTTATCTCAAAAACGGTTAAGCGTATAAAATGTTTAGAACAAAATTTGTAGAGAATTTTATGCTCTACAATTTTCATAATAGATGCAAATATTATTGAAACCATAGGAAGCGAGATATTTGCGAAAAACCGATTTTTGTGACCTTTGACTTTGAATATCTTAAGACGCGGACACGAGATTTTATAAGACTTTTGAGACAACTTTTAGAATGTTTCTACAAGTTTACAGCTTATTATTTCGGGATGTTCAGTTTTTCCTTCCATTATAGGCTAAACACTAACTACATTCAAAATTTGAAGTTTGTGTGTCTGCTAGAAGTACCTTAGAATTTTGATGATCGGTGAGTGTGTCAGTGACAAAATTAAAGAACTTCGACTGGCGATAGTTCGTAAACTATAAGGTATAAATAGTAGGTAATTTAGGAATATAGCTAGTATAGTATGTCCTCTTGGTCACTGAAAATTCAGGTTAGTTCAGTGGCTTCGAGAAAAGGATGGTAGGGCTGTGCTTTCTGCTCGACTTGGCGCTGGCTCCATGGGTGACGTACACTCTCAAAGTTGATCAAAAACTGCATCGTGTCTAAGATTCAGAACACTGTTTGACACTGTTTCGGCGTAATCCAAAGGAGTTGTTGCATCGATTCGTAACAATGGACGAAACATGGATCCACCACTACACGCCCCGAGTCCAATAGGCAGTCCGCAGGGTGGCTGAAACTGTATGAAAGCCGACCGAAGCGTCCAAAAACACAAAAATCAGCTGGAAAGGTTTCGGCAAGTATTTTTTGGAATGCGCGTGGAATAATATTGATCAACTATCTTAAGAAGGGGGCAAACAACCACCGGAGACTATTACGTTGGTTTATTGGATCATTTGAATGGTGAAATCAAGAAAAAAAGGCCACATTTGGCTCGACAAATCGTACTATATGAAAGGTATCCAAATGGTGGAAGATCAATGGAATAAATATATCACTCTTGAAGGAAACTATGTTGAAAAATAAAATAGATTTTTGACAAAAACATAGTTTTGTCTTCAAAAATCTCGGGTCTTTTCACGACATGTAGTAGAGCAGGATCCGTCGTTTTTATAAATAGCCTTCCTTATAATTGTACACTATATTATACCTAAAAGTCAGATTTATATTATTAAAAATTGTATCCTTACCTCTCTCTGGATTTCTATTCCTTAAGTAAACCAACTCTTGCTGCTGGCCTGCCCACAACCCTCTCACACACTCCTTATTAATTTTTATCACTCGAAAGCTCAGGTACCTTTTGTTCAACATTATTATCTTATATTCGTCGTTGCCTTCGTCAAAAACATGCCTGAAATATGTTCAAAAGATTCCTAATTCAATACTGCTATCTTGTATTACGGACAAATATATGATTTAATAACATATAATTGCGACGCCACTGGTATCAGGTAATATATATATATATATATATATATATATATATATATATATATATATATATATATATATATATGTTAGGTGTCAGCATTTACTGTATGAAAAAACCCTCGTTCCGGGCCTGGTTGAAGAGAATTTGAGAATTACGATAGGCCGAACAATGAGAAGGAGAATATTAATTATTGATAATTGTTTTCAGGCAGACTGATTTGTTTAGATTAAGTAAATTAAATTATATGTAAGTTACTATGATTGACATATCTCAAATCACCAAACCATTAACCTTATTTTATGTGACATATATGGCCATATATTACTAAATTGTGTTTATGTAATCGATATATTGGTACGCAGTAATGAGATTTATGTAACAGAGATATTTTGGTACGCACTAGTAAGCATAGTTTAGAAAGCCGAAGTAGACGGCCAGCTTTGTTAGATGTCTGACTGCAATTGTTAATAAAAGTAATTGTTGCCGAAATTGCCCAAAAGAGTGTAATTTAAAATAAAAGCCATCTTGTGCTTTGTCCAACGTGTTGTGGGAGTCCCCTTCCTCTTTTCCCAGTATAAGGTCTCCAGTGTAGGATGATGTTCAATCTAGAATCACTATTTCTTGCTATATGTCCTGCATAATTCCACCTTAGAGTGGTAATTGTTTCAACTACGTCTTTCATTCCTGTTGTTCGTCTAATCCACTCATTGGTCTTTCTGTCCTTCAGACATATGCCAATCATTTGCCTTTCCATAGCCCCTTGTGTGGTAGCTACTTTTTTTATTGTTTGTTTTATCTAAGTTCAAGTTTGGCATCCATATGTAAGCGATATATTAATCGAACAACAATCAAATAAGGATATATTAATCGAACATTTTTGATCCAAGTTTTAGGGGAATATTCTTATTTTAAAATATATATGATAGTTTTCCGAATGCCGTCGATCGAAGCCTTCTCCTTCTATATATTTCACTCACTTGGTTTTCTCTTCCTAGTGGCCCAGGTAAATATATTTTTCGACGTTTTCGATGTGGCAGTTATTAATTGTTATGTGTGGGTCCTCGTTACATATGATTTGGGTCTATTGCAGAATTATTTTTAGGCATACTCTATTTGATTTCCTCCAATTCCCTTAACATATGTTGTAAGTCCTTTGAACTTTCTTCTATGATAATAACATCGTCAGCAAATCGCCCAATGTACGATCGTATCAAAGGCGTTATAGAAATCAACAAAAACGAAGCAAACATTCAAATTATATTCAAGTAAATTTTCTATTAGTATTCGCATTGTCAGGAGATGATAATAAGTGTCAAAATTTTTCCTAAATGCAGCCTGCTCCACAGGTTGGTATTCATCTAACTTTTTTGATATTCTGTTTGTTATGATTTTGGAGAAAAGTTTATATACCTGGGAGGGTAGACTAATAGGTCTATAGTTCTCTAACAGACATACCTCAAAGCTAACAAACTGGGCGTACCACTCAACACCGCATTCCTCCACGCCGGATCGCCCTCATGGCTTATCACCAATTCCTTTTCATGCTTACAGATGGCGTCATATAAAGCGGGAAGAATTTCGTACTCGTCTGGCGACATAAAATGATCTTGGTGAAGTTTTAACGACATACGGACAGCTGGCGCCACCACGGTTCTTAAGAGATCCATGTCGGTGAACACCCATTCGTCTCTGGCACAGGTTATGCGAAAATCACCTGTAAAATGGAAAATCGGAATTAAATTGGGTAATTATGAATTTTGTTTTGTACAAAGTGTTACCGCCTAATCTATTGTACCTTTAAATAATGCATGTAAGCCGTAAAGAAAAAACTCAACGCTTGAAACCATATTTTGCGAAACAGCACCCAAAGTTCTTCTTCCTAATAAGCTTAAAGCAAAACATAGTAATATAACTCTTTGTTTTTTTGAGACGTTTCCTCTTTTATCTAAACAGTAATGAATCCATTCTCCTAAAAAAGATAAAGTATTATATGGTGAAATATAGCTATACCTGTGACTACTAGTGGGTACGTTAGGCTATTAGGGATTGGGTCGTTGCTCACCATGTACGTGTAAAAACATCGACTTTGTCATTCCGTTGTGCTGGATATCGTAGTCTTCGTCAATATTATAGTTGAAAACGGGATCCAAGTCGACAAAATTAGGCTTCCAAATTGTCCTCAATGTTTTGTTTATCACTTCCGAATTTAACCATTCTTCTAGCTTTTGCGACCGAACGGTGTAGAAAATTATACTCTAAAAATGACATCATATTACAAATTAGATTTAAAATAACCGGTCAAGGGCAAGTTGAACTTGCACAATTAGTGTTCCGTACGTTGATTGTTTTTAAAATAAAAAATTTTGTTAGGGTTATATAAAATGATCAGTGACTTCACAAAACACACCCCAAATGAGTTTTCAACAAAGTTTGTTTCCAATCTTCACTGAAAACTGGTGACCTTGAAATTTTCGTTTTTTTCTATACCAGATAAATTATTAAAGGTAATGATAATTTTCGTTCAATCTATACCCCGCGGAGAATATTCCAGGTTTTTTTCAAAATTTTTTGATCAGTACTTTTCGAAATAAGGTAAGGGACAGCGATTTTTCACGATTTTTTAAAAGTAATACGAAGAAAAGTGTGCGCAAGTATTACATTATATATATATATACTTTTTACTCGTGTTTTCACAAGCTTTCATTTGACACCACACTCGATGACCTAGTAAAAAAATTTTTTTTTTTCACTTCCGATTTCACCCCTCAAAACGAATCCCTTAAGGGGGTCACTACCGAGAAAAATGAAAAAAAATACGTTTTTCGTTTTTTTCCATTTTTATAATCTACAATCATTTCTGCACAAAACAATCCAACCCCCACAACTATACGATGAGTATAAGTGCCTGAAATTTTTATATAAAGTAGTCAAGGTATGAGCCATCAGTCAGTATCGCCAAGATATGAGTCCCGCTCAGCCTTCGCCTAGCTTCGCACTACGCACCTTTCAATATACCACCCCATTCCACCCATTATGAAGTTATTATTATTTTCACTATTATTATTATTATCCCACTTTTTATTAACAATGCTTAGGAATAATTATATAACACTATTTACTATATACAAATAAAAAACTTTATTTTTACAAAAATATTTTGAAATACTATTTACTATATACAAATAAAAAACTTTATTTTTACAATAATATTTTGAAAAGTAATAATAAGATTTTATTATTTTGTTATACTTTTTTTTAACTAAAATGAACCCGCTTCATATGACGGGCCGTCTTTTTTTTCTAACTTCTTAAATTTTTCTTCTAAACTTTTTCTTGCTCTTGAAATTTTTTGCCTCTCGCATTTCGATGCTTGTTGTAAGTCTTTCTCGGCTTTCACTATTCTCAGTTCATCTTCCTTCATCAGCCCAGCAATTGTAAATTTTCCAGGGTCAATGAAAAGTTTTTCAAGTACTCGGCAGCGGGAAATATTACCTTCATTGAAGCAGCATAGTGCATCATATGCACCTAATTCTAGTGTGCTTTTCTCTACAAAAAATATTTTTTGGGCATCTAACCCACAATGCATTATTATAGCTTTCGTTTGTTTTGTGTCTTACCGTGAACACATTTGTCTAACAGGGCTGGATTCGCCAGGTCCCTGAAGACAGGTTTCAAAATTTCCATTACTACTTTTGGTAGATGAAAATGCTTTGAGTGCTCATATAATTTTTTTTTTCTGCCTGGGCCTTGAGGAACTTACACCAGTCCAAGCTGCATAAATTGTGTACCGGATTCTGGTAGTTTGAGCCGAGATGAAAAAATTCTGCCCATACTGCTTTTTTTTCATCTCAGCCAAGCTGCCAACGTTTCTTCGTATGGCTAAGCCATAAAACTTCTGAATGTCGTTTATTGCCACATCCGTGAGTCTGCCCTTTCCTCCTATCGGCTTTCCATCTTGCAGTTTTTTGGACGTGTAGGAAGTTTTTAGCTTTCTGAGTCTAGATCCCATCCTTTTTTGTACATGTCCTATACATTCTAACTTCTGAACTAAGAGACTATCTCCGTAAGGGTTTTGTTCTACAACCTTCAAGAAACCCTTTGAGTCTCCATCACCTAAGTAGTGAGAATATCTCACATTGTATTTGTCCATTGACCTCAGGAAAATTTGCTCTGCACCAGCTGCTTCCATAGCCCCACTGGTACCACTATGATTGGCTATGCAATTTTCATTATGTGTATTCTGAAATTTTAGTGGACAACGACAGTGTTTGGAGAGTACCACAATATCCACTATTTTGCCTGAGTCAGTACTCGCAGCAGAGACCACGCCATTCAAAGAAGCAATAGTAACAGAAAACAGGAAAAAAATTTGTAACTATGTAAACAAAAACAATCTCTCACGTAAAATATAACCAAAACAAAAAAAACTAAAAAAAAAAAAATTTGGAAAAAAACATATTTTGTTGTAAACAATCAGTGTTGCCAAACTTGTTTTTGCAAAAAAAAAGAAGACAAACACTCTAGAAATAAATTTAAAAAAGTTGATTATAACAAAAAAAGCAGTCAAAACTACAACTTTTTAGTTTTTCGGCTCTCCTGAAAAATTGACTTTTTTGTACATTTGCCCCATTATCTTCAAAACTATAAAAGTTATTGAGCTATTTTTTTTTTAAATATCCATGGCAACACTGTCTACAGTTCGGACTAAGGAAATGTCAAACGAAACAGCTGGTAATTTACCGCGTCAATTCAAACATACAAATAAAATTCATGAACTTTCAAAATTTCTAGAAAATGTAATTTAAATTATTTCTTTAAACCCTTACTCCCATTAAATTATATAATAATAAAATAATAAGTGTGCAAAGTTTCGTTGAAATAGGATGAACGGTTGCTGAGAAAATGGGTTTTACTTTTCAATGTAAATTGACCTCGGTAGTGACCCCCTTAAGTCAAAATTTATGTTACGGTGATATAAAATGATCAGTGACTCCACAAAAACACACCCCAAATGAGTTTTCAACAAAGTTTATTTCCAATCTTTACTGAAAATTGATGACCTTGAAATTTCTGTTTTTTTATATACCAGATAAATTATTACAGGTAATGCACTCGTGATAATTTTCGTTCAATCTACACTCCGTGGAGAATATTCCAGAATTTTTTCAAAATTTTTTGATAAGTACTTTCCAAGATAAGGCGGAAGGACAGCGATTTTTCGCGATTTTTTAAAAATAATACAAAAAAAAGTGCGCGCAAGTATTACATTATATATATATATATATATATATATATATATATATATATATATATATATATATATATCAGTTTAAAGTTATCATCCGTCTGATGAAGACATTGTATGTCGAAACAATTGTTACGGTTTATAAATATAGTGGAATTCTAAAAACATCTATTGTTTTACTTCGGTATTAATATATATATATATATATATATATATATATATATATATATATATATATATATATATATATATATATATATTTTACTCGTGTTTTCACAAGCTTTCATTTGACACCACACTCGATTACCTAGTAAAAAAATTTTTTTTTTTCACTTCCAATTTCACCCCCCAAAACTAACCCTTTAAGTCAAAATTTAACTTTCAAAACTACATGGCTCTGATGAGGCCATCAATTCCTATATTACTACCAAATTTTAACTTTCTATGACAAATAGTTTCGGAGAAAATCGGGTGTGACAGACAAACGGACAGACAGACGGACTGACACCGAAGTGATCTTATAAGTGTTTCGTACGGAACACTAAAAAAAACTGAACTTTTAACCAAATTAAAAGGTGGCCGAAAGCGGTCAGCAGAAAACCGGAACTAAGTTTTACAAAGGATATTGCCCCTTTAATATCTTCTTTTAGGTTGTTTTTGCAGGAGTTATTTTAAATAGAAACGAAAACCCCAAAAGAGGCAAGAAGACCTTACCAAACAACTACCCACCAGTCGCACTGCTTTCAATAATATCGGAAGTTATGGCAAAGGCTCAGCAGAAAATCAGCACCTTCAAAAATATCCTGAAGGATTGAAAATAATTAGCGACCATCATTTCGTAAATAAAGATCAACAGGAGATCTTCTAACTTACGTAACACATGTTTGAAACAACCCAATTGAACACTTTGGAGAATCTCGAGCGGTGGCACTCGATATATCCAAGGCATTCGACCGTGTTTGGTACAATGTCTGAGTAGCCGATGTCCGAGCGTTCAAAGTGAATGAAAAGATAAGCGTCCTGTCATCTGCAAACCTTTGATTTCCGGTCTTTCCCAGCATTTATGTAAATGAGAAAGAGAGTAAAAGACAGTATAAACCACACCGGGCACACCGGCGTTGATAGTGAAGGTGTTTTTGTAAAGAAATCCGTCGACTGCCACTCTTACAGAACGCTCTCTGAGAGAACTTTTCAGACACACCACAAGAGCGTAGCTTAGCCAATAGTTCACCGTGCCAAACACGGTCGAATGCTTTAGATATGTCAAGGCAACCGCTCGAGATTCTCCAAAGTGTTCAATTGCGTTGTTCCAAACATGTGTCACATAAGTCAGACGATCTCCTGTTAATCTATGTTTACGAAAGCCATACTGGTGATCGCTAATAATGTTGAATCCTTCAAGATATTTTAGATGCTGATTGATAGCCTTTTCCATGACTTTCGATATTATTGAAAGCAGTGTGACTGGTCGGTAGTTATTTGGCAAAGTCTTCTTGCCTTTTTTAGGTATCGGCTGAACTGTGGCACATTTCCAGCACGAAGGAAATATTCTCCCTCTGTAGGATAGGTTGAAAAGTCTACAGAAAACTGGTGTTAGTTCCCTCGCACAGTTTTTAAGAACTATGGCAGGTATTCCGTCAGAGCCAGAAGCTTTTTTGATGTCTAGCTTCATTAAAATACGTTTTATGATACGCCGTCTGAAGACAATATCGGGCATCCTTGAATGCACTATGGGAATAGTAGGTGGTGTTTTTCCTTGGAAATTGACAGTAGAATTTGAAGCAAAGAGTTCAGCCAACAAGTTCGCTTTCTCAACAGGTGTCGTTGCCAGGCCGTGTGAGTGGTGGTATTGTGGATTTAGTGAAATTTTGACTAACTGCCTTAGCGACTGCGATAATTTCTTTGCATATCTTCCGGGCACGAACAAAGGTGTTACGATTTTTGGTGTTAGGATTTTCACGCCATTGTCGGTAAGCAAGATGTTTAGAAGCAACAGCTTCCATACCAGCTAAAATAGCATCGGAATCCTCCCTGGAGCAGTCAGATGGGTCGTCGGACGAAAACAAACGTTTAAAACTAAGGGAAAGTTCGAAAATATTCCATGAGATCTTCCCATTTAGCAGATTTGTAGTGCCAAATCTTGCGCGGTTTAGCACGAACATGTTGCAGGCATAGCAAAGAGAGCTTCTCAAAAGCTAGGATTTTTATTTCAAAGTAGAAAGCTTTACACTCCATAACTGTTAATTCAAAAAACCCATTCATCTTCAATATAAGAATTACCAAGAATGTATAAAAAAAGACCTGTTTGTAGTAGAAGTTTAAAGCAAATATTTACTACCTAAATATTTGTTAAATTATAAACAAATAAAATAAAATTATTTTGTCTCGGTATCTATCCGTTGGCCACCAATCATTACGGAAATTTATTTTATCTGTGATTGGCCAAATGCTTAAGGCAGTAATGTACTGAAAAGTATATGAGTATATTACTGATTGCACCAAATACGTATTGATATTTTGTGGCTCTTAGTCTCAGGTAAATTCACAACTTTCCACGAGAAAAAATCTCCACCATATTGTCAAGTCAAACAGCTTTTCTTTTATACCAGATAAATGATCAAACGTACTGCAGTCGTGATAATTTTCGCTCAATCTACACTTTATGGAGAATATTCCAGAATTTTTTCGAAATTTTTTAAATAGTACTCTTAGAGACAGGGTGGAAGGACAGCGATTTTTAACCATTTTTTTAAAATAATACAAAGAAAAATATGCGGAAGTATTACATCATGTATATTTTTAAACTCGTGTTTTTACAAGTTTTCATTTGACATCCCACTCTATGACCTTGTAATTTCTTTTTCACTTCTGATATCATTCCGCAATATTTGTGCCATATTTCAACTTTCTATAGTTTCGGAGAAAATCTGGTGTCACAGACAGATACCATAATGATCCTATACGTACGGAACACTAAAAAAAGAAAACAAAAGAAATATACCTTAACATAATATGACACAAGTACTTTTCTGAATTCAAACACTTGCAGCATGGACACTACACTATTGTCAGATATACTGTAGCCTTCTAGAATGTACTTTGCAGCTGTGACTTCCCATGCTAACCATCTCTGACTAAAAGCTGCGTTTATACTGAGCATGTTGGGTAAGTGGCCTGTGTCGCAACAACAGCATCCTTAAAATTATAAAAATATTTTAGCTTTTCCAAAGTAATTGAGTAGTAATTTTTTTAAATAATTTTTTTCACTTAAAATTTTATAGCTTCTTTATATCTCACCGTCGTTTGCTTCCACTCCTTCCGTTATGGCTTCTACCTCCCTCTGTTGGCAGTAAGTACCCCTAAATTCAAGCCCTCTCATTTGAAATGTGACTAACCCGTTTCCCATTTCTATAATGTGAACTAAACAATTCAAATAGTCGGAAGCCATGACGAAAACATCGCCCTGGTTGACAGGTCCCCATCTAAAACATAATATAAATTAATATATCCTACATATAAAACACACTAAAAGGTTTTTTAAGGCCTCTCCAGACGGCCAATCTTTACTACCAATTATGGAGGCTTTGGCTAAATGAAAAATCACGGTTCTTGGCATGAAACAATGTCAAATTGGAATGGTCGAATGCATTCAATTTTATCACCTCGACGAGTAATGATCCCTATAGATATCCCGTGCAATCGCAGGTGAAACGTAAGAAATTCACTTAGATCTGACACAGACTAATCCCAAGAACCAAGATTTTCTATCATTCAAATAAATTTATCACATATCTCACACTATTGATATATCAATACCCATGAGATTTGCCAATAAAATTCGACTGTTTAAGGAAGCCTTTACCAACTTTTTAAGACTAAAATTGCGTCAAGATTTCTACGGATTTCACTTCCATTACTTTCTATACGAGGGCGGATTGAACAGTCTGGTAAAAAAACAAGGTATATAACATATTTTTGCGACAACAAAAAGTTATTTCTCAACATAATCTCCATTGGGCTCGATACATGTGGTCCAGCAAGATTCCAATTTTTTTGTTCCCTAGGAAAAAAAATTATCTCGAATTGTGAAAAATACCTATTTACAGCACAGATAACCTCTTCATTAGACGAAAATTTCTTCCCTTCAGGCCAATTTTTAGATAAGCAAACAGAAAAAGTTACTTGGGGCCTTGGGGAATAAGGTGGGTGGAGAACTGTTTCGAAGTCCGGCTCGTGTATTTTTGCCATTGCAAGGGCCAACGTGTCAGCAGGCGCATTGGTGAACGAGCACTTTTTCGCGATAATCTTGGTCGCTTCTGCTTCAACTCACTACGCAAATAGTCCAACACCGTTGCGCAATAAGAGCCAGTCGATCATGATGATACCCTGTGAGTCCTATCAATTTATTTGGTAATAAAACTGTTTTCGCTTTTTTTGTTGTACTTTTACCTTCGCCAACCCACTGTTTTGATTGCATTTAACTCTCTGAGATGTAATAGTGGATCTACGTTTCGTCTATAATCACAAAAGGCCCCAGAAGTCCTTCGGATTACGATGTAACTTTTCCAAATATGACTTTGAAAGGTTCTTCTATGTGCGTTTTTGGTCTGGAGTCCACAAACGCGAAACCCATTGTCCACGCAACTTTCTCATTTTCGAAACTTCATGCAGGATATTAAATACCCGTTGATATGAAATGTCTACTATCCCAATAATCGTGCAAAGTTTAACGCAACGATCTTCCATCACGATATCATAAACCCATCATGACCGTGATCACCATTTCTTCAGAAGAAACTCCAATCGGGCGTCCTGAACGAGCAGTATCTGCAGTGCACGTTTAAATTCATTTATCCAATAAAAAATAGTCTTGAGTGTTGGTGCGGTACCTATGAACTTCCTTCAGTTCAGTTTCTATCTGGGCCGCGGTCCATTTTTTTAGATAAAAATCGTGTAACACCGACAATTTACGATAGCTGCTAACAAACAACTGCGGGTTGCATCTGTTTAAGACAACCCTTATAAAAATCACGCTTACCAACACTCATGCCGCTTAACAAAATTCCTCGCCATATCGTTGAAATTTACCAGACTTATCGATCCACCCTCGTACACTAACTATACCATTTTATAGTCACGCCAACGAGAAAGATGAAATTACATTGACGAAACCATAAAATAATCAAAACCAGTTTACATAGAGTTCAACGGAAGGTAAAATGGGGCCAAAAACCAATAAAAAAGTAAATATTTACCTGCCAATTGCCAGATCTCCACACAAAGAATGCTGAAGAGACCTGGTTAGATGTTCATAAAAAGATCGAGTTCAAATTATTGTCATCAGCTCCCAAATTTCTATCTAGGTGTGAAGATAGAGGCGTATTACTAAAAAATAATAAAGCAAAGTCTAAAAAAATTTTACATTTCAGCTGTAAATAGGCGGAACCGGCGTATAGGCGAGGCAGCACGTAATTTGAAGTCAACCAACACAGGAGGAACAATGTTTTATTTGGGAAGGTTTAAGCCACGCCAAAAGTAGTAAAATTGAGTTGAAGTTATCAAATGGGTGTACTTAATCACGCAGGTAAAACCACGGTAAAACCACGGTAAACATTAAAACACAATAGCGACAGTCCGACTCGGCTCCTTTGATCTCAAAGAGTTCGAGTTTGTAATGATCACATGACCTGTCGCCATATTGCAGGCATGACGCCCGCGAGTTCTTGAAATATTCAAATTCCTTCTTTCAAGAAAAATCCTGTTCTGTAGAATAAAAATGAATTTTGCTCCTGTTCTGAAGAAAAAAAAAACGAGAAAAGAGAAAAAGTTTTTTTTAGAAACATTTTTTATTAAGTTCTTATTAAAACAGATATACAAAAACAGCGAAAAAGGCAAAAAAATATAAAGCAAAAATACATTTGGCTTCAACGCTTTTTGCACGTTATTCATCTATCTCATGGTTGAATTTATACTTATACTACTCAACTAATAGAGATATTGTCGGGCGGGGGAGATTTTCATTTTGAGAATATATCTCTGCACACCTTCAGCTTCACGCGTATAATATCAGCAATCATGCTCCTTATGTTTCAGCGAATCCCAGTAATCTGGAGAGATTGAAAATAATTATAATCAGTGGCGGCTCCTCTAGAGGAGCACATGAGCACGTGAACCCTCTGTCAACAACAAGACAAAATGCAAATTATTTTGTATTATACCTTAGTCATACAAACGTCTTTTAAAGAAGTGAACCTTCCCTACAAATGGACAAGAACAATTTATAACAACCCTAATACTTTATGTACCGTTAAACCTCGAGTTGTCACTGAAGCTCCCTAAGCTCACAAAGCTGGCAAACTATGTCTCTCTCTAATACGAAGATGTAAATTCGTCGTTTTTCTCTCTCCATGGTTCACACTTACTTGGTGATCTTGCGGATTTGGATTGGGATAGAAGCGTCGTGTTGATTCGTTTATATTTTACATCTAATCTCAGCGGCTCCAGTCAGAGTAGTTAAATTTGGTTTTAGCGCTCAATATTTTGCAATAAAGGGTGTATTATTAGTATTAAGTCGTGAATGCAATTACAAACAGACATAAACTGATTATAATTGATGTAATGAACGAAAAAATGGATGCACAGCCGGGATGTAGTAAATTGTTAGGCGTTAAAACAAACTTTGAATATACAGTGAATTATTTAAAACAAAATTTTTCGAAGTTGCCTTTAGAAGACAAACTTAAAGTGAAAGCTGCGGCAAAACCGATTCCGAATCTTAATATTATTCATGTAAGTAAGGGACAAAAACGCGCGTTCAAAAGAGGTTTTAAAAGTGAATTATACGAAAAACATAAATTGCTATGCGGACGCAGTGTTAAAAGTAGCTTGTTTTGTTTTCCATGTTTGCTATTTGCATCTGAAAGTGACGAAGCGAGTTGGGTGAAAAGTGGGGTAGTTGATCTGGCACACTTATCACAAAAAAT
The DNA here is from genome assembly GCA_019049505.1 of Pachyrhynchus sulphureomaculatus. NCBI lineage: Eukaryota > Metazoa > Arthropoda > Insecta > Coleoptera > Curculionidae > Pachyrhynchus > Pachyrhynchus sulphureomaculatus. The sequence goes on from CM032449.1 coordinate 181,057,544, forward strand.
TATAAAGCATGAAGTTCGCAGGTTCATATAAATTCGCAGTTAGAACTAAGACTTTTGGGAAAAGTTGATATAAAACAACAACTGGATAGTGCCTACAGAAGACGTATCGAAAAACATGACAATGTATTGAAAAACAGATACGTTTTGTCGAAAATTATAAATTGTATAAAGTTCTGTGAGTGTTTCGAATTAGCTTTGCGAGGACAAAATGAAAGGGATGGTTCGCAAAATGCAGGCATTTTCAAAGGTCTAATCAATTTTAGTGCAGAGTTGGATCTGGCTTTAAAAGAGCATTTTGAAAAATCTACGGTCTCCAAAGGTACTTCGAAAATAATTCAGAACGAATTATTAAATTGCATGCTGCAAGTCTGCCGTGAATATATAAAGAATGAAATAGCAGACGCCCAATTCATCTCTGTTATAGCAGATAAGACCATAGATATTTCTTGTAAGTTTCAAATGGTAGTAGTTTTCAGATACACAAAGACGGTACCCCAACTGAACGATTTTGGGCTTTTTTTTGAATCCACAAGATCATAATGCAATTAGTTTAGCAAATTGTATTAAAGACGTTTTGCTCAAAGTTACAGATACACCAAATAAATTAATTTCACAAAAGCTATGATGGAGCAAATGTTATGAGTGGCCGCTATGGTGGAGTAAACAGAATTATTCAAGATGATTACACAGCCCCACAAAAAAAAAAGTGGGGTATACTTTTGATGCGATATATCAGATCCGTAGTATTTTTGCCCGCTGATCACGAATCTGACGTCAGAATATCGCCATCACATCTCAATTTTTTTCTAACCTCAAAAAATAGGTAAAAATTAGTAAAAATTAGGAAAAATATACTCCTAAAAAATTGATTCAACCTTTTTCATGAATCCAAAGATGTATTAATATGTATTCGGACACGCTAAGCTAATATTCATCGGTTGGATTAAGCCATACAGTTCTGTTTTCTTTCTAACCTCAATAAATCAGACAGATATAGTGCTTCTCGAATGCAAAAACGAATTCAAATTAAAATTTAACCGATTCTTACCAAATTTGGTACACGGGGATTTTTTGGGTCGCTGATCACGAATCTGAGGTTGGATTTGCAAAATTCAAGATGGCAGATATTTTCGCGCCATTTTGAACGCCGAGAAAATTCATCACACGTGGTGACGGTGGGCAACGGTGTTACTCCACTAGCAGGCAGAGTCCCTGGATAACGACTTAGATGCCGTCATGGCAGGTAGAAGAAAGAGAATTACGATGCAGGGACTCGGAAACCCAGTATCGGCGGTTGGTCAGGGTGGGAAAGCGGGCCCGCAGCCGTCCTCATCCAGCGACCGTAGCTCTTCATGTGTGGGTGACTTGGCTTATGTAGAGTATAATGCTACAAGAAAACGGTCTCACGGTACAAGGACTTTTCATAAGTGCGATAAAAACAGTGATTCATTTTGTTATATTTGCTGTCAACACGTATTTAGTAAAATGGGGTCACCGATAACGGATAATATTAAAACCTTATATAAGGATTGTTTTAACATTGAAATACAGCACCAGGATACAGATTGGGTTCCCCACATCATTTGCAGTTCTTGCAAAATAATGTTGTACATCAATAAGAAGGCGATTAAATATTCCAGACCAGCAATATGGAATAGACCATACAGTGAAAATGATTGCTACTTTTGTATGAATGTTGTATCTAGGCATAACCGAAAAAATAAAAGCACTATTACTTATAACGATGTTTCGACAGTAACAAGACCAACTAAACTAATTCCGCCTCCTGAACCACTTGATGCTGATGTTATGGAAACAAATGATTTCACCTTATCAGTTCATGCCGAAAACATTGAGACTGTCGAAAAAGATTCAAACACTGTTACTAATGAATGTTCTAGTGACAACCTATCATATACTAGTGACACAGATAAAGAATTTCTACCATACAACCGTAAACCAGAACCAATACTCGTATCACAGTCAGAACTTAGTGATCTAGTCAGAGATTTAGGCTTATCCAAAGATGGTTCAGAGCATCTTGCTTCCTTTTTAAAGAAAATACATTTACTTAAGCCAGAAGCTACGATTTCTTATTATAGAAACAGAGATGAAGAATTTCGAAAATATTTCACAATGGACGAGGAATTGTCACTTTCATATTGTACCGATGTAAAAGGTCTAATGGATGAATTTCAAAATAACTCATACGATCCTGAAGAATGGAGACTGTTCATTGATTCTTCTAAACGGAGCATTAAGGCAGTTTTGCTGCATAATACCAACGTTTACGCTCCCATTCCGATTGCTCATTCCACAGTTATGGAAGAGCAATATGAAAAAATGAAGCAGCTTTTGATAAAAATAAAATATGCTGATCATAACTGGAAAATTTGTGGAGATCTGAAAATTGTAACAATATTGCTTGGCCAACAGTCAGGGTTTACACTTTATCCCTGTTATAAATGTCTGTGGAATAGCAGAGACAGGGAACGTCATTATAAGAAAAAAATTTGGCCAACAAGAGAATCGTTCACTCCTGGTGAAAATAATGTATTGTTTCCACCATTGGTAGATCCAGGAAAAGTTCTTATTCCCCCGCTTCACATTAAGCTTGGACTTATGAAGCAATTCACGAGAGCATTAGATACAAACGGCCCATGTTTCAAATATTTGCATAAAAAATTTCCGAAATTTTCTGAAGCTAAAATTAAGGCAGGCGTATTTGACGGGCCACAAATAAGAAAATTGTTTCAAGATTCATTATTTTGTTACTAAAATGAATAAAGTTGAAAAAGCTGCTTGGCTTAGTTTTAAAGAAGTCGCAACAAACTTTTTGGGAAATAATAAAAGTCCTAAGTACAAAGAAATAGTCGAGAAAATGGCAAAAAATTTCCTGGACTCCCACATCGATGATTTCCCAGATAATCTTGGTGACTACAGTGAGGAGCAAGGGGAACGTTTTCACCAAGATCTGAAAATCATAGAAAATCGGTATCAAGGACGATGGGATGACCATATGCTAGCGGACTATTGCTGGTCGCTAAAAAGAGAAACAAGTCCTCAAAAGCGTTTGGGCAGAAAGCCTTTGAATAGGTCATTCGCGGAAAAAAGAACAAGATACAGCCAAAAAAAGGAAAGTTAGGCGCGGGTCTAACCTTCGCAATTCTAGGGCTTAAGGGTCTACTATTTCAGAGTATATGGTTTAAAAGTACTGGTTTTGAGTTTATTGGGTCTCATTTTTAAAGTTACAGGGTTATTGAGGTCTATTTTTTGAGGTTACAGGGTGTGGGAGTCTAAGGTTTCAGGGTTTAGGGTTTAAGAGTATCAGGTTTGAGGATTCCCCAACTGTATACCAAATTTGGTAGGAATCGGTTGGTTTTCAAAAATTTTGTCCGCCATCTTGGATCCGCCATTTTGAATTTTGCAAATCCGACCTCAGATTCATGATCAGAAACCCAAAAAACCCCCGTGTACCAAATTTGGTAAGAATCGGTTGAATTTTAATTTGAATTCGTTTTTGCATTCGAGAAGCACTATATCTGTCTGATTTATTGAGGTTAGAAAGAAAACAGAACTGTATGGCTTAATCCAACCGATGAATATTAGCTTAGCGTGTCCGAATACATATTAATACATCTTTGGATTCATGAAAAAGCTTGAATCAATTTTTTAGAAGTATATTTTTCGTAATTTTTACCTATTTTTTGAGGTTAGAAAAAAATTGAGATGTGATGGCGATATTCTGACGTCAGATTCGTGATCGCATCAAAAGTATACCCCACTTTTTTTTTTGGGGCTGTGTTATAAATACGGCTATTATGTTCACTGTTATGTTCATCAATTAAATTTAATTTTAGCTCATGCAACTAGCCAGTATGCAGAAGTACGTATTTTCTTTTCTAATATAACAGATATTACAAATTTTTTTTCAAATTCTCCTCAGCGGGTTGAAATATTAAAGGAAGTTGTACACTGCTAGATTCCAAGAACTTCTACGACGTAGTGGCTTTTGAAAAGTAAAGCTATAAATATTATTTTTGAGAACAGAGAAGCACTTATCGAATGAATGGAGAAGGTAGAAAATACTTCGAAACAATCTACCACAATTAATCAAGCCTCTGTAATCCGTAGAATGGCTAACATTTTTTCATAAAATTATGCCACACACCGATATCCTATATAACAGTTTGCAAAAATCGACTTCTAATCCTGCACAGCAATTAATATATTTGAAAAATGTATAGCGACTGAAAGACAAAATGCTGAAGAAATTCCTACTTTAATTGAAGATGTAGTTCATTTTCAGAATAAAAGACGTAAGGAAGATCCTTATTTAACGAAAGTAGTTGCAGCAAAAGTGATTATATATTAATTCAAATTAAGGAAAGGTTTTCATTTAATAGTGATGTAAGTGGTTCGCTTCTGTTTACGTGTTCTAAGTTCTCGGAGTCTGAAAATAAATTCCCATCGCACTATTTAAATGATATAGTTCAGGCATATCAATTTTTGGACAAAATTAGATTACAAACTGAACTTGAACTTATTTATAAACGGCCAGATTTTAGAAATTTGCCAGGAGGGGTGCATTGTTTGTTGTGTTGAAAATAATTTACAAAATGTATTTTCTGCAATGTGCATTTTACTGCAGCTAATTATTACCATTCGGATGACAACTGCTGAAGCTGAAAGAAATTTCTCCACTTTAAAAAGAATTAAGACTTTTTCAGAAGTACCATGAATGAAGAAAGACTTTCAGCATTGGGAATGTTGTCAATAGAAAAGAAAATGATAGAAGATATTAGTGATTTTAATCAATTAATGATTTACAAATTTGCAAATTTAAAAAATCGCCGTATGTACTTTTCGTTTAAACATTGTGTTTAGAATGTTCAGCTTACAGTTAGATGTTGTAAACAAAACAATGAATTTTGCTATATTTCTGATATAGACTGCATTTTCTTTCGTCAAGTGTTGTATATTATTTATGTTCGCGTTTAGACATATGTGTCAATACACCGCACCCACCCATTTGCCTGTTATAGTTAAACCTTCTATATTGGTAAGTGATTTTATATTTGATATTATGTTTAACCTATTGACCACTGATTAATATTAGGTAATGTATTTTCATTTGTGACCATGGACCTTAGAAAACTTTAAAATGTCTTCTGGGTATGAATAGATACATAAGATTTAAAATTAAGTAGGTATCTGGAAATCGTGTTTTCACGCTCTTATTGGCTCATAATGCTACAAACAACATAGCCTTGTGAGGTATGTGAACCACCACACCAAATTCCATCACGAGCCGCCACTGATTATAATTATCATTTTAAGATCTTCTAAACTTAAATATAACTCTTTTACAAATAAAATGTATCTCTAGTATGAAAACACAATTATCATAATCTTTATATAATATATCGCATAATAGAAATAAAGAATTATGAATAACTTATCTTTTAGGATCTCTGGGAAATCTAAAAAACTAATTCCTTCGGAGATACCACATATATTTTTACAAGCACTAACCGCACGACTAAAACTTTCTCTTGACGTCTTTTTAGTGTTCCGTACGGAACACTTATAAGATCACTTCGGTGTCTGTCCGTCTGTCTGTCCGTCTGTCACACCCCGATTTTCTCCGAAACTACTTGTCATAGAAAGTTGAAATTTGGTAGCAATATAGAAATTGATGGCCTCATCAGAGCCATGTAGTTTTGAAAATTAAATTTTGACTTAAGGGGTTAGTTTTGGGGGGTGAAATCGGAAATGAAAAAAAAAAATTTTTTTACTAGGTAATCGAGTGTGGTGTCAAATGAAAGCTTGTGAAAACACGAGTAAAAAATATATATATAATGTAATACTTGGGCTCACTTTTCTTTGTATTATTTTTAAAAAATCGCGAAAAATCGCTGTCCACCCGCCTTATCTCGGAAAGTACTTATCAAAAAATTTTGAAAAAATTCTGGAATATTCTCCACGGAGTGTAGATTGAACGAAAATTATCACGAGTGCATTACCTGTAATAATTTATCTGTTATATAAAAAAAACAGAAATTTCAAGGTCATCAATTTTTCAGTAAAGATTGGAATAAACTTTGCTGAAAACTTATTTGGGGTGTGTTTTGTGAAGTCACTGATCATTTTATATCACCGTAACATAAATTTTGACTTAAGGGATTCGTTTTGAGGGGTGAAATCGGAAGAGAAAAAAAAATTTTTTTACTAGGTCATCGAGTGTGGTGTCAAATAAAAGCTTGTGAAAACACGAGTAAAAAATATATATATAATGTAATACTTGCGCACACTTTTCTTCGTATTACTTTTAAAAAATCGTGAAAAATCGCTGTCCCCTACCTTATCTCGAAAAGTACTGATCAAAAAATTTTGAAAAAATCCTGGAATATTCTCCACGGGGTATAGATTGAACGAAAATTATCATTACCTTTAATAATCTATCTGATATATAAAAAAACAAAATTTCAAGGTCACCAGTTTTCAGTAAAGATTGGAAACAAACTTTGTTGAAAACTCATTTGGGGTGTGTTTTGTGAAGTCACTGATCATTTTATACCACCCTAACAAAACTTTTTATTTCAAAACAATCAACGTACGGAACACTAATTGTGCAAGTTCAACTTGCACTTGACCGGGTATTTTTTCAATTATAACGTCAAACGAGTCATTTGGAAAATTAGTAATAATGAATCTCGGAGCTCATTATAAAAAGATTCTCCTTGAAATCAAGATGTAAACACAACTTGCGACCACGCTACCAGCCATATTGTTGGTATGATACGGGACGCATGCGTGATAAAAAAACAGAACCTAAAAATTTTCTCCAGCGTCGCTACTGTGTTTTATGTTTACTGTGGTAAAACTAGCCAGACAGGCGGAGCTAACAGATGTTAGAGATTGCAAAGATTGAAAAGTCTACCACTATTTCTACTAGTAACCTCAAAATATGAAATATAAGAAAAGTAATAACAGGAAAAGACTTACCTGTGGTCCACCCTTCTAGTGTTGTAATCTCTCTCCCAAAATTTCACGGGCCTAACGTACGAAGTGAAAAATATAGCACTTCCCAGAAACGGATTTAACGGTGTGGAAAAAATGGCAGACAATGCAGCCTGTGAAAACAACATGGCCGAATGAGGCACTGAAAAAGGCTGTGCGAATGCATGGAATGCTGAGCCCCATGTTATTTGCCAGGGAGCAATGTAAGTTATTACAAATTGTATCTAAAAAAATAATATAAGATGAATTTTTGTAATAAACTACAACTTCCTCATCTTTGGGGGAAAGGAATTGTGGTTTACCTCAGAAATTTGTACATATATGTGAATAAAATAAATAAATCTATACTAAAAATGCTTTACTTACTTTTAAGAGAAACTCGTGAAATTTATAATACGCGATGCTCATGAAAAAATACGAAAATAAAAATGTTTCTTCTAAATGTCTATAGTCGAACTTGCATATCAAGGCAGTGAAGGTCACTATTAAGTACTGACAGTTTTGATCAGAATAACTGTTCCTTAGAAATTTCATTCCGCATACAGTCGTTAAAGATGAACCTAAAAAAAAAATTAAATAAAAAATTGTTAACGGTCTGATGAAGCGAGGCATTCATCATTTTATTTTCGGGTTAACATCGGAGTATTATAAATAGTTTTTAAAATCCGTATGGTATTGAAATAATATACGCATTACCGCATTGGAAAGTAATGAAATTATACTAGATATTAATAAAGACATGGGAGCAATACGTAGAACAACTTTTCTATGGACATAGAGCAGAAAACTTATAGCTACACAGGGATAATGAGATAGGGCCATAAATAACAAGAAGAGAAGTTATTCATGCTACACAACTACAGAAGGATGGAAAAGCAGTTGGCTCAGATGAGATAAAGGAAGAAAACCTCAAAATATTTTCGGATGAAAGACTATTTTCTAATCGACTGGGATTCCTATTTAACAAGATCTATGAAACTGGACAAATCCCTCTTGACTCGCTAAAGTCGACTTTCATCTCAATCCCTAAAAAGTCAAAATCAATGACATGTGACGATTATCGCTTAATAAGTTTAATGTCTCAGGTTCTCAAGATATTCCTGAGAATTATCCATACCAGAATATACAGGGTGTCCCATATGTACGGAATGATTCCACAGCATTTATTAATAGTGTATCAAAAAAATGTTTAAATAAAAATTATAGAGTGTTATACGGCGCACATGCCGACGTTGACAATAAAATATTTTAACCTGTCATTTCGAAGAAATTACGCCATCTTAAATTTTCTTAAATGGATATTATTTTATTTTTGAGTCCTACTAAAAATTCTAGATCTTACTTTTGTCTAACATACCATATGTCTAAACTGAACTGTTTTGGAATTACTGATATTTGAAATTAAGGAGGCATTTACTGTCAGGTAACGACTTAACGCGTCAAAAAATGATTTACTGACGAAAACGTTTATTGCTACATTTTGTGAAACTGCCATTTGAGCGTAATATCATAATGGTACGTTTAACAGAAACTGAAAGAATCACTTTGTTAATGATGGTTGGTTACGGAGACCCTAGGAGAACACAACAGGAGGTGTGTGATCTTTTTAACGCAGAATATCTGAATCAAAAACCTATTACCCAATCCGTAGTTAGCAAAACATTAAAACGATTTAGACAATCAAGTCATGTTAAGGATCGTTCTAAATCTGGACCTCCAAAAGTTAAAACAAGTGATGATAAAAAGTTAGAAGTTTTATTGGAAATTACAGAAAATCCCCATACAGCCACTCGTCAGCTTTGCCTAGACTACAACATAAGTAAAGGTACCTTAAGTCGTATACTGAATGAAGAAAAATTGCATCCATACAAACCCATTCTATTGCAAGAATTATCTGAAGATGACTACGAGAGACGCGTTGAATTTTGCGAGGTCATGATGGAGCGAATCAATAATGATCCTAACCTAATTCATAATATTGTGTTTTTCTGACGAGACAACATTTTGCTTTAACGGAAAACTTAACAGGCATAACTGCCGGCACTGGTCTACTGAGAATCCCCACTGGATAATCAGCAGTCATTCTCAAAGACCACAAAAGATAAACGTGTGGGCAGGATCAGGGACGTCATATCATTGGTCCCTTTTTTATCGATTGAAATCTTACAGGACAGCGGTATGGTGGTATCAACAGGACGGAACATCTCCTCACTATGAAATCAATGTTCGTAGCTATTTAGATGCGATTTTTCCTAATCAATGGATAGGCAGAAGAGGTGCTGTAGAATGGCCTGCAAGGAATCCCGACCTTACGCCATTCGATTTTTTTTATGGGGTCATTTGAAAACCAAAGTTTACCGAAGTCGACTTGAAACTGTAGAAGATTTACAACAAAGAATTCAATATGAAATAGCAGAGATCACCCTGGATTCTATGCAAAATTTTGTTCAGGCAGTTTATGACAGATTGGGTCATTGCCTCGCTGTTAACGGTAGACATTTTGAGCAATTGTTTCTGTAAAAATAAACCTAGAGTATTTATTAATAGTTTTTTGTCTTTTTTTTTATTTTAAATTTCAAATGACAATAATTCCAAAACAGTTTAATTTAGACATATGGTATGTTAGACAAATAATATCTAGAATTTTTAGTAGTACTCAAAAATAAAATAATATACAGGGCTTTCCATTTAAAAAAATCAAGATGGCGTAATTTCTTCGAACTGACAGTTCAAGACAGTTTATTGTCAACAACAGCATGTGCGCCGTATAACACCCTATAACTTTTATTTAAACATTTTTTGATACACTAATTAATAAATGCTGTGGAATCATTCTTCCATACATATAGTGCATCCTGTATAGAAGATGTGAAGCAGAAATAGATAACACATAATTCAGATTCGGAAAAGACATGGGTACACGGGAAGCTTTATTTTCATTGAATGTACTGGTCCAGCGTTCTAACGATATGAATGTAGATGTATATGCATGTTTTATAAATTACAATAAAACGTTGGACAAGAAATTAATAAAAATTCTAGAAACAACACATATAGAAAAAAGAGATCTACATATTATTAAAAATCTGTACTGGAATCGGTGGAAAATTGGGCTGGAAAGTCCGAAAGCATAAAAATAACCCAAGATGTAAGACAGGGATGCATTCTCTCACCACTTTTGTTCAATCTTCATTCTGATGCTGTTTAATGAGGCTATCTATGAATTCATTGAAGGAATAACAGATAATGGGAGTACACTGAACAACGTATGGTATGCTGATGATACTATTCTATTAGCAAATAATATCAAAGATCTCCAGCAACTGATTAATAGAGTCCTAACAGCCAGCGAAAGATCTAGATTAACTATGAATATAAGAAAAACCAAGTGGATAGTAATAACAACACCGTAGAATAATAATAAATATGGAAAACTGACATATTAATATTTTGGGAACCAAAAATGAAAGGAAATATATTCTAGAAATGAATAGGCTCGAATAACACAGGAATATGAATAAATTTTTCTATCACACAAATCTTAGTCTCGAACTCCGAATGAGAATAGTGAGAGTGTATATATTCTCCATGCTATTATATAAATGTAAGTACTGGACCCTTCACCCTAGCTCAGAGAAATGACTTTTGAAATGTACATTTATAGACGCCTTCTTCGCATCTCATAGTTTGTAACTATAAAACAGTGCCAAGGTAATAGTTGTTTTAATGCGTCTCCTACTATACGAGGGTTATATGATGATAAGTTATTTATTTTTCAACATAGTCTCCTTTTAGCTCGATACACTCAGACCAAATTTTTTCTATCTTTCGTATCCCATGAAAAAAATACGATTTCTCCAACCCTTCAAAATGGACGTTTATTTCAGCAATCACCTCATCGTTTGAATTCTTTTTTTCCATCGAGCCATTTTTTCATATTCACAAATACGAAATAATCGCTGGGGGCTAAATCTGGCCAATATGGTGGATGCGGGCGAAATTCGTATCCTGACTCATGGAATTTTGCCATGGCGATGATACAAGTGTGCATGCGTCCATTGTCTTCTCCAAATGCGGACGTTTTTCTTTCACAGAACGGTTGAAACGATCCATTAAGTTGATATAACACTCTCCATTAATCGTTTTGCCCTTTCCACGGTAATCGACGTGGATTATGCTGCGTGGATCCCAAAACACTGAGGCCATGACTTTGTTGGCCGATCAAGTCGCCTTGACCTTCTTTGGCGCCAGTTCGCCACGGAAAACCCCACTGTTTGCACTGTTCTTTGGTCTCTGGTGTGCTGTGATTGCGTTTTAACATCGCCGAACATTCTTTAGAAGTTGATACACGCGCTTGTTTATTGTCCATTGTGAGCAATTGCGGCACCTATCTTGCGGAAAGTCGTCTCATATCCAAATGAGTCGTTACAATGTTCTGCACCCGTTCAGTTGAGATGCCCACAGTCTCAGGAAGCATATGCACTTTTAGTCTCTGATCATTTATAACTATATCGTGGATTTTTTTATTCTTTTCTGGTGAGGTGACCTCATTTAGACGACCTAGACGTTCTTCATCAAAAATGCTTGTACGGCTGCGTTTGAATTCAGTTATCCAATATTTTATGGTTGCTAATGAAGGTGCAGAGTCCCCATAAATATTTTATTACTGCTCGATATTCAATTTTTTTCATTTTTGTGAAATCACAAAAGTTGTTCTATTTAAATGGCTGCCACTCATAAACTAACTCACGCAGCGGCTTGAAAATTTGACAGGATTCTTGTGAAAGGTTATGTTTACGAAAATAATATTTTTTTTAAATAGTAGTAGCGCCATCTCTGGCCGAGGCCGGGTACTTATCATAGAACCCTCGTAAAAATAAATAAAGTAGGCGAAAGTGAACAAATTCAATTCTAGTAATTTTTAATTTTGTATTCTAAACCAAATAAAGGAATATTTTTATGTAATCTTTTTTTAATAAAATTAATGTTTTTTACTACTAATTTTCAATATTATCCCTACAGAAATATATTCGTAACCTAATTTCTGCACAGAACTACTTTATTAAGCCTACATTGTATTAGATTTTATATATTTTTGATTTTTATTTATTTATTTTATTATTATATATTGGGCAAATTTTTTAATATAATTTATGAACCATACAATCCAAAAAATTTTATGAAAATTCATTCAAAGTAATTGGAATCCGAAATTTTTAAATTTTAGCCGCTTGAGGCACTCTACAAGTTACCGTATCTCAGATTTAACTTTCAAAATAGAATGCTTCCTTAATAATTATTTTAATAAAAGTTGCATGAAATTAGTTGCGTGAAACTAGCTGCAGTAATTAATAGCGTCAACTTGCATTAATGTCATATTTTTATAAAGATGATCTTACCCAAGAGAGTACCATATTTGTTGGCAATTTTAGGAGAATCTTCTGTTAAAACTGATAACACTAGTAAAGGATAGAGTATATTCCTTTCGAAAAAACAGAGATAAACATAGACCTAAAAACATTAAAAAAATATTTAGTTATTGGTTAGTAAATTATTTTTATACGAATTCATTACGAAAATAATCGTATTTTATTATTTTCTAGACAATATTAACAAAACTTACTCTCTCGAACCACATTATTTTGGCAGCCCCTCGTATCTGATATTGTGTATACTCGTGACTACGAAAAATCGGCCTGGCAATGCACATCCATGGTAATTGTTTTCTAAATTGTGGAATGATATAGTGTAGGACGAACCCCAAACCGGCCGCTATGGACCACAGTACTGGACATAATTCTGGCTGGAGTACTGTGAAAACCGTACTAACGTGCAGAGAAAAAACTAAAATTGCTATAGAGCAAAAAGATAAGGTTAATCTAAAGGGTGTTCTGCTTTAGTGATGGCAGTAGTGCGATCTTGGAAATTACAAGCGATATAAAAACGGTTAAATGAAGAAAGTTTGACAAAATTAAGTGCTTGAGATCTACGAGGGGCGTAGATCTCAAGAGTCCTAAGGCCTCTAATATTCTTTTCAGGACTGCCACCTACCACTCGGACAGAAAACATCATTGCGCGAGTGGAGCAAGTAGTTATGTTGGACCGTCGCTTCTATAGCTGGCATGTCCGTGGGATCTATGTACAGGGTCAGCAACGATAAAGTTCATTATCTTATTTGTTTCGGGAATGACGAAAAAATGTTAAATACAATAGTTTTAGAAAATGTTAAGGTGCAGGGTTTAAAATTATTTTTGAGTATACAGGATATTTCAAAAAAGTGTAGCCGGTATAAACTATGTTTTTTTAAATGGAACATCCTATTTTCTAATTTATTTTTAAATTCTGCGTAAAATTTTATAATTTTTTTATTAATAATGTTATATACCTAAACCTAGTAGTTTTTCAAATATTTCGATTAAAAAAAATATATACTAATTTTCAGTTTTGTAAAAAATTGCCAGTAGCGCCATTGTTTTTGAAGGTGGAATACTCATAATTGATACGAACGTTGTATAGAGAGGAAAAAAAAAGATATATGTAAAGAAATTTGAGTTAGATGCTACAGGGTGTTCAACATAAATTTATACATTTCGACTATTTTAAATTCAAAAATATCAAATTTTTTAAATAACACACCCTGTATATTATTAATTTTTCTGATAGATTTTACACAACCCTCCAACTTTTATTAAGTATGTCATATACCTATTTCTAATAGTTTCGATTTATTTTGAATTTTTCAATTTTTTACCCTTGTTTTTAATACACTTACCCTATTGTGAAAACTTATATAAATAGTTAATAATAATTTTAATATAGTTTAACTTATCTAATGATTAATTATTACGACGTAATAAATGTTCAAAAATATGTCCGTCTACTTGAATACACATGTTTACTCGTTTTACTATATTTTTTCTTCACTTTCCTTAGCCTAAAGGGCGTTATTGTCCTGCACGCATCCCGTATCCTATTTTCCATATCTACTGGTGTTGTAGGGGGATTCACATAAACATGACTTTAATGTAACCCCACAAAGAGAAGTCTAAAGGTGTTAAATCTCATGATCTAGGGGGCCACTGAATGAATCCATCCCTGATCCATTTTTGTGGATAACGATCGCTTAAAAATTTCCGGTGGTAATGAGCAGGAGCTCTGTCTTGTTGAATCCACATTTGTTCCCTTTCAAAGTTATTAACTTCTTCAAGAAGCTGGGGTAATTCGTTTTCCAAAAAATTTAGATACCTAGGCCCGTTAAGCGGTTCGCGGAAAAAATATGGACCAATAATTCCAAAATTTAATATTCCACACAATACATTAAACGACTAATGGTTTTGGTTTTGAACCTCCCGGACCCAAAATGGATTAACTGTTGAATAATAATGCATGTTATAGCTGTTAACTACTCCATTACTGCGAAAAGTAGCTTCATCAGAAACCATTATTTTGGATAAAAAATTTGGATCGGCCTTTATTGCTCCATTCATGGTGATACAAAAGTTTACTTGTCGTTCAAAATTACGGTCTTGAAGTTCTTGGTGTAGTTCTATATGAAAGGGATGATACTTGTATTTTCTCATGGTGCGATTAGCCGTAGATTGGGATGTGTCAGATAAGACAACTAGTTGACGGCTGCTGACCTGGATATTATCTTCAACATGAAGTAAAATCTCCATTTCTTTTTCCTCATTAATAGCATTCTGGTTTACTACTTTACGTTTCGTATACTCAACGCTACCATTACCATAAAACCTTTCCATTAAGCACTGAAAAGATTTTCTAGATGGTATATATCTATTAGGGTACTTCGCTACATAAAGCCTTACTGTCAAAAGACAATTTTTTCCCCCATCGCCCAGTATATAAACCATATCGATTAATTCATTTTTAAGAAAATCCATAACTATTACCTTTATACGTCACCTACTACAACAAATTCAACTATTTTTACTTGCTTAATAGACATGTCAAAATTTGACAATGCCTACATTTTTGTTTTGTCTTGACTATGATGTTATAGCGTAAGTGTATTAAAAACAAAGGTAAAAATTAAAAAATTCAAAATAAATCGAAAACTATTAGAAATAGGTATATGACATACTTAATAAAAGTTGGACGGTTTTGTAAAATCTATCGAAATGTGTAAATTTATTTTAAACACTCTGTAGCATCTAACTCAAATTTCTTTGCATATATCTTTTTTTTTTTCATCTCTCTAGAACGCTCGTACCAATTATGAGTATTCCACCTTCAACACCAATGGCGCTACTGGCAATTTTTTACAAAACTGAAAACTATTTTTTTAAAAAAAAATTGAAATGTTAGAAAAACTACCAAGTTTAGGTATATTATTAATAAAAAAAAGTTACAAAATTTTACGCAGAATATAAAAATAAATTAGAAAATAGGATGTTCCATTTAAAAAAGCATGTTTTATCGACCACACTTTTTTGAAGTACCCTGTATACTCAAAAATAATTTTAAACTGTGCATCTTAACATTCTCTAAAACTATTGTATTTAACATTTTTTCGTCATTCCCGAAACAAATAAGATAATGAACTTTACTCTATCGTCGACTCACCCTGTACATCATACCGAGTGAAGACCTGAGAATATGGAAAGATTGGCGGGTGACAATTTATCAATCAATGCCCGACACGTTACTTGACCGACTGTATGAGAGATTTTTCAGTTCAGTTTATGTACGTAAGAGTGTAGGAGATTATATTGAGAAATAACAGAAGTTTCAAATTTCTGGTGTAAGTAATGCGTCAGAAAAAAATTAGGACTTTTGAACTTGAGAGGAATTGTACGAGACAAAACGACTTAACGTAAAATACTAATCCTATTCTCGTATATAAATAAAAGTAAGCTTACACATTCTGGTGTGTAACGCATGTTCCCTAAAATATACATTTTTTTTAAATTCAGTTTTACTAACCACCTAATCTCCAACACTTCCCATTTGACAATTTTTGTATTCCTTATAATTTAACAGAACGCAACACATTCACCACCAATTTAGAACACATCGTTTAGTTCTTATTATACTATATGGTGCTATATTACATGGAGTGAAAAGTCCCGAAACTGGTGCATTGTCTTGGTAAAACAACATTTTTTTTCTTCCCTAAATGCGACCTTTTTCCTCGATTTCACCATTCAAAAGGTCCAGTAAATCAACGGAATAGTCTCCGGTGATTGTTCGCCCACCAGACGCCTAGTGGTGGTTCCATGTTTTGTTCATAGTTATGAATCGGCGCAAAAACACCGTTGGGTTAAGCCGAAACAGTGCCAGACAGAGTTCAGATTCTTCGAGACGTTGCTGTTTCTGATCAATCGTGAGGGAGCGCAGCACCCATCGGGCACATAGCTTTTTCATATGTAAATACGTGACGAGACCCAAAATGAACGGGAATTGTATTGTGGTTAGGTTGGTACTTGTAGTAGACGGTTCGCCCACTAGGGAGATGTAGTTACACTCCTACCAAGTCAGTCTGCCAAGCGGCATCGGTGTAGAAGGTTGTGAAAAGCCCCTGAATTTTTTTTTGCAAAAGTTGTATATACGAGTACTCTGCGTTTTTTAAGAGCGTCGCCTAGAGGCCTGTCGTGAACTGAAGGAACAGTTCGACACTGATCCCGATTTATTTTCCAAAAGCATCACTGGAAATGAATCATCGTGCTACAGTTACGATCCTGAGACAAAACAACAGTCCAGTCAATGGAAAACCTTGAATTCTCCTTGTCCAAAAAAAGGCTCGCCAAGTGAAAACAAATGTGGAAACAATGCTCATTTGTTTTTTTTTTTTCGTATGAGAGGGATTGTTCACTCGGAATTTGTTCCGCCAGGTCAGACAGTGAACCAAGCATTCTACTTTAGCAAGCAGATAAAAAGGTTGCGCGACAGTGTGCGAAGGAAACGCCCTGATTTTTAGCAGTCGGGTGTTCTTTCAACACGACAACGTGCCAGTCCACACGGCTCTCACTGTGCGCCAATTTTTGACCAAAAACAGCCTGACCCCTTTGCCCCACCCACCCTACTCACCGGACTTCTTTTTGTGTCCCAGGATGAAAAGGGACCTGAAAGGAGGACATTTTGCTGATACAGAATAGGTGAAACAAAAAACGACGCATGCTCGGAAGGACATTGGATCAGATGGATTTAAAAACTACTTTGAACAATGGAATAAAAGATTGGATAAGTGTATTAGTTCCAATGGAGAGTATTTTGAAGGAGGCTAATAGTTGTTTGTAGAAAAATTTAAAACTTTTTTTAAAAATAAATTCCCGTTTCTTTTGGGTCGCTTTTCGTATTCATTCAAATATGCCTCACCCTTATTAATATTTTCACCATGTCAGCTCTGAAGCAATATGGTGAATTTTTTGTGTGTTTTTTGGAGTGGTTGCCTCATTTGGACGTCCGGAACGGAGTGCATCTTCGGTGCTTTTACGACCGCCTTTAAGTTCACTAAACCATTGACATATAGTTGTTTTCAACGAAGCAGATGTGCCATAACACTTCTCAAGCCATTCTGGCTGTATTTTTACTATCGAAAAGCAATGTTTAATCAACATACGCAATTCTTTTGGTTCCATCGTTTTGCGACCGTCAAAAGTAGCGTCACTCAAACAGCTGTAACTCCCTAACTAATAGACAAAATGTCATGAAAATTTTACACGAATCTTCTAAAAGTTGACACTGTTTATGCTTCCATCTCTCGGAAACTCTGGGGGCTTTTCACCCCATGTACTAATATAACTTTTGAAAGATGTTCTCATCAGTGCGGGTTCCTGAATAAAAGCATTTTTTTTTTTTCATTTAATACAAACCTATCACAGTGCAAAGGATAAGATCATTTTTAAGGCGACCATTAACGGTGTCTTGTAATTTTTTTGGAAGCGGATCTACGTGATCTTCTTTTGGATTGGTCGGCTCCTTGTCAGCTAAAAATATACATTTATTTTTTTAGTTTAGTTTCTTAAAATGGAAATTCCAAACTTTCAAGTGATCATTCCAAGTAAACGCCATGTTATGAATCTCACCTGATATTTATACGCCATTGCAGATGACATTTACAACATGAAATTTATATGGAAATGTCAAGTTGTATCTCTAAACCAACCACTGTCACTTTGAGAATTTAATAATAGGGCAAAAAAAATTGTTTAGTTTACATTTAACGGTAATAATTTGAGAATAATAACATGAAAATAGTTATTTGATACATTTTATGTTCAAAACACAACATATTTACCAGAGACTTTCATACCCAATACAAACAATGTCACTTACACAATCATATCATGCCAAATCAATCAATTTTAATTTCAAGTCAAATTTTAGTCTAAATGTTCGATGAGGCTGAGATTCATTTCAAAATGACCCCAATAACGAAGACTGGTTGAGGTAAGAACTGAGAAACCATCGGGCCTTTGGAAGGTCAGTGCTATCCCTACCTCCTGAGCCGCCTGCGGTTCCGTTTGTATCTACTTTGCCGTCTTGAAGCAGACCCTTTAACTTTACCTGTACATGGATGAACAACTTGTAGTTCAGGTTAATTCAAGTTCAAAAACTCAAAAAACCACCGTTTTTGGCTGGAAAAAGCGGATCCAGCTTCGTCCTCCGGTATTGGCGGCGTCTGCCTTTTGTAGATTCCCTCTTATTTTATCAAGAACAAACTAAATTTATTCATTTTATATGTTTAAATGACAGTCGACGTCTGCCCTTTGGGGCGCTCGACTTTTTTAGTGTCAACAAATGTTATGGTATTTGATTCAAGTGGGTTAATGACAATATATTTTTGGATGTAGCATTTTGGGCCTTACCTGGGCATTCTAGGGCACGGGGGTCGCAAAATCAACGTTAAAGACTTTTGTTCGACTCGCCTCATAGAATGAACAACTAGGCAGACGGTCAAAATTTTGAGTCGCTCTCTTGGTCTATTAGTGTTACAAAAGCTTTTTCATACAGTGATATTAATGGCTTAGACGGCGCAAAGCTATTTACAGATAGCGTCACGACTGCATGTATCAAGTAATTTGTGATAGAAGTAAAAATATCCTCTATAATGGTTTTGCTGTAGTTTAGTGACAGTATGTCATTACTGTCAATATTAAACTTTAAAACTGATTGCACACATTCAGTGTTTAAAGATGCTTTATACTCACACCGTGACAGCTTCTAGTTTCACGCAGCTGTTCAGGAAAAACTATTAAAATTACTACATGCAGAAGTGGCGTCATCGGCTACGAAACTTGGCTATTTCCTCTCTATTCCCCCCATGTTGTATTCTTGTCTCCTTACCTATATTTTTATCAGTTTCACCAGCTTCTTCATCCGCCTTCGACTTCCTCTCATCGAGAAACTTGACGCTATTCTCATGCTCCCTGTACAAATCAGGCAACCACAAATGCGCTTTTACTAAATTCCACATATGGCTCGGATCGCTGGCGCTTCTACTCAAATGGTAACACACCGCTACCAAACAGGCGGAAAAAATAGAAAACAGTATATGTTGCGATCCTTTTTCCTCACCAAGACCACCGTACGCGAGTCCGTTTAAGATCACTACAGTTAGCATGGAACGGAATACACAATAAAACGAACCTACTAAGTTAGACATGGCATTTCCGCCGAAAGCGTGTATGTCTATTTGTTCTAAAAAGTACATTATAAACGTGTTAATTTGTGGAAAGAGCCCTAAAGAGAATAGGGCTGGAAAAAAGAGAATAAAAGTTATGAGAAAATCTCTAGTAAAAATTAAGGTCGTTTGATCGCTGCTAGATATGTTGTAATGTAATATAAGCACTAAAGATGAAAAAAGACAGAAGTAAACTGGGCGTGAATACGCTATAACCCTGTTGAAACCGTGTGTCGGCGAGGCTGCGTCCGGTTGAACACTTTTTAACAACGAATACTGAGCGCTCGCAATAATAAAACTAAATATAAATGCCAAAATGTCTTTGTAAAAATTTAAATATAACAACGTCGCACCTAAGATCGACACTAGCACGCACAAAATCACAGATAACAAGACTTCAGTTAAGGTTAAGTTCCGATCTAACATCGCCAAAAGTCCCAAACGGTCCAACGTAACCTTCCACGGTAACAGTTTCACTTTATAGTAACTTTTAGTCCGCAGCTGTTTCTCCCGATTACTAACTTTTATAAATCGAAATTGGGTTCTTGTCGGCGTGCCAGTTCCGCCCTCTCTGTTTCCCAACATTATTATTTCCGGGTTGTCCGGATTGGCCGCTGTAGCTATGTCATGCAGTTCGGACAAAGTCACGCCTTGAGGAGCGGTGTGTCGGCGACGGGGCAGGGCGTCCTCCCAGTTTTGGGCGTGTCGGAAAAAGTTCCGCGCTAAGTTTTCGCGGATTTCTTGTCTGGTGTTTTCTCTACGGAAACATAAAATATTATGTTGGGAATGTGGAATCTTTGGCACAATGACACTACTCAGTATATATCACCACTACATCAAACACTTTATTTTTGCACTCGACGCGCGTTTCGCTAACTACGTTAGCTTCATCAGGAGTGATGATTGACTAAAGCTAAACTACAAATCTACCCTATTTATACTTAGCCTAACACCTGAATTACTCATGCAGAACTAATGGCATACACGAGGCTATCAGTTCCGGTCAAGTAACTAGTAGAGGGGACTGTAAGGAATAGGGTCTCTGTCTTTATTTAAACTACTTTTACATTTTATAATTTCCATACTTTCGCATACGTTTAACAATCTCCTATGAGATACGTCTTTAATTAATCTTAGATTAACTAATGTTATTGTATCATCAGCTTCAAGGGCATGTTCGGCAATGCTAGACTTTTCTGTTCTACTGTATTTTAAATGTGCTAAATGTTCTTTAAATCGTGTTTTAATTGACCTTTTTGTTTTCCCAACATACTTTTTGTCGCAATTATTTATTTACAATGAATACTTACAGTGGAACAACTCCAAATAGTAGAACAATAATCATAGCTACAAACAAAAAGAAAAAAAAAAAGAGAGAGAGATCTTGTGGTCCTGTTTGGAATCCGAAAATCAGGATGGGACAGCAGAGTATGACGGTTTATCTGACCGTTAAGCAATTTATACAAGATTAAACTAAAGCATTGCATCTTCGTGTTTCAAGTGTTGCTATAAACACCAATTGAGTACGAGCCAAGTACGGTACATTGCTGTAGGGAAATTTTAGTTTGTATAAAATGAATTTTGCAAACTTATTTTCGACAGACTCCAGACGATTAATATGACAGTTATAATCAGGGCCCCATATGACACTATTATACTCCAACACACTCCTAACAAGACAATTATACATAGACTCAATAGCTCCAGTATCACAGATATGGCGTAGAAAACCCAATCCACGAGATGCTTTCAGTAATATATTATCAATGTGACTATTAAAGCTCAAGTCACTGCTAAAAATCACACCCAAATCATTAAAACAGCTTGTAAAGGCTTGCTGTCCAAACAATAATTAAAATTAATAAGATCTTTACGTTCATAAAAATTAAGAATCCTACATTTTGAGGTATTAATTTCTAAGTTATTTAAGGAACACCATTTGACCAAATTGTTCAAATCAGTTTGTATGTCTACACAGTCTTTTGAAGAATCAACCGCACAAAAAAGTTTGAGACCGTCGGCGTACAGTAAACATTTGCATTTATTACATTATTACAATTATTACAACTAATTTCATAAATTCCACTTTTCTTACAATTAGAAATCTTATCTTTGGAATTTCCTAAGATATTCCTCAGATTGTCTGATAACTTATAGACTAAGGTGAGGCCTACCTTATTAAATACCGTACAGAGTCCCCTGCTATATTTCGGATTATAGGGTATGGAGACATACTTGGTGTTATTTTTTTCGTGTGTAAAAAAGGCGGAATTCTGAATATTTAACCTGAACTTTTGTCTATTTATTAACTTATTTACTAAGTCATCGTCATAACCATTAACTCTAGTTATATTTCTAATATGATTCCTTTCATTATTGAAGTTTGCTCTATTCAGAGGAAAAAGTGACCAAACGATGAACTGAAAAATGTAATGCGGCTAATTTGTGTTGTTTGCAATGAAATGAACCATTAGGAATATATCTATCTGTTACTGTGTCTTTTCTATAGATATCAAATTCTAACCTATTATTATTTTTAATAATTAAAATATCTAGAAAAGGCAGTTGCCCTTTGTTCTCAATTTCATAAGTGAATTTAATAGAAGCATATCGGCTATTTAATTTGGAAACAAAAATATCTATATTTGCTTTCTTTGTATCAAAAATCGCAAAAACATCATCCACATACCTATACCATACCCTTGGGAAATACTCAAATTCGTGACTGGCTCCGGTTTCAAACTTACTCATAAATAAATTGGCTATGGAAGATGGTAAGCAATTACCCATAGCTGTTCCTTCTTTCTGAACATAAAATTGACTGTTATATTGAAAATAATTTTGTTCCATACAAAGCTTAAATAATGTTAAGTATTCATTGATATCTCCAGAAAAGACAGAGTAACAGATAGACATATTCCTAATGGTTCATTCCATTGCACACAAATTAGCCGCATTACACTTTTTAGTTCATCGTTTGGTCATTTTTCCTCTGAATACTTCAATACTGAAAGGAATCATATTAGAAATATAACGTTATGACGATGACTTATAAACAAGTTAATAAATAGACATAAGTTCAGGTTAAATATTCAGAATTCCACCTTTTTTACACGCGAAGAAAATAAGACCAAGTATGTCTCCATACCATATAATCCAAAATATAAACAGGGGATACAATAAGGTATTTAATAAGATAGGCCTCAACTTAGTCTATAAGTCATCAGACAATCTGAGGAATATCTTAGGAAATCCGAAAGACAAGATTTCTAATTGTGAGAAAAGTGGAATTTATGAAATTAGTTGTAATGATCGCGACAAAAAATATGTTGGGCAAGCAAAAAGGTCAATTAAAACACGATTTAAAGAACACTTAGCACATTTAAAATACAGTAAAAAACATAAAAGTCTAGCGTTGCCGAACATGCCCTTGAAGCTGATCATACTGTAACATTAAATAATCTAATATTAATTAAAAATGTATCTGACAGGAGATTGTTGAACGCATACAAAAGTATGGAAATTATAAAATGTAAAATAGTTTAAATAAAGACAGAGGACCTATTTCTTATAGTCCCCTCTACTGGTTACTTGACCGGAACTGATGGCCTCGCCTATGCCATTAGTTCTGCCTGAGTAATTCAGCTGTTAGGTATAAATAGGGTAGATTTGTAGTTTAGCTTTAGTCAATTATCGCTCCTGATGAAGCTAACATGGTTAGCGAAACTCACGTCGAATGCAAAAATAAAGTGTTTGGTGTAGTGATGATATATACTGAGTAGTAACATAAAATATGAATAAACCTGATTGTTCAAAGTTACGAAATGAAAAATATAAATAATCGAGAACTATTAAAACTTAAATTTGCCATATCTTACCTTAACTGCACACTTTCCTGACCAATACTAGGTCTGCTGTTATTCCTTGACGATCCCATTACAGTGGACACGGAGCTCGCCCCAATGCTGTCGTTACTACCCCAAAGATCGTTATTGTTACTACGTGGTTTATTCGAATTGTCTAAGCCTAGGCGACGTTGTCGAGGCCGTTTTTCGTGGGAAGTATGGGCAGTAGATGCTTCGTTATTTGTGTTTCCAGAACCTAGAAAAAAGCAGTTAGTTATATTCGAGAATATCTCTTGCAAATATAAAAGAAACGCCATTTTATAATTTTTAAAAAAAAAAACCTGTCAAGTGCAAGTTGGACTTGCGCAATTAGTGTTCTGTATCGTGATTGCTTTTAAAATAAAATAAAATCCTTACCTAGG
>CM032449.1:181091476-181103615 GCA_019049505.1 Pachyrhynchus sulphureomaculatus
AACGTCGGTTCGTCACAGTATAAGTACCTATCAGCACGGCTTTTTGGAGGGTAGATCTGTCATTAGTAACTTATTAGCCGTAACGCAGGCAACGTCAGATGTCTTAAATCGGCGCGGCCAAATGGATATACGGATTTTGAAAAGGCATTCAATACGGTCTCATTTGCGATATTGTTGAATAAGCTGAAGAAGGAGTTTGGATTCCATATGAGTTTAATTGAGTTTTTAAAATCTTAGCTTTATAATCGTGAACATGTAGTAAAGATAAAGGGGTATAAGTCCAAACCTTTTACATTTACATCCCGGATTCCGCAGGGATCCAACCTAGGACCTCTGCTCTTTTTACTCTATATCAACGGCATCACTGGTGTGGTTAAAAATGCATCCTGCCTGTTATTTGCTGACGACTGAAAACTTTATTATGAAATCTGATCGCCTGCTGACTGCCGGATTTTGCAGAATGATATAGATAACAATGCAAAATGGGCAATTGACAATAAGAATTATTTTAGTGTAACTAAGTGTACTGTTGTTTCTTATACTAGAAAACTGAAGCCGATAAAGTTTACATATAGTATTAAGAATGTCCCACTCTTGTATGAGGATAAGATAAAGGACTTAGGGGTGATTTTTGATTCCAAATTGACGTTTAAACTATCATCAAAAGCAAGCAAAGCGAATAAAATGTATGGCTTAATTGTCAGCAGCACAAAAGATTTTAGAAGTACGAATTGCATAAAACAGCTATACATATCCTATGTTAGAAGTATATTAGAATATGCGAGTATAGTATGGTCACCCTTTTATAATTGCCACAAGCGAACACTTCAATTAATACAGAATAAAATGATGCGTTACATGCATTATAAAACAAACCGGTTCATATAACTCTATCATCTCTTCTACACTGTTGCATGAACGCTATGGGATGGTAACCTTAGAGAAATGTAGAAAACAATATTACATGATCTACTTGTACAAAGTAGTGAATGGTCTCATTGATGACCTGGTATTTCTATCCAACTTATACTTCCGTGTGCCAACGTACACCACAAGAAATCATAGCACTTTCTATATACCAGATGCAGCCCATAATAACCATCACCTGGGATCTCTAGTGTATAATGCTTGCATGCTATACAATAGAATCCAGAATAGTGTAGATATATTTAATGATAAGTGCAGTCTTTTCAAACTAAATTCCGTGAGTTGTTTTAAATGCATGTAGATTATTTTATCATATTATTTAAATTAAGTTTATTTAAGTTTTGGTACTTTGTAATTGGAAAGATCTCTGTGATCAATCTGTAAAGTGCAGTAAATAAATAAATAAATATATAATGCATCCAGTAAAAGCAAAAATGTCACCTGTAAACTATAATTTTTTCGATCTAACAACCGAGAAGGATCCTACCCTCAAGGAAAATTCTCTGTGAATTACATTAGTTACTTTACAAAGTTCGTCCTTCTGGTGAAATTACAAGGAGGTCAAAATGCGCCTGGTATAAGATATAGCAGACCATGCTTACCTACTACACGCTCTACACTTCTCTGATTCACTCCTCGGTGGTTTTCGCTCACCATCTCTCTGGTAGACACTAGGCTGTTGTGTTTTCTTGGGTATAGCACCTAAACTCCGTACGGCGGGTACTGTTTCTTGGAGTACCTTACTTACATCTTGTTCTAAGGAGACCGTTTGTCGTACTCGACCATTCGTTGTCCTTTTTTAATGGTTCTAAATAAAAGAAAAGTTAGCAAAAATACAGAGTGGGCTTGCGACATTCTGTATAACCTTACCTTTTCTATGTGACAATCTGTTTCCCGCCGCTCGTACCCCCCCTCTCCCTCAAACAGCCAATCCAAATCTAATTCTACTAACGAACAACAATTGCCGCTTTTTGGTCCCGTGGTATCACTTTTTCTCCTCCTGTATTTTTTTACGTTCTTTTTTCTTTCCTTACTATATGACCTCTAGGAGCTGGAGCGCTTGCGCCTTCTGGCATCCCATATCGGGTACCTATAAAGAAAATATCGCAAATTCGTTTAGCTGACACAGCTAGGGCTATTAATAGTTTTAATCAATAATTAGCAAGTGAGGACCCTACCAAATGTAATTCGTAAAATTCGAAGTCGCGGGACAAAAACTTGGAAATCATAACAGCCTCAATTCTTGTTTATTTAGCAACGTCAATTCTTTAAAATTCTGATAGTTGTCATCGACTGTCAAAACAGTTTATCAATTGCACTTAAAAATGAATTAAGAAGAGACGAGAACAAAATTGTTGACCCACTACTTTAAAATCCAATTATGCCATTTTATCGCAAATGAGGAAAAAAATTTCAAGATCGACTGACGAGTCCTTTAGTAATCGCTATTTACAAACATTAAGATCACACTAGTTCGGTCGATGAAGATAAGGTCGAAGCAGAACCATTAACCACCTTTGGGAATTTAAAACAAGTTGATATTATAGAATATTTTGGGGCAACCAAACAGTGGAATATAAATGATCCTAAAGCAAAATATGTGTACACATCAATAGGAGATGAAAGCCTTGGACAACTAGCATTTTTCGTTCGTAGAAAATACAGGTAACTGTAAAAATAAAATGTTATGGTATTTAGGTCATTTTTGTTATTACTTTTGTTCAGTAAAATGCACCTGTAACTTAACAGATAAAGGTAACAATAATTATTTTTTAAATAATTTTCTTCCTTTCTTTTTATAAAGAAAAAATATTCTTCAAGTTTAAAAGTAAAAACGCAAAAATTTTATTTTTTTTTTAGGAGGCTGCTTGGTCTATTTGAGGCGAAATATAATATTCCAATCCGACTTGCTTCGAACGCCACAAGCTGTTAAAGCTATACAAGCGGGAACTGACCGAAATCCTTTGCGCAAACAAAAATTTTTTTCTCGTGAAATGGTAATTTCGAAAAATTGTATTTCTCGTATTATTAAAGAAGACCTAAGACTTGGCGCTTATAAGATACACACTGGTCATTTGCTAACGGAAGACTTAGAGCGAAAACGGTGGCAAAAATCTAAAAGTTTGTGGAATACACTAATGACAAACAGAAAAATTTTGTTTACCAGCGAAAAAGTTTTCACTGTGGAACAACCTAAACAAAATGATAGAATTTATGCCAGATCTTCTAAGGAAGCGTATGAATTTGTTCTAAAACTTCAGAAGGGTCATCATCCAGCATTAGTTATGGTTTGGTGGGGAGTCAGCTTTGATGGTTACCAGTATTCATTTTTTGTGAAAAAGGTGGCTAAAATATATCAAGACACTATTTTAGAGAACGCTGTGAAACTCCTAAACCATACTCTTTAAATAAGCATTGGGTCTTCTAGCAAAATTCTGCACCAGCACACAAAGCTAAAACAACACAAAGCATGACTTCAACAAAATGTGCCTTCATTTACTACTATAGAAGATTGGCCTTCTGCAAGTCCTGATCTAAACCTAAAACTATGGTAGCTCTTAGAGGGTATGGTGTTCTCTAATCTTGACTCTTTAAAAAAGAGTTTTAATAAAAGCGGTGGACAATTTTCCATTGGATCAAGTGCATGCTGCCATAAATGAATGGACTGATCTTTTGAGGGCTTGTGTAAAAGCAAGAGGGGGACATTTTGAGTAAATATAAATTAATTTTGTCATTATGAATATACGAATTAATTCCATAATAATTTGGTTTAATTTTTTTAAAGAAATTTAAATATTTAGGCAATGTTTTCATAGTAACAGTATATATCGTTTAAGTTTGTTGTTATGTTTAAAATGTTTTCTCTTATGCATATTTTGAAATAAATCCTACTTTTGGTTTTATTGTACTCAAAAAATTTGGCAGGGTACCAGATCGGGTAAAAGAATCCAGCCAAACCGGGTACCCCAGCCAAATCAGCCGAGTACTCAGTTTTGACTGGGTACCTTCTTACATTCCTAATTAGTACATCAAAAAAATGTATTTTGCGCAGATAAAATACCTACTAAAATGTCAACGGTCGTCGTAGTAATTAAAACAAAGTGAAAATCGTAACAAAAAAACTTTTGATTCATTTCTATTAGTATCGTCTAATTCCCATAAATTACTAAGATCTAGAATTTTTTTGAGTTTTTATCCTGGTTAAAAATGTATAAACCTGAAAAAGCGTACACTGCTGAAAAATAAATATCAAGAAGCTATACCTTCCCAATGAAATATACTTACCCTGCACATTACTGGCTCCAGCACAATCCATCACATCATAACCCAACCCCCTACTGTCACTATTCTTCAATGTGGTGCATACTAATACTGCCCAAATTCTCTCTTTGTTCCCCTAGTTGTCTCTCGCACGTATCGTCGCCCCCAAAATCACTAAACATCAATTCTGCGAACTTTTAATTTCATACTTTCTTGAAAATCGTCACTAGAACACGATAAATTCGAACATTCGCCGAGTTTTTTGTCGCTATGACGTCGTTATCTGTAGCGTATTCGGCCTGTATATCCTGCGCGGTAATCCTGAGCCGTTTCCGTAATGCTCGAATTGTTCGACTGTTCGGGATCGATCAGGGCATCTTTCGAAGTCGCCACTGTTTCTGTTCGATCGTCCCCCCCCCCTCTTCGAACGATTTTTGCTGTTTGGGATGTTTGCTGACTACTGTGTAAGGGCGCGTTTTTGAGTTTCCTCATTTTTAAATACAGAAGTGGTGAGTGGCTACCTGTGACAGAAAATAGAAAATAAAATTAGTAATTCCTATCGCTTAAATAATGGATGTTGGAATAAATTCAATTAACCACTCTAAATATGAAACATAATAAATTAGATATATACAGGGCGAGTCAACGATACAGTAAAGTGCATTATCTCAATTTGTTTCGGGAATATACGAAAAAATGTTAAATACAATAGTTTAAGGGTGCACAGTTTTAAAATTATTTATGAGTATACAGGGTACTTCAAAAAAATGTGGCCGATATAACATATGTTTTTTTAAAAATGAAACATCCTATTTTCTAATTTATTTTTAAATTCTGCGTAAAATTTATAACTTTTTTATTAATAATCTTATATATAGCTAAACCTAGTAGTTTTTCTAATATTTCAATATTTTTTAAAAAATACTAGTTTTCAGTTTTGTAAAAAATTGCCAGTAGCGCCATTGTTTCTGAAGGGGGAATACTCATAATTGGTACGAGCGTTCCATAGAGATGAAAAAAAGATATATGTAAAGAAATTTGAGTTAGATGCTACAGGGGGTTCAAAATAAATTTATGCACTTCGACTATTTTAAATTGAAAAATCTCAAATTTTTTACACCCTGTATATTATTTTTTATGATAGATTTTACAAAACCTTCCAACTTTTATTAAGTATGTCATATACCTATTTCTAATAGTTTTCGATTTATTCTGAATTTTTCAATTTTTAACCGCGCTGGTTCGCCTGATTGGAGAACCAGAACTGACCAGCATTCTTGATTCATTACAACATCAAAGAACGGTTGGCGACTTGACTCTATTGTATAAGTATTTACGGGAAAAGTGTCCAATGGATGTAGACCGCTCAATTCTTCTCAAAGCGATGCATGCTAGAAATACATGTCGCGCTAATACTTCACATCCGCATAAAGTTCAGCTTGTTACTCCTTGTACAACCTTTTTCAAGCAGTCTATTATATGGAGAACCTCATCCCTTTAGAATGATTTGCCTAACACTGGGTTCCCATCGGGTACGATTTACAGCGATTCAAGACCAACGTGCAGCGCTTTTTCCGCACACGCTTCGCTTTTGAAGCGCTTTAAGGATTTCGCTGCAGAATGTGTGCTATGCCCATAAAAAAGGGTAACACGGTCCTTAGCGCTCAATTCCACGTACAGGGTGATCATTTTTTGACGCTCGGTCCCGATTTATGGAAAATTATTGGATATTTATATATTTTTTTAAATGTAGAATGGTATAATGCATGTCAAGGAGTATACTGACGTATTTGACATTTGGTAGTGAAAACGACGCTGGGCGCCGCGACGCCAAACAACTTTTTTTTTTTCCATTGGCATACCTTTTGTAAAACGGCATTAGAAAACCCTAATTTTTCTCAGCATTTTTTCCTCAAACTGCTTTTTTCTAATTTGTTTTGCAAAAAAGTTATGCAACAAAACCGTCTAAAATATTATTTTTTGGTCATGGATCATATGCCACGTTTGGCGGTTTTCAAACAATTTATCTAGTAGGCGGCCGTCACATTTTAATCTGACGGTAATTATAATAATATTAGTTACTTCGCTGTTGAAGTTTTTCCTTTAATAAAATATCTTTCAAAAATAAAAAAACAAGAATACATTATTTTTATTAAAACAACAAAAAAACTTTTAACGTTATATAACTTATTACATATTTATAAAATTAAATGTTTGAAACTTTAAAAACAAAAAAAAAACATCAAGAGAAATTTTCTATATATCTTTTTTCTTCTATAATTTTTCCATTCTTTTCATTGCTTGATGAGTGGCTTTGTAAATAATTTCTCTGGATCTACTGTTGCACGTATCTGATATTTTTTGCCTTTAAGTGCTCAATATCATTTGTGGGTCGTTTCGTATACAATAATACCTCACAAGAAAAAAATTTAACGGTTATCACTCTTCGTTAAAACTGTTCATTCAAATACCTCTCTAACAGCAGCAGTTGTATGACGTAGTGCTTCGTCGTGTTGATACCACATATGCCTTCTTAAAATAAGGCGAATATTTTCTAATAAAACTGGTAGAGTATTAACCAAGAAATGAAGGTATTTTATTTCCAGTTAGTGTTCCCTCAAAAATGTATGGTCCAAGCAAATCTCTCCCAATTATCCCACACCGTACATTAGCGCCATAATAGCCTTGATTCGGAATTTGATTAAATGTTGTTATGGATTCTAGTCAGCCCAGTAATGATAATTTTTCTGTTAGGTTTGCCGTTGCTGACAAAATGACTTTCATCTGTCCATAACATATGACTAACGTTCTTCGTCATATTTAAACATCATTTCTGCTATAAAAACTCAGTCATCGTTCCGAATCAAATTGTGTTAATAACTGAAGATTATGCATTTTATAGTCAAGGTATTTGTTAGCTTTTTCAGATTTCTGAATAGCCCGATAAGATACATTTCACTTGCCTGCTTGCTCGTCTGATTGAATTATATAGATGGTTTTGAAAATACTGCATAATTTCAGGTACTTTTTCACCTATTAAAACAGTTTTTTCGTTTAGAAAAAACTTTCTGCGCAGAAAATGCATCCATATTGCTCCTCAAATTTCATTCTAATCGACAAAACATGTTCCGATCCGAGATATACCTGTCAGGGTAACATTCTCGATACAGTCTAACGGATTCCCGAAAATTTATTCTTGCTTCTCCATAAATAAGAATCATATCTACTTTTTCAGCATGGGAAACCATTTCAAAACACACTGTTTATTTAGTTGAACTCTATTGAATTGAATAGGTGTACAAACAAGAGCTGCCAAATTAAAGTATGACAGCCGCCTACTAGATAAATTGTTTGAAAACCGACAAACGTGGCTATGATCCATGGCAACTGCGATGACCAAAAAATAATATTTTAGAGGGTTTTTGCCAGCATAACTTTTTTGCAAAATATATTAGAAAAAAAAAAACAGTTTAAAGAAAAAATGTTGAGAAAAATTAGGGCTTTTCAAAGCCATTTTACAAAAGGTATCCAACAATTTTCCATAAATCGGGACCGGGGCGTCTAAAAATGATCACCCTGTACATAAAATCAATATCAACTACCAAAATTGAATCAAAGTCCATATTTCAAACCGGTACCCAGCCAAATCAGCCGAGTACTCAATTTTGACTGGGTACCTCTTACATTCCTAATTAGTACATCAAAAAAATGTATTTTGCGCAGATAAAATACCTACTAAAATGTCAACGGTCGTCGTAGTAATTAAAACAAAGTGAAAATCGTAACAAAAAAACTTTTGATTCATTTCTATTAGTATCGTCTAATTCCATAAATTACTTAGATCTAGAGATTTTTTGAGTTTTATCCTGGTTATTTCTGCTATAAAACTCAGTCATCGTTCCGAATCAAATTGTGTTAATAACTGAAGATTATGCATTTTATAGTCAAGGTATTTGTTAGCTTTTTTCAGATTTCTGAATAGCCCGATAAGATACATTCACTTGCCTGCTTGCTCGTCTGATTGAATTATATAGATGGTTTTTGAAAATACTGCATAATTTCAGGTACTTTTTCACCTATTAAAACAGTTTTTCGTTTAGAAAAGGTATCCAATAATTTTCCATGAATCGGGACCGGGCGTCTAAAAATGATCACCCTGTACAAAAAATCAATATCAACTACCAAAATTGATCAAAGTCCATATTTCAAACCGGGTACCCAGCCAAATCAGCCGAGTACTCAGTTTTGACTGGGTACCTCTTACATTCCTAATTAGTACATCAAAAAAATGTATTTTGCGCAGATAAAATACCTACTAAAATGTCAACGGTCGTCGTAGTAATTAAAACAAAGTGAAAATCGTAACAAAAAAAAACTTTTGATTCATTTCTATTAGTATCGTCTAATTCCATAAATTACTTAGATCTAGAGATTTTTTGAGTTTTATCCTGGTTATTTCTGCTATAAAAACTCAGTCATCGTTCCGAATTAAATTGTGTTAATAACTGAAGATTATGCATTTTATAGTCAAGGTATTTGTTAGCTTTTTCAGATTTCTGAATAGCCCGATAAGATACATTCACTTGCCTGCTTGCTCATCTGATTGAATTAATATAGATGGTTTTGAAATACTGCATAATTTCAGGTACTTTTTCACCTATTAAAACAGTTTTTTCGTTTAGAAAAGGTATCCAACAATTTTCCATAAATCGGGACCGGGCGTCTAAAAATGATCACCCTGTACATAAAATCAATATCAACTACCAAAATTGATCAAAAGTCCATATTTCAGCAGTTATTTACTGTTCTCCCAGTGGAGAAACCCTAGCAATCGTGCTGCCTAGCAGTAATTGTTAACAACTCGCTCTAACAATTCCTCTGTCGAAAGTGGCTTTAAATAGTCCCCGACCGAGGGCAAGTATACCTTGAAAACTACGTTTACAGCAACCATAAATTGCATCTACTCATTCTGTACACTAGTACTGTAATAAGTACTTCGAGTTTTGTTCTCTTCCCTGTCGAACCTAGCTCGACTGATGAGTCGTTATACAATTAACCTCGTCCCAAAATGGTTTTATGCCATGTGAGAGAAACAGTAAAAAAAACTGCTTAAATATTCATTTTATTGAATTTTAGCAGTTGATATTAATTCCTATATAAGATTATTCCAAAAAAAAAAAAAAAAAACAAAACCAAAGATAACGGAAAAAAAAAAGCTCACTATTCTAACAATAAATAAAAAAAAAATACATGAGAAGTTATAAAAAGTATTACTTGTTGTAAGCATCATAAATTAAATTGGAAGTTCGAAAGGGTAGGGGGACTCCTGGTAATGTCAGTCCACGAATGTTTTTTTTATTTTGATAAAGTCAGCAGCAGTATGTAAACAAAAACTCTGGAAATGTGCTTACTTACCCTGATTGGTTTCTTCAAAATCCGAATCAGAAGCATGAGTAAGTGACTCAATGTCGGTGTCAGGGCCATGAGAAGTTTGGTGTTCGTCAGACTGTTCAGCTATTGGATACACTATTTCCGAGCCTAAAGGAAAGTAACAAATTTTTTAACATTCCTATAATACAAAAAAAAAACGTTAAATCTGACGGGAACTTAGACTTAGGCGGAACTATGTAGAACATATTTAAATGAAGTCCGAGAGATATTTGGAAACAACACTTAGTGGTGTGGTCTAAGGTGTCATAGCCTTAGGAACGACTATTTACCGGAGGTCAGCACTTCATCAAGCACATGCTTCATTCTCCATGATTAATTAATGAATTAGACAGATGTCTGCTTTTAAATATTTTTACACTTACCATAATACTGACACAAAATTCAAATGCTGATTCCTAGTCAAGCTACAGTACTGGGCGGGGGGCAAAGGATTTTTATTATTCTTACAAACCGAATCACTTCGAGACTATTCGTATTAGCCGTAAAGCCGGAGGGGGACAGCAAGTTTCCAAAGCAGCTGATCGAAAACGCCTAACGCCATCTCTCGTTCGAGGTTTGAAGTAAAAACCTTCAGAGGTTAAGGACTGGTTTGGATTTTTGTCAATATAACCTTAAAAAAGTTTAACAAAATTAGTATTAAAAGATGATGCGAAGTAACTATCCTACTAAAATATATATGCAACTTTTCTTTCAGTTGTTTCTTTGACTGTGGCCGAAGGCTGTCACTTACACCGTCTGTGCAAAAAATGTTCCTGGACTGCCTTAATAGAAAAATTAAAAAGTGAACATTTTATTACTTCAGATGTTCTACATAGTCCCCTCCGACATCAATGCAACATTCAGAAACGTTCATACAACCAGGTGAAAAACTGTTAAAAAAATCTTCTTTTGCGATCATGTTTAACTAGCGCGTCACATCAACTTTCAAATTCCTCCAAATGGTCATGGCGTTGACCTTCCGTGTGAAGCTTAATTTTTGTAAACAAAAAAGTCACTAGGGACTAAAATACAGGCGAATAAGGAAGGTAGTGGAGTAGGGACACTTGTTTTTCGCGCCAAAAAACTGCACCACAATCTCAGCCGTGTGAGCGCGTGCGTTATCATGAAGAAAGAAAGAAAAAAATAATTTGCGTTCCATGGTTTCCGGTCGAACCCGCCCC
This sequence comes from Pachyrhynchus sulphureomaculatus, assembly GCA_019049505.1. Taxonomy (NCBI): domain Eukaryota; kingdom Metazoa; phylum Arthropoda; class Insecta; order Coleoptera; family Curculionidae; genus Pachyrhynchus; species Pachyrhynchus sulphureomaculatus. The sequence goes on from CM032449.1 coordinate 181,102,276, forward strand.
CTGAATCCTTCTCCAAAGTCGCTCCATGACACCCACGTAGTACCTAGCGAGCCTAACATTTGCGTCGGCTGACCTTAGCAATTATCTTCAAGCGTAGCTTTTTTCAAAGATTCACATGTACTCTCCGTAGCTGTTTTATAGTTTCACATGAAATTTAATCACTACTCGTTGTTCCATCACACTTCTGTGACACCACGACTACGACACATACAGTTCGCACGTCTACTACTTAGCAGTGACTGATCACAACTGGCTGGTTGAAGGCAAATCGTTGTTTACAGAAAAGTTCAAACTTTTACTTTTGTTTATGAGATGGCGCTGCCTAAAGGGAAAAAAATTCAGTCCGCGAACTTTTTGGACAGACCGTGTATTTAATATCTCAACCTTACATTCAAAAGCAGAACTAACCTAATTCTAAACTACCAGTAGGTTTTTAATTTCAGCTTGTATAGCCATAGGAAGAAAATTCAAACTACTATTTAGTAAAATTTTGAATGTCGTTCTACCAGTACTATCTACCATTGTAGACGAGCCTGTTCGGACTCGACACTTTGTAGTGAAGGCCGTTGGTGTATCGTCAATTCTATAATCTTGTTCTTGAGAATCTGTACTACCTAAAATATTACAGAGTCGTATAATTTGGCGTCTAAGTATGGAACTTATCAGAAAAAATTTGTAGTACAGTTTTGTAAAACCTCGTAATTTTGAAAAACCACTTAACTAACTTTGGATCATACTTTGCCGATTTTAAAAGCTTATTTGTTTTGTAAATGCTAAGTACAAAATACAAATAATGTGACATCAATGGCGACGAAGATTTGTCGGTCGAGGTTCGTACTCACCTAAACGGCATTGTAATAATTGATAGAGAAACTACATTGACTTTGAAGTTACACATCTCCGACCTACCTTGAGGATAAAATTTACTAAGACTAGATCCCTCCTTTTCATTATTTACATTAATAGTAACAAATCCATCAGTTTTCGACCGTTGGATGCTTAATTTTCCTATTGGAACCTTTTTGCTTTTTGTTCCTTGTTTTGGTGAGGGACTGAACTATCACATCTATGGTTGCTTCAGCTCTAGGTATGTCCGAGTCACTACTTTCTGAAGAGTTTTTTCTATGGACATCTGCTTTCAGATCTAACAAAGAAACATAAAAAAATTTTACTGAATACTGTCATTTTCAGTGTTCCCATATGGAATACTTATAAGATAAGCTAAAAGGATTAATTCGATGTCTGTCTGTCTGTCCGTCTGGCACACCCGATTTTCTCTGAAACTATTTGACTTGCCGCATCAGAGCCGTGTAGTTTTGAAAGTTAAATTTTGGCTTAAT
>CM032449.1:181103715-181153715 GCA_019049505.1 Pachyrhynchus sulphureomaculatus
GGAAACACTGTCTTGCGGACATTATTCCAAAGGTCGTTCTTGTACGCAAACAGTTTTTGACAAAGAATTCCTTGGACTATTATCACCTAACTCCTTTACTTCCGCCCGATTTGGCAACCCGTGACTTCGGGGCTGTTCTTCATATATGAAGATGAAGTTAAAGGGTCGACCGTTCCGAGGACGATACACCGCCAATATCAGGTAGCGACTCGCTTAGAGGGCCAGTCACTGCATCGGGAATTCTAAAAAATGTCGAAAAAAAACGATGGGACCGGTGTGAATCGGGTTGCAGGAGTACTATTTTTAAAGGTGCGGTGGTCACGAAGTCTTTGAATGTAACTACTTCAGATTTTATTAGTGTTAATCCGGGAAAATTTGTTGATATCCTCACGTAAAATGATAAATAAGCTACTTAGAATAGAATTGAAGAACACGTAGAAATGGATCACAAAGTGCGAATAAGCATAAAAAACCTACCCTAAAAGAACTGGATTATGATATATCATCAATGTTTTTGTCGCACTTTTCTACAAGCCTTAGTAATAAATCTGGATATAAAGGCTTAACGTGAGCTTCAGGAACCCTAATTCGGCAGGGAAATACTTAATAATTTCTCCTTAAAATGTCTTAAAAAAGTTTGACTACTTAGCACTGCTAACGTCAATCACAGAAATACGTGTTTTTTTTTTTATCAAGAACCAAAACATATGTTCATTAATTTATAAATGTAAATATCCAGGTTGAAAATGTTTCGATCAAAAGCCATTGTTAATTAGAAAATTTAGAATTGATTTTCAACTTACATAATAAGAGAGATTTTTGACAGACAATGGACGTTATCATCGCCGGGCACATTCATCGCAAAAGCGGAATCTCTCATAGTAGAGCGGGTCAATCATAGGCAGTGGACTCTGCTACAGCAGTAGAAATTTTTTAGCTTTTTGCTGATATGGCTACGAACAAAATCATTGTAATTTCATTTCTAGAGCTTAAACGTTTGCGTTCAGTTTTATTTCCACGTTACAAAGTTTCGACTTTTTTTCCGAAAAGTCCAACCATCATGGTAAGGGTAAAATTTTTGTGTGACGAGGATTTTTCAGTGGAAATTTAACATTATTATTATTGCTTTTACTTGAAAATTGCAATTTTTATTACGAAAAGTTGTTTCTCTTGTCATTCTTACATAGGACTCGCAATTTTTTTTTAACGTCTGCAATATGGGTTCCACAAGCCGACCTTATTTTTTGTCGGTAACCTTATCCACTATTACCGTTTTTAAACTTAAATGCGGTGCTTCTAATACTTTTTTTTATGTACACGGAAGTTGCATTTTAAAAATTATGTTACATTTGTTGCTTAAATTGGTATATTTTAAAAATTTAGCTATGATTAAATAAAAATTTACTTTCTCACGCACAATAATTATGTAAGAATAAACTTGAGATATCATCGCCTCTGATTAATATAAATAAAAATTTCCAATTTATTACGATTGAAAGGAAGGATGAATGTCACGCTAACATACAGAAATAGCTAAGAAAACGTTGCCAATGCATACAGTACGCCTAGGAAGCAAAATTATATTTATCATTGCTTAAATGTTTTAGAAAACGAGTTCGCGCACTGACTAGGTTCTTCACCACGTCTACGCGCCTAGTCAACAAACTCTTGGTTATTGAGGGAAGTTTCAAGCAAACGTGCCCAACACTGCTTCTCTACCCCTACAACCCAAACTCTCGCTTCACTTTTTTTTGTCTTCATCAGCACATAAAATCCATTGGCATTTCGGAACCATTGAGAAAGCGTGTAAGCGACCGTCAAACTGTCTGTTCAGATCTTGCTTTGAAAAATGGCAAAGGCGTTGGACGAAGTCTATTAATACACAGTGGTGCCACTTCGAGAAATATAAAAAAATTTCAACAAACCGTCGGTTTTTGTGGAACCAGACGCATTACTTATGTTACTCTACCACGTTAGTTATACATACCACTACTCACAACCAACACCGAACAATGTTACTCATTTTTTGGGAAAAACTCGACGCGTTTCGCTAACCATGTTAGTATTATCAGGAGTGATGATTGACTCATCATCGCTTCCTGATGATGAAATAGACACATAGGTAGCGAGTTGATGCAAGAGTGGTGATAACTATCGTGTAGGTTAGTCACTGTGCCAAGGATTCCAGAATACCAACGTAGGTCATTACCTTTTGGGACAAACACGCGGTATTTTATTATGAGTATACGGATGCGCTGTTACCAAAGTCTCCGTTTGTTTACATCTAAGAGGACTGAGAAAGGGCGAACTGAAAACGATAAGTTGCGATTTGGTTTCAACGTAAGTGATATCAGATTCTAAAATTCAAATTAGTCACGCGTTTAACCGCTCTCCGCTGTATGGTTAAAAGTATAATATAAAGAAGTAAAGTTAACGCTAATGTTTTAACTAATAGAGAAGAAAGTAAATAACATTATATTTATAAGAAAACAGCTTGATATTTTCTGGATTTGTACTGTAATAAGTGATATAACTACTTTACTAAATGTACTATAGAGGTAATGAAGAAAGAAAAAACTTAATGGTGTCGTCCTAATTAACAAAAATATTAAGGATAAGATGACACAGAAACAGGAGTATATCAAGAGAGAGGCATATTGCATCAATCAATAAAAAGAACAAAACTGTAGAGTTATCCAAGCATATGCACCAACCACAGATTTTGACGATGAAGATATAGAAAGCTTCTATGAAGACCTGAATTTAGCTGTAAACAGCAACCCAATAAATTATTTTAATAATACTCGGTGATTTTAAACGCCAAAATAGGAAAAGGAGCTAATAAAAAAGGCGTTGGAACCGTTTGGTTTAGGTCCAGAAATAACAGGGGAGATACGTTGGTCAATTTTGTTTGTGAAAACAGATCGTTTATTATGAATTCCTTCTTCAAATAACCTGAAAATAGGGACGGTGGGCATGGGAAAGTCCTAATAAAAACACCAAGAACGAAATCGATTATATAATAACGAATAACAAAACATCATATTGGACACGAACGTAATAAACTAAATAAAAGCAAATAGCGACCACAGAATGCTTAGAGCTAAAGTCTACATAAAAGACAAGAACGATGGGAAGCTCATAAGAAGCAAAATCATGAAAATTAACACAGAACAACTCAGAACTTAAACAGTATGATATTACCAGAAAAATTACAAGAAAACTTGCCCGAAATGAGACGCTCGAAGTGTTCACACAGAAAGTCACTAAAATATTACTGGAAACTTCAGATGAATAAAATATGAGTACAAGAGATACAACAAGAAAACAACAAAAGTTAAGTAAAGAAACTATAGATCAAATAGTAAAAAGGAAGAAAATGTAGTGAGACAACCCTCGAAGATACAGACAAGGTCAAGAGAAAAGAGCAAAGAAATAAAATCGGAAAATTAGAAGAGATAAAAGGAATTATGAAATTGAAAACATTCAAGAGTCTCTACACGATGAACGATGCCTCATTGTCTGAATAATAAATATAATAAAGTAATTATTTTGCCTTTATGGAAAAAAAAAGTTATTATAAGCAGCAAAAAAAAAATAATAGTGTTATGAGGATACCGACAAAAAAATAGTTTTCACACAGGTCAGAAAGTATTCTGTAAAAATTAAAAAGTTCTTTGGCAGTTTTAAAAAATGGCAGTTTTGACAGGTAGCGGCCTGTGATGTAAACTTTCTGGACTGCAACTAACTACTGAAACATAATAGTACACACACAACGATACAAAATTTTGATGAACCTCGCTTGTAAATAGTATATTCAGAATTTATATATAAAAAGCCCTTACTTTCTTTGGGGGCATACCAATTCTCAAGTTTTTTTTTCGAACAAACAACTCTTTATCGCGCCAATGAATTGAATACAAATATTTAAGCTTGATTCCTGCTGCTTATGTTTATTCGTGGGCCATAGGTTTCTTTAGCTTTACTTTAATTTTTTATGATTATTACAAAAGTAAAAGATTACTGACCCTGCTATCTCTTACATATTATCCGAATCAACTCTTCAGAAGATTACTGACACCTGCTATTTCTTATGTATGATCCAAAACCAAACTCTGCATAAAAAATTGGGCTGTACACTTGTTTAACGTCTTATAATTAAAAATGTTCATACTATGCACCTCTATTCCATTTCATAACAATAACCCAGCAATGGAGGGGGGGGGGCAACTAGAATCAGCTGGCCATTGATATGAAAAGGAATCTCTGAGGCAAATACTGTATCAAGTAATACGTTGGATTATAGTCAGTGTTGGTAATTTCTTTCGTGTCGGCTCCATATTTTACATTATATCCACTGTTTTTTACTTTATATGCTTAAGTCGTATAATTCCGCCTACATTTACTTTCACAGCTTACTACCATCATTATCCAGATTCGTAATCGTTAGCATACCGTATCGATATCATTCATAATTGGATGTACACGTGTTTTAAATTTAGTTCTGTGTTTTATTCAATTAAATTATTATTATTTTAAATTATTATATAGTTACATTTTTTACTTAAAATTTAATAAGATATTTTATTTACGAATATACTCAAAAAATATTGGAGGCTTAGTTTGTGGCGGTTCCTTCTCCTCCTCTCCGATATTTCGTAAGATTACTAATATCTTTAAACAGCTTTTTAAAAATTCATTAAAGCATCGATCTGTGTCACTACAGCAGACAATTTTCATATTGTAAAAAAACTCAATTTTTAAATAACATGGACAATGTGGGTATATTTTAATTATTCTTATATTGAAACTTAAGGTATAATAATGATATATGCACAAGGGTTTTTTTTTCAATACTATATTTTATTAAATAGTTTGTAATTTACTGTATGCCCATTAAAATCATGCAAACAAAAATTTCGTTTTAAGTTTTACAAATTATAAAGCAATAAAAATAAAAACTATTAGTATCATCGGAAAGCTGAAAGTATCCTCTTCAAAAAGCGATCTTTTAATTTTTTTTTTACATTCTGAAAACAAGTAATATCGATTAACCTTCGAGCGGTGGCGCATAGAATTTTAAATTAACGTGTTTGACGCTCTACACTTTTTGAATCACCTATCCGAATTTTTAATAAATTCTCATGCTAATAAAAAAAAATCTGGGAAAAATCTATATTTTTCCTTTGTGAAATTTCCTGCTCTTTCACGTGGTACTATTAGTTGTTCGATATCCTTTTTATTTTGCTAGGTATTACCGAAAAAAACCGAATTTTTTATTTTATTTTGGATTTTGTGGGCTTAGCTTACATCAAACTTTAGCAAACTCTTTTTTATCGTATTCTACTTCCAAGAAACTACCTGTGTGCCAAAAATGCAGCCTGTTAACATTTTATGAGAGCCTGGCGACTGAGCTACTAGTTAAACTAACATTTATAATAAATGGTAGGTCGACCACAAACATTGTGTTTCAGAGTTTTGGAGAAAGGAAATTAGAAAACCATCATAAACTATGCCCTTCATTTTCCGCAAAAGTAAACACAATTCCCTAATACTTTCTTCTGGTTAATGCTAACTTATTCATTGTACATACAAGAATATGCACAAACATCCAGGTTAGTATCCTCGGTATACACACCCTCATATGCATGTCATAGATCACAACTCGATATCACTTTAACCTGTCATATGACCATCGTTACTCTTTTTTTGGTGTATGATTGTTTGTACGTGTATTACGCAGGGTGAGGGAGGTTCCTGTTCGAACTGCGCCGTATTTTGTACCATCACTCAGACAACCCCGAAGGGGCCGTTATGTAACAGCTGCTACCAGCATTGGAGGTAACCAACCGAAGTGAAAGAAAACTGACCCGTGTAAAAATGCAAATTAATAATTGATAATTCTTAGTTTAAAGATTTTTTTACTATATTCCAAGCCAAGGTAAAATTTTTGATAGAATAGTTTCCAGACATGCTAGAAGCCCTAAATTGTCTTGTGACATCAAGAAACGGCCTAAAACCTTCAAGGTTTATAATTATTATTGTCCTATTAATGGTCTTCCTAATTCAGAGTATTTGACGTAGAATATAAGACAAAATCAACTTTGCAGGGCCATTTTATGTCTCGACTACTGTTAAATATCGAAATGTCTGATGGAGAGGGAGTCTGGAGTTTTTTCGCTTTTTCTAAAGACCTCACTTGCCATCGAATTAAAATGTAAGAATTAAAAAATAATTATTTTACAGTCGGTCGAGTCGCATTGTTCATTAAAAAAATGTAGTTATTTCAAAAATGTTTACAACATTCGACAGGAACGAATTGTCATTAAAATGCTAATGATTCAGTAGTTTGTCCAGTCTCTTTCAGCGTCGATAATTGCCTGGCATCTTCGGGACTTTCAACGAGATTTTCCACGTCTATTCTTGGGGCAAAGATTTCCAAATTGCCCGAATTTACCCTGACAGCTAAGTCACTGTGTACACCTTTTTACTACAAAGCTTCTGCTTAATGTATGACCACACGTTCTCTGTTGGTTTTGCATCTAGCGACTGGGATGGCCAATCTAATATGAGGATACCAATTTTCCCTTCCCACTGGCTATACGTTTTACTCTAATGTTCGGAGTCGTTATCCTCTTGAAAATTCCTCTCCTCAGCTTTATCAACAAACCACCGTTTGGCAGATGGTACTAATGCCTTCTTATATATTTGGAGCATTTTTTTTTCAGCGTTTCAAATTGTAGGTAAAGATGAAGAGTCTCTCCCAAAAGCTTTTTCCGAAAGACATGGCGCTGAACTAATCGGTTAGTGGTAGTTGACCAGACTCGTTTCCTGCTCTTTCCCCAAAATGAAGCTTGATTGGAAAAAAATTGCACTGCACCAATCTCGATCTATATTTTCCTCTGCCAACACGAATCGTTTCTCTCTAATGTTTTTCGCCTAGCAATGATTTCTTGATTGTACTCCACCACTTCAAATCCTTAGCCTGGAGATTTGTTTCATACGAACTATCTAAACCTTTCTGCTTTAGTTTTTGCGCCCTTCGCACTGTTATCTACAGGTCTTGATTTTCAACCGATTTGGATATATTTTTTTTAAACACTCGTAACTAGATTTTTAAAAAATCTCGAAGCCGATTTTTGAATTATAGCCAATTTTGGTTTCTCCCATTTTTAGATAATTTTTTCGTGGTTTGCAATATTTGAATGAGCAAACCAAAGCAATTTATGTTTCTCGATCCACATAATCTGAAATTTATTGTTTCAAGACCTAAAGGTCGCAAGGTGAATCAACATAGCCATTTTTCAAATATAAATCACTTTGGTTTGTTCTAATTCAATATTGTGAATCTGGCTAAAATAATGATAAATGATCAAAATATGTTCAAATAATGGTCTGAACCACAGGGGTTCGGCCCAGAATTAATGGTAGATTTCGAGAAAACTCTTAATCATTTTTTCGTCATCGTCAGACACTTTTCCTTTCAAACCAGTTCTGGTAGATCATCATTTTTTAACTGAGAGTATCGTTTCACCCACTCGCTAATGAATGCCATCGACTTGCCCATATATTCGGCAGCCTTTGTAGGCATTATTTTCGAAGCAGCCTTTAAATGATTACGTAGGAATACAGCCTCGAAGCGTATGCTGAACTCATGTTCGATCATCTATTAAACCATAAATAAGGTTAGAAATGAATCTGTTTGCAGGGATGCCGACAATAACCGACCGACCAACTGTATTTTTTTGTACACCAAATCTCACATCCCAACTTTAAAGACTTGAAAATGGGAATGCTTAATTTAATCAAAATTAATATTAAAAAAACCTCCGATTGACTCTTTAGGGGCAAATTTTCGAAATATACCTAGCAATTATCACTAGAGCCAATAGCAGTTTGATCTAGACCATGATGAATCACCTAAAGAATGAAGTGCGTTCAAGTTCTAAGATTCCCATATATTTTTTTTTTTGAAACTGGCATTTGATACAAAGGTGCAGTTGAGCTTAAAATACGCGTGCAGTCTTTTGAATGCGTGACACAGATAGCAGCATCGTTCAGATAGATGCCGCTAAATTGATAAACGTTTTCAATACTCAAAATGGCGACGTTTAATGTACAAGTACAGCGTGTAGTTATTCGTTTTCCTCCACGTAGATCGGATGTAAAAAATGTGTTTTCATAGGTGCGACAATTTAAAGGAGGTCCAACTTCGTGTGGTAACGAATCTAAGAAGCCTGAAACACGAGCTAGCTGGACAGACAATATAAAACGTGCGAGTGGAGCAAGTTATTATGAAGGACTGCCTATTCGGTGTGAGTGATATAGCCTCTAAAGAAGTGTGAAGACCTAAGAATGCAAATGATGAACGGGGAACACAAAGGTGCGTGGATGGTGAGTTGTCAGGCGATATTGACACGTGATGACGGCACGAATGATTCTTTTTGTCAGTTTAATAATCCTGAAACGAAACGGCAGTCGGCGCAGTGGAAGCATACCGACGAAATTTCGAGTTACCGCCAGTGCAGAGAAACTAATGGTGGCGAATTTTTTGGGACAGTGAAGACGTAATCTTCACTTAATGTGTTCCAAAGAGCATTACGGTGGCGGCTAAATCTTACAAATATCGTTTGAGGGACAATGCTCTTACCAGCAGTGCAGGAAAAACGACCATAAAAGGCTGCACTTGTGTTTTTCCATCAAGACAACCCTCATGTTGCTCAGGCGATCCTAACTCAGGCGTTTTTTCGTAACAACAGCTTTAAAGTAGAGTCTATTGCTTCCTACTCATCGGACCTTGCACCTAGCGATTTTAATTTATTTTTTTTTTTTAATTAAGGACACCCCGTGGTCGCTACAGAACCCCTACAGAATCGTTCGTTCTAAGCGGCCGCGGAATCATGGTGTCGACGTTGTAAAAAATGTATACGTCAATAGAGAGATGCTTATGTTGATGAATAACACAAGTTTCAACTTTCTGGTATAAATAGTTTGTTAGAAAAAAATTAGAACTTAAAAACCTGAACGTACTTCGTACATTTCTGACAGTCCTTAAAACAGATAAAATAACCCTGTACGTCGTTTTTCTTTAAAATGTATTATTTTGCATTTTTACATTATGTGCATTATTTCCAATTCCTATTCCCACAAGAATATGTGCCGGTTATGTAAAGTAAACCTTAAAATATGATATTATTCCACTTTTTTAATAAAGTAAACCTAACATTAATTTAGGGTAAAATGTCAAGGAAAAACATTTTAGTAAAACACCATAAGTTCCTTTTCTTTCAATACAATTTATTAGGTCTTTTCCAGGCTTTTATATAATAATATTAAAATAGGCCTAATCGGTACCTTAGAATCGGCTTTAGCTAACTTATGTTTTCTAAGACAATTTAGATATTGTATTTTAATGTTACCTTACAAAACCTAGAAAATTTAAAGCATTTTAGATCTAAACATACAAATAATAAACAATATTTTGTAATTGTTTACTTGGAAATTATGAGGCGTCGAAAGACGAACCTTTTGTTGCATTGCTATCTGTTATTGTTAATAAAGCCATTAACACTAATAAGTAAATTCAAGCATCTTCAGTTTTGACGTGAAGACAGCCGGACATGTTTACATATTGGGCGTTGTCATTTAAATACAGTAAGTCCAAGATAGCGTAATTATATTAGTCATTTATTGACCTTACAATGCTCTAAAATGCTCAGGTATATAGGTATTATTGATGTTGAAAGTTACCTAGGTAGCTGCTTTTTTGCCTGTCTTAAATAATGTCTAGACTTACAATTAATATTTTTTTTTTATAGTACACTCGATAATACCTATTAGTACCAACAAAGTGAAAATCTTTTTTTTTTTTGAAATATGTAACTTTAATGTGATAGTTCAAGAAGCTGACGATAATGCTTTTTGCAAAAATTCTGTTTTTTGAAGGCATTTTTACGTAAAAACTAAATAAGAAACAATTTGGCATGAAAAATAGCTTTAAAAAAAACTTATCTCAAGACGAACGTGGAAAAATAGTGATAGATGGCACTCCGCTACATGTACGCCAATCGTTGTAGTCAATAAACCCATCAAAAACCATTGGCGCCAATTTTGATAATCTGGATAGCCTGGATTAATACTGCAAAGCTTGAAATTAAGAGTTTGTTATTTTATAACCTTTTTCAATGTAAAAAAGCAACTAATGATGCAGAAACAAACTACTCCCGAAGTTCATTGTTTTAAAAGAAATTATTTACTAGCGAAAACAACATACACCAATCATTTTCCATCTAAAGCGGAACACTTTTGCACCCAGACGTGGATTTCAAATATTTTGGTACAACGATCTTACTTAGCATCAGTTTTTGTTGTGTTTTTTTGCTTCAAAATCCGATAATTTAAAAAAAAATATATTTTCAACCAGATATCATGTTACTAAAAAATGAACATTTGGCAACAATGTGAAGAGGCCCACAATGGCTAGTAAATGGGAGTTAAACAAAATTTTCAAAAAAAATATATTAAAATTTTCAAAAGAAATAATTAAAAAGTAGTTAATATTTTTTTACATGTGGTAAAGAATGATTCATATAAACGATTTTCATAAATCCCTATATATATATATATAATATATATATATATATATATATATATATATATATATATATATATATATAACTGCGGTCAATACATTTAGAATTTCCACAAGAAAATGCCATCGTATCTGTCAATTTTAAAAATCATTTTTTTTTTCAGTTATATAGCGGAAAAAAAAGAATTTCACTTAGCACCCATCACATATTTAATCCTATCCGTATAATAAAAATCCTCCCCTAATGAAAATAAAATTCTGACCTAACTTGCTGTTTTTCCGCGTGCCCCGAACTAACCAGGCGCACAGGTGTGTCCCGACCCACATCGGGCCCTCGGGAGGCAAGAGGGGCGGCGGTCCAGGGGGCTCGAGAGCCCGCCGTCGCCCCCCGAAAGGCATGCACATCAACCACGACGATTTGGCTACAGTGGCGTCTGGCAACGCCCGGCACTCTGCTGTTGAGGGCTATGGACAGGGAAATCGAGTCTTTGCAGAGACAAGTGAGTAAAAACTGTGAATCGTGTGGAAAAAGGATGGTCGCGGATGTTTAGGAAATAACTGTGAACGGCAAGTGTATTGATTGATCGAATTAAAATCACATGATAAGTTTAACAAACGTCATAAAAACAATGCAATTTTACAGCGATAATAAGGCGTTTTGTTTTCATACAAAATTAGAAAGCCCTATTTTTATTTCAATTTTCGGCATTGCCAAATTCTTGAAAAAAAAAACATCTTTTGACTTTTAATTAAAAATGAGTAATATATTAGCCGTTTGCTATAATTCTTCCCGTACACCGGTTGCGACTTCCGCATCGTCTCGTAGATACCCGCTGATCACCCTTATTTCCACCTCTTCATGGTATCGCTACTTTTATGGAAACACTGGCAACGCCGTGCTACTGTGGACAGGGCTGCCGCACACCGATGTAGACTCGGAGGAGGGATCGAAAGACAGAGAGGACAATATTTTTGACTTTATCATTTTTTTATCCAGTTATTTTGATGTTTCTGACAATATAAATAGCTTTTGTTTTATTATTATTATTATTATTATTGTTGTTGTTATTATTATTTTGTTGTTTAGCAATGCTAGCCCAGAGAGAAGGGATAGATAGAGGCTTTCATATTTTTGTTTCGAGATTTTTTTTTGTCAGTTTAAGCTATCTTATTGATATTAAAAAGTTAGTATTTAAAACATTTCTTATTTCTCTGTCTTTTTTCCCTCCTCTATGGTTAGCTTGTGCTTATACAAAAGACATATAAAGTTGTGTTAGTGATTTTTGTTACAAGAAAAAATATTGTAGTGTACCCAAGAGCGTTACAACGACAGTTTCAAAATGTCATTTTTTTTTCTGTTAAATAACTAATACGTTGACAATTTTTAAAGAATTAATAAAGTTATGTTTACGAGAAATAATAGTTCCTGAAATTCAAGCCAATAACGCAATAACTGGCCCAATAACTTGTTAAAGAAAGAAAAAAAAGATGTTTGGTACCGGTTGTACGACCGTGGCCACAAATATCGTACGTGTAGTTCACAGTCTAACCGCCAAACTATGTTAAAAACCTCATCAAAACACGGCTAAACTGTGGACTACAGGTACAACTTTTTTGACGACGGTTGTACTAGAGCAGTTTTAATGGTTTACTGAACTTTTGCATTCTACCTTCCAATATAAACTAAATTAAGATTAATATAAGAGCACTTATTTTTGCAATACATTTTAAATGGAACGGTTCAAGTTACCCAGTAGGTTCATGAAAACCCTTTTTAAGCTGCGACTTACTTTTGTTTTACTGGGCCTAAACTCGATAAGCGTAAAAAATTATATAAAGCCTGAACGATGGTGTTTTTTTTTAAGTTATCTATCTAATCGTGAAAATGATGTCATTCCAAAAACTGCTTGGTTATCAAATTACCGTCGCTATTCTATAAGTACTTTAACGAAATTTTTGTACTTCGTAGCGATGTGCAGTTTTTACGATCTTTTTGTGTTCCCGAAAAATCAGTGAATGTAATTTGAAGCATCACGTAGCGATAGGGTTTCTCGTTAAAAATGGTAATGAACCAATTATTCGTGGAAAAATGTTCCAGGTGCATGACAATGACTGCCCATCTTATTTTCAAGTAAAATCTTGGCCCTAAGGTTCGACAGATTCAGGACGATCCCCCCCATACCGGAAGCTGTGGATGCACCAACTTACAATATCCACCCTATAGCCCTAATTTAGTCCCTTGTCACTTGTTTAAGCATCTGAAAAAAGACGCCAGGAGCCGAAAATTTCCCTCGGATATTAGAGAGATTTTGCATAACTTATTTTTCACATTCTTTGTTCTTGTCGTTATCTCAACCATACGCAGTATTAACGTGAATGAATTACAAGGTTAAGTTAGTATCCATCTTTTATAAACTTGGGGGATTTTTTTCATTCATTTCATGGTTAAACACACCGGTTATTAATATTTAATGGGTCAACACAAGTTTTTAAATTAAAATTGTGTCTAGCAGGTTTCTATCACTTCCTTCAATGTTTCCAAGGTAATACGAATGTCCCATAAATAAAACTTCATTTGAAATTACCACTACATACACTGTAATGCTATTGTGTCAAAGATTGCAAAATCCCAACATAATCTGTACACTAATTAATTGTTGTCAGTGTTATTTGCAATAAAAGATTATTATTTAAATTTTTTTGTATTTTCTTAAGGGTTTGTATACCTAAGTAGGAAAAAAAGGCCCCATCATAATAGCGATAAGAATACAGAACTCCAAATAATCTCTTATAAGTTCCTAAATAAGGGAAGTCGTTATCCTTAATAAAAAATTGTCTTATTTTGTTTCAGTACTGCGGAAACTCCAAATGGCGGAGTCCTTACATTTAATTTCTTCTCTTTTCTACTGCGCAAGCTCCAAACGGTGGGCGCATGCTTCAAATAAAGATAAAGACAGTGAACTACCAAAATAAGCGTTGCAAAATCTCTTTATTGAGTTGATAGCCTCTTATTTTTAAACGCCAACAAAAATTGAAAAATATTTTTGCTTTAGGCTCTGCAAGTTTTCCTTCATAGATAGGTAAATAACTTTCAAAAAAACACCCTCATAACAGAAGTTTAGCAAGAAATTCAAACAAGAAATAAATTGTTTTAGTGGTTATTAAATTTTCATGATACAGGGTAGTTCGTACATAAATTTAAAATAATAAAGTTAAAGCCGAAAGCTGTATATGATGCACACCCGAACATATGTTTCCTAAACCAAAGAAAAATTCAAAATTTGTCTCCTATCAATTTCTGGGGTCGAGGCATTATTAATGTTAAAACTATAAATCGTTTTTTTGTTGAAAGCTCAAACAAACTTTGAAAAAACTGAATTTTTATATCCTCAAAGCATATAAGCGGTAAACAAACTCTTCCTAATTATTGAATTTTTA
Organism: Pachyrhynchus sulphureomaculatus; assembly: GCA_019049505.1. Taxonomy (NCBI): domain Eukaryota; kingdom Metazoa; phylum Arthropoda; class Insecta; order Coleoptera; family Curculionidae; genus Pachyrhynchus; species Pachyrhynchus sulphureomaculatus. Next base: position 181,117,745 of record CM032449.1, read on the forward strand.
ATTTAGCTCTTTGCAAAATTACATATATTCTTTAACAAATTATACACAACTTTTTTATCAATAATAAAATTATTAAGCCAGTCATCGTGCGAGTTGCTTGAATTTTAAGAAAATGTTCAAAATACCCACTATATTCTGAAAAAATATATTAGAGTTGCTATCGCCTTATTTTATTTGCTTTTAAAAAATAGTGACCATATCATACCTATAGAGTATTCTTCATTTTGTTCTGTTTTTTTTTCCGTACAATTAGTATTATTTTTCGTAGAACACCTTTTATGCATACGACTTACTTATGCTACCAAATGGTGAGTTTTTATTTTTTTCGGCTAGCGTAAACGTTTTTATTTTATCACCAGTTCAAAGTTGCATATAAAAAGAATCCTAAAAACTTTCCGCAAGCTGTTGTCTGTATTTTCATTAATCATCTTGAGGTGCATACCTATGCCCGAAAACTGTATATATTTATTTTTGCTAGTGCCTTATGTATTTTTTATAGCTACTGCTTTCTCTGTGAAATAAAATAGTCGAATTATTTCTCTATTGTTACAGATCCAAACGAATAAGCAAAATATTAGTTCTTTAAAAAGGAAACACTCGGACTCTATCGAAGATCTCAGACCGTCAAACGACAATTCACAACGGCCTAACTCCCGCTGGACAAATGATGAACTTATGCTAGCAATTCAGGTAAAACTCTTATTTTATTTAATTTTATTTTTATTGATAAAATATATTCCAAGGAAAAACACCACCTACTGTTCCCATAGTGCAGTCAAGGATGCCTGATGTTGTCTTCAGACAGCGTATCATAAAGCGTATACCGATGAAGCTAGACACCAAAAAGGCTTCTGGCCCTGACGGAATACCTGCCATAGTTCTTAAAAACTGTGCGAGGGAACTAACACCAGTTTTCTGTAGACTTTTCAACCTATCCTACAGAAAGGGAATAGTTCCTTCCTGCTGGAAATGTGCTACAGTTCAGCCAATACCTAAAAAAGGCAAGAAGACCTTGCCAAATAACTACCGACCTATCGCACTGCTTTCAATAATATCGAAAGTCATGGAAAAGGCTATCAATCAGCATCTTCTAAAATATCTTGAAGGATTCGACGTTAATAGCGATCACCAATATGGCTTTCGTAAAAATAGATCAACAGGAGATCTTCTGACTTATGTAACACATGTCTGGAACAACGCAATTGAACACTTTGGAGAATCTCGAGCGGTTGTTCTTGACATATTCGAGGCGTTCGACCGTGTTTCGCACGATGGGATGTTGGCTAAGCTACGTTCTTATGGTATGTCTGAAAGGTTCTGTTTGTGGCTCTCATGTTTCCTCAAAGAGCGTTCTTTACGAGTGGCAGTCGACGGATTTCTTTCTAACACCTTCACTATCAACGCCGGTGTACCCCAAGGCAGCAAATATGTCCTGGCATGAACATGTTGCAGGCATAGCGAGAAAAGCTTCTCAAAAGTTGGGAATATTGTTTCGAACCAGAAAGCTTTACACTCCACAACAACTGTTAATTCTTTACAAAGCTCAAATTCGACCAACTATGGAATACTGCTCCCACGTTTGGGGCTCCGCTCCCAAACATACACTGCATTTGTTGGATTCTATTCAGAGAAGAGCTGTTCGTCTAATTAGAGACCCGGAACTGACCGACGGCCTTGATTCGCTGGAACATCGAAGAACGGTTGGCGACTTGAACCTATTCTACAAGTACTTTCATGGAAAGTGTTCTAAGGATGTGGCCCGCTTAAGTCCTCCCAGAGCGGTGCATGTTAGAAGTACACGTCGCGCTAATTCTTCACATCCGTATGAGGTTCAGCTTCGCTAACTGCCTGAAAAGCGAATAAAATAGATGAGGAATAATACAGAATATCTCTTCTGTATTACAGCCTGTCAAATAAGAACATGTCCGCGATAATTCATTTTTGGTAGATTATATTCTAGTGATTCAACAAAAATCGGTAGAAGGAACCTTTGTCTACTACACATTTTAGTAAAAATATCGGTCGATTCCGAACTTTCGTCAAAATCACGTAAAATCCGAAATGAATCACTTATTTGCGCGTCGATTCGAGACAGTCTTTCTTTGTTCCCATCCAAATTACCACCAGGTCATCCGTGAAGCATGTCGTGTACAACATGGTGTCAATTAATGGTATTCTCATTGGTCTGCATTTCTGCTTCCATCTCTTTAGGACGCTTTCCAAGCCTTTTGACGTAATAAATCCTGGTGGTATTTGTGTTCCTCTTTAAATTGTTGTTACGAGTTGATCGTATAGTGTTTTGACAGCTTTAACATTTATCTTTGTACTCTGTTCGTAAATAAAAGTTACCGAATTAATTTGTACATACACAAAAAAGACTAGACAGAGTATATCTGTCATTCATAACATCGTTTTCCGCCAAATCAATTATTTATTATTCAAAGTGTATTGACAAGTAGAAAACACTGAACGAAATTTCAACGGTATCATATACAAAAAAAATTACCATATTCCACGTCCGTAAAACTTGTTAGGAACGCATACCAGTGTTGCCACTTATATTTGGTAATGTTAGTAGTAAGTTATTTTATGTGGTTATATAACCTAATAAAGTACAAATTTAGAAAATATTCAGCTGTTTCTTAGAAATGTAGTTTTGTTTACTTTCTTCGCGTTCAAATGTAAACATGTGTAGCCTTGAAAAAAGTCAAATTCAGCAAATATTTTACAAATTCTATTTACGAATTTTATCGTTTATTTTTAGGGATTTCGCAAATACGGTAAAGATTTCAAAGCAATCGCCGAGATGCTAGGAAACAAGACGGAACACTATGTGCGCACATTTTTCGTCAACTACCGAAAAAAATACAATTTAGATCAAATTATTAAAGAATGGGAAAGGTAAGTAAATAACAAAGCTAGGATATTTATATCAGAAGAATCTTTATAGACGTCAAAGACACTATTTTATGTGAATCACGTTCATGCACATAAGTGTTTCCTTGGACCTGTTTTGACGCACTTACAATCTCACGAGTTGGGGTGTAACGAACTCTACAAAGCTTGTAAAGACTAATTCACATAGAATCTGTACTCCAATATCAATATTTTACTGTAAATTGTTACAAAGTCCACTGATTTGATGCCAGATTGTATAATATCAATAGACGAACGACATATTTCTTTAGTATACTGAGGTTAATCTTCCAGCATAAACTGTTGGTATTTTCTATTATGGTGTCAAGTCGGTGGATGAATTTGATTGTTCCCTAGTAGTTGAGATAATAAAGTGGTCGAAACAATTTTAATAAGGAACTAACTGACATTGATGGAATTTATAAATTAATGTTTCTTTGACAGATAGAAAAGAACATGCACTCTGTAGCATTTATGACTGCTTCAAGATTTGCATTTTTTATATCGCTATCTTTTTTTTTAAAGGGAAAACGGACCTATACCTGACGACAACGGCGAAACCAAAATCGATGCGGACGATACCGATGACGTCATTTGTTTGTCTCCGAGTCCGCCGAGTTCCAAAAATAAGGAACCCGTTAAAAACGGGGGTAAAGTAGGAGCCCAGGTAGTGCCGAAATGATTTATTTAGTGGTCGTGGAGATACGTTTCCTAAAATTGTGTTTTTAAGTGCGGCATGTTTTTGATATGCTCTTTGGAAAAGAAATTATGCAGAAAATGTGGTAATTTATTATATATTTTTTTCCTGTGAAGTAGGAAAATATCGTATAGTTAGTTTATTAACTTATTTGGACAAATTGTAAAATATTATGTTTGCTATTTGAAACGGTACTAGATTACATTACTTAATATTATTGAAATTATTAAAATTATATTTAACGCACAATTCTGACAGGCTGTGGAGCTGAAAAAATCGTTTTAATTTCGAGAATCCCGAGATACCAACCAATTTAAAGCGTTCGAGTTTCCTATAAAACTGTTTCTCGATGACGATTTAGACCGTAGGGTACAATGTTTTTCGCATGGCCAGTTATACGTGGCCCTGTTAAACATAGTCTGTTTGTTTTGTCACTGGGGCAGAGACACTTAATGTGGTGTATAAAGAAATATTTTAAACTATCTTAAAAAAAAATATATTAGGTGCTATTTCTGTCTACACTAAATTATAATGAAAAATTAAACATTAATAAAACAACTCTCGTGCAAAGCCGATGCAGGTCGCTAGTCAATAAGTTCTGTGTTACATACCGTTTCAATTTATCGAACTTGCTACAATCTTAAGCTTCATTGAAAATTACTGTAATTTTGAGGATAGAAATATGGCTGACAGGTAGTTCGAATACCTACACGAATTAGGCTTCTTAACTAGCCTTCCAGGATGAATCTCCTTAATACACACCTGGTCTAAAATTATTGGGGATCCCATGCGAGTTAGTCTTACTCCTCAAATTGCGGGACAAGAATAACCAGATGGACAGCTGTTTCTTGCTCTTCCTTCCCTCCTCTTCCCTTCTAATTATGTTTCACTTAAAAATATCTTATGCCATAGATTTAAATATACCTAAATTCTTCAACTGCTTACCTGCTCTCTCTCCCTCTTTCTTATGCGTCGCCATCTATTATGTAGAACCTGAACACTTTTAAGAGCCCCAATTCTTATAAATGAAGATATTTTGTAGACAGTTTAGAAACTTGGTTAGGACGTAATTTTAACTACAATATAACTTAAAAATTAATTTCACACATTACCCAACATAAATCGACGAATTTGTGGTTGCTTTATTTGATTTTTTTACGTGAATCACGTTACTTAAACACGGATTGGCTCTCCTATGATTGACTTAAATGATGCACTTTGATGTGTACTTTGAACCACTCCTTGAATTGACACAATGGGAGTTATCTATCTTGATATATCACATAGTTATCTTCTGATATGTGTATAGCAATCAATAATTTACTTTACTGTCATTTTAAGAGAGAAAAAAATAGGGTGTGGCGGTAGAGTAACAAATTTTATGAATCTTGCTGATTGAAATGCCTGTTATAAGATTTGTTTCTACAGTGTATCACCTACCTATTACAGAAAAAAATACTCCATGATGTATGGAAAAAAATTAGAATGTATCTAAAATGCTAGTTATGTTATAATAACTAGATTTTTTTTTTTAAAATTTTTCTACGGCATATTAAAAACACGAATCAAATTGAATTGAATTTTTATACGTAGGAAACTTGGAAACACATTTATAGCAATTTTTAATGTTTATTTAGCTAATTTTTTAAATTTAATTTCAAATATCGTAGTAGTAGACATATTGCATAATTACTTATTAAGAGAAGTGTACATAAGGTCTAATGATTAGTAATATTTTTTTATGGCGTTTGAAAATTTATTTTGAACGATAATTTTTTTGTATGATTTTTTAACTTTTTTACCCAGAAGAAATGACAATTTTTTTATATTGGAAATAATTTACAGGGAGTATATACAGTGCGTTCAATATATTATTTTTTAATAATAAATTCGAATATTTACAGGGTGTTATAGTATCGTTTAATATATTGAAACTGGTAAACTATATATCTCTGTAGCAAGAGTAACCGGAAACGAATTATTGATAAATAGCGTCCCTGGATAATAACATGTAAAAAAATAACTTAACGCCCTTATTTGTCTGACGGTGACGTGACAACTACTTACCGACACCTATTTTACTACTACAGTCAGTTGATTATTTTATTATTTGTACGCTTTTAAGTAAGTAACAAACATCTTAATAATTAAGAATATCCAGATAATGCGTTAAACACAACATATATGGATTAAAATTCCCCCTGCTATTTTTTAGTGTTCCGTACGGAACAATTATAAAATCACTTTGGTATCTGTCTGTCCGTCTGTCACACCCGATTTTCTCCGAAACTATTTGACATAGAAAGTTGAAATTTGGCACTAATATAGGAATTGATGGCCTCATCAGAACTGTGTAGATTTAAAAGCCAAATTTTGACTTAAGGGGTTAGTTTTTGGGGGTGAAATCGGAAGTGAAAAAAATTTTTTTACGAGGTCATCGAGTGAAGTGTCAAATGAAAACTTGTAAAAGCACGAGTTCAAAAATATATATGATCTAATACTTGCGCACACTTTTCTTTGTATTATTTTTTAAAAAATTGCCAAAAATCGCTGTCCCCCCCTTATCTCGAAAAGTACTGAACAAAAAAATTTTGAAAAAATTCTGGAATATTCTCCACAAGGTGTAGATTGAACAAAAATTATCACGAGTGCAATAATTCATCTGGTATATCAAAAAAAAAACAAGGTCATTAGTTTTCAATAAAGATCGGAAACAAACTGTTGAAAACTCATTTGGGGGGTGTTTTGTGAAGTCTTTGATCATTTTATACCTCCATAGCAAAAATTTTTATTTCAAAAGCAATCGACGTACGGAAAACTAATTGGCACTAATCTTCAGCAACATCGATGGAATCGCTTAGCGCACTTTTGATACTACCGATTTGCAATATTTATTTTTGAAAAATATTTTCAGACGTAATCATGTAAGATATCTTTGAAATTTCACCGATGAATGTCATGTGTATCTGTCGTCTCATTTTAATGTGCTTTTAAAATTCCCCTCTCTATCTCGTCCAGGAATTCCAATGTTCATCTCAGTTGCGCCAGTGGCGCTACATTACTTCTTAAAATTACACCAGTGACTTACATAAAAAAAAGTATTATAGTAGGTGTGTCTCTAATTTACTGGAGGAGTTACCCATTTCAGTATATTAAACAATTTTTATAACACCTTGTAGTCATAACATATACAGGGTGTTATGGAAATCACTGTATATATTGTAACTGGGACCTTTTTGTAGCCAGGTCTGATGAAATGAAGATATTGTTTTCACTCTGCTATTGGTAAACAAAACAACTAAACAATATGGCCGATTGTTAACAAGAACTTGACAACAGTGTTGGTGAGATTTAACTCGGTGCAGCATTGTATAAACAGCAACAATGCGCTTGCGCCTGAGCTAGTTCGTACAATGGCGGCCTTTCACGTGCGAGTTAGTTTGGCGGTAGAATCCAGTTTTGTCATTTTTTTTTAATTTTTCAAAAATTTGAAAAAAAAAAAATTTTGAATGTGCTTCTACATAACCCTAGGAGTTACCCATTTCAAAATATGCAGTGATTTCCATAACACCTTATATAGGAAACTTTTTTTTTTATTATGTGTTCAATTCAGATTTGAATTAGCTTTTGTTTCAAAAAAGCTGACTCGAATGTTACTTTTTTGTTACCTGTCAAAAATGACGTTTTTTTTTTTCAAAAATAATCGCCGAAAATTTGTTAAAATTTCGAAAAGTTTTATAAAGGAAAGTTGCTCAATTAACAATTTTCTTAAACGTAAGAAATCCTTTTTTAATGTTTGCGAAATTTCTAAAAAACAAACTCTCCGAACCCAAAAAAAAACTGTTCCCCGACAACTCTTTTCCCATATAATAAGATGGATATTAAAAAAAAAAGATTTTATGTTGAGCTGGACACTGTATATTATGTACATTTAGGAAAATCTATTTTTAATTAATTGCTGTAAAGCTGATAAAAGTTGCAGCAATTCTTATAAAACATAATTTGAATATTAGAATAATAACTTGGAGTTCGACCTGGTTGCATAAAAGCACTTTAAGCTCACTGAATTTTGGACGTCACTTAAATCTTCTCACGAGAGAGATATAGCCAAGAGAAAAGACGTGTATTCCTTGCCGTATGAGTCTACTCAAAACGGGACATCCCCCAACCTTACTATAGCCCATCAATGTTTTTTATTCTTAAAAAGACGCCTTTTAGATCAATCTTCCACCTCCGCCCCTCAAACCTGAATAATGCTGTCTAATTTAGTGATAAATTCAGGGCAATGCATTTTATGTGGTTAGTCCAACTCCGCTTAGATTTCAGCACAACTGAGTTTTATGTGCTTGTATACAACCAGGCTTCAATTGCTAAAATATTAAAACAATAAAACACTCGAGAAAAAATGTATAAAAATAAATCAGTCTAATTATTCTAAGTAGAACGTTTTTACATTAATTCAATCAAGATTTATTGGGGTACTTGTATGAATATCTGTAGAATATTCTTCTTCATTTATGAGGGTGTCATTATTGAGGCTGAACAGCTGTAAATAAGATTAAGTTTAGCCCTCTCTAAGTGTTAAAAAATCTACATTAAGGAGCAGTGCCTAGATAAAAAAATCTTCACTGCTAGTTTTTTAAGCCGGTAAAAGATCAGCATTTTTTTGTAAACGTGAGTTTAGTTCTCGTCGAATATACTTTTCGAATACCACAGAAACAGAAGGCTGGATCATTTTCCCACTTTTCGGGCAGAAGTTGAATACACTATGGCGATTCCGGCTCAAGGAATCATGCGCCAACAACATGCCAGCCGCGATTTTTCTGTCGGAGGCTTCGGAGACCGACAGTCCCCATAGCGTGCCCGGCAGTTTTTCCGTCGGGGTTGGTACTCAATCCTCGAAAGCCGTCTTTAGGTATCTGGCTCCCTTTCACGGTCTGAGCACTTGCCTTTTCTATAGGGTACCGGTTTTTAGCGAGTTGGCTGGTAAGCAGCAAGCCTGGCCAAATACACTTAAAAATAAAAGTGTACTGACTTGCCGGAATCGAACCCGGAACTATACCATGGTGTCAAAGCCGCCACAATCATACCATTAACTAAGTTAGTATGCCAAAAAAAATATCGATTTTTTTGCCAATTTTACAGGAGCAACTATTTTAAAAATATTTCCACATTATTAGAATTTGTTAAAAGTTATTAAATGGTAATAAAAGTTCAGACAAGTCCCCCTCATTGTATTGTAATGTATATTAAAAGAATATTTTTGGTGAATTTACGAAAAATGTTTTCAAAAAGAAACATTATTTATCTAATTATATGTGTGTATATGTATACTTTTTTTTACCAAACTGTAACAATAATAGTTTTTTCCACAAAAAGTTGTAATGTCTCACTACGGAACGAATAGAAAATTTTTGATAGTACCGGAATTTTTTCTGTCGACGATAGGAAACAAATGTAACTTTACTACGTTTATTTAATAATCTAAGGTACGCTTGAATACAAACGGTTTCAAGCCACTATTATCTCTTGTAGCGGCTTAGGATGGTCCATTCAATCTTAAGACTTTTAGAGTGACTCCAACAAGGCAACCTAGAATTGAAAAATAAATACAGCGTTAGAAATCATGGTTCTTGGACTTACGACAGTGTGTGTCATATTGGAGTAATTTTCCTGTACTTCATCTACTATCACACTCGGCGCATTTTCAGGTGTCATTTCCTTTATACCAGTACGAGGGCAAGGACAGCATTTGATTGAGGTGATTCAGCCATGAAACTGTCCATCACATTTAGTTTACTGAAACCCAACTCGCACAAATTAATGCCTGAATGCTGACTTATACCATTGTCCTTCTCAAAAACTATATCTTCAACTTGTTGGTATTTAGAGCTCTATTAACATGGGATGGATATTCAATCTCTTCAGAAATAGCGAAACTGACTATGCTTTAAAATGCACTGAACCTATCTTCCAGACAAGATAGTAATAGATTGTGCGATTTCGCCCACATACACGGTGCTACAGAGAAGAAAAAGCTAAATCTAACATTCGCACAATTTTCAACACTTAAGAAAATCACCATAAGACACAGTCCCCATACAACCTGAAGGTGACTATACTATCAGCTGTGGCTGAACACCAACACACTACCATTCAATGTAAAGGACAACAAAGTTCTTGCTGCTGTTTCAAATTTCTATAAATGAAGGTTTAGGAAATCAATCGAAATTTACTAACTACCTTAACAACACTAATAGAGACTGCAGCACACGTAGAAATCTGTTTTACACTCTTTGGGTTCATTCAGTGTTTGAATCTGGAAGAGTAAAAATTTCTGAAGATAACTCATGCAATCGTTGGCTAAACGCCGGAAAGTCACTTCAATTTGGCACGGTCTAATCTCCAGAACCATTTTTTATCTCTCATCTAAACTAGGGAGACTTTTTAAAAAGATTTTTTTGTTCCGTAGTGGAGAAACATAGGACAAATGATTTTTCTTGAACGATAGTAATTTTGTTCCATCCAAGTATATTAGTCGATAGTAAAAAAAAGTAATTGTACTAAAATGTGTAAAATTTGCAATCACGATATGAAACTTACACGCAAAATAGTTGCGAAATTATGGCGAATATAAATTGAAATTTTCCATATTGAGGATCTCGTAAGGGACAATATAGATATTAGGTTTTCAGAAACGAGCTTTTTTTATACAACCTTATTTACTTCAGAAATGCTTTTTAAGTTTTATTTTTTTATTTTCGAGCGACGACTCTAAAAAAGCATTGTGACTGGTGAAAAAAAATGTCTTTGTGAATGTGATGAATATTTACATTCATGACACCCTGATACTCAAAATCCCACAATTTGGATATCTGTGTGGTGGGCATTGTGTGTATATATCCAAAAAAAAATAAGGGTGCTTTATTGCAAGGCCAATAAAAAGAAGTTGAACTGTAACTGACAGATAACGGAGGACGTAACGTCATAAGTTTTAAGGCGAAACAGTCTACTGCTCTTTTGCTACTGACATACCGAAGTTACCGATCAACCTATTTTTACTGACCTTGAATTTAGTTCAAACTACGGGCCAGAGTTTTGTAAAACTGAAGTTAAGCTGCTCTCTAGTACAACCAGGCCACGTGTCATGTTAAGACTACACTATTACTAATTCATTTATTGCAGGAGCTACAAATTATTATTAAATTAACAAAAATGTAACATTTTTCCGTATATTAAAATGAAATGTCAAAAATTGAGCCTCCTTTAATCTGAAAAAGTTGGTCTAAATGAATTAAAAAGTCGATTAAATTTAATTTGCTATCGTATCGAAAAGATAAATGTTCGTTTAATATCAACGCCGTATTTGAGTTTGGTTATCTTCTTAACGCAGTCGTTTTTTTTAAGTTATTATAAACATAAGAAAAAAGTTTATTAGAAAACTTCAATAATAAACAACAATAGTACAGGCTTAGTTTGAGACACTCTGTGTATGTATCTGTGTTAATAAAATCTTTACAATTTAATTTATTTCGACGCGCAATTTCAGAACTATGCAGGGTGTTCCAAGTACAAGATCTTTATTATGGGAAGTTGGTTTGTATATTTTTAATGTAATTACTATTACTATAAAATATAAATAAAAAAAATTACAGGTTAAGCTGTGTAAATAAGTTGCAATAGTTCAAATTCGTAGAAGTAGTTTTTTCATACAAAGACATCCTCGCAAGGCAACAAGATTGTTGGAAAATCTTCTGAAATTTTCCAGAAACTGTTAGATTTAGGATACAATTGGCATTAGCTAACATTTACCTCACATAATTTATATTTGGTTTAAAAAACGGACTTGTTTTGCAAGGAAAAAAGACGAACTGAACTAGTTTCATTTATGTGTTCTTTTTGCGTTTCAGTTTTAACAGTATTAGATCCTTTCGTCCATATTAATACATTTATTTTTGCTGTCTATTAAAGAATTCAAAAATAGTAGTAAAATACTAGTTTTATATTTACCAAAGGTCGTACAATAACAAGCCACAAATTGATACAGGGATTTTTAGCAAAAACGTATTTCACGCTCTCAAAAATAAAAGTAATTAATAACTATTAGAACTGAACAAAGTACACATCTCGGCAATTATTACTCTCTAAAAAAAAAAAGGTCCGACGTGATAAATCCTGGGTTTTCCGAACCACACAGGCTGTCACGCGGTGTGGTCTGTAAATGACGATCACGCCCCACATCTGTTCGGTCAATGACCATCGATCAAATTCATCTGCCTAAGCAATTTGCGAGAACCAAGCATATTAACTGCTATTGAATCAGCCGAGGCACAACTAGCCGGTATCTTCTTAAGGTTCTTTAGGAATGTGTTCTTAATTCCTCCTAAAACTCCGATGACTAGGACCACCATTGTTCTTGAATCTCGAGCGAATAAAGCGCGAAGTTCTTTATACACAAAACGTTTTCCCTCCCCTTTGATTGCTATATTTGTTTCTGCAGGTGCTGAAAACTCGATTACATAAATTTCCTTTTCTGTTTTATCGAGAAGTACTATATCCTGTTTGATTTGTGGTCAAAAAGGCAAAAATCTCGTAAATGCGACACCGGTCCTTTTCTGCCACCGACTCTATCTCTTTCGGAAGATACGGCAGTCTGGGGGAACGTCATCAATACCGTATGAATGTGGATGAATATATGACAGGCAACGCTGCATTATGACGACGGATGTAAGATGATACAGCGTGAACAGGACACGCTGAAAGTAAATACATCAGTGATTCTGGTTCTTTGTTGCATGCCCTACCCTTAAATGTCGGCTAGTTCGATAAATCGACTACGATACAAACTGGTATTAATCACACCGTCCTGATAAGATAGTAAAATTCTGTCGGTCCCCGAATTGAGAGTTGCTAATTATAGAATACTAAATGTTAATTTTTTCGACTGCTGCAGCGAATCGGCAATTATTATAAGACTTCCGTGCCGACAAAAAACCGCGGCCGGCCCTTCACCTAACGCACGATCACAAGTGCGAAAATGTAGGGTTTCAACCCATCATTGTGCTTGGTTTTTCTGTTGAAGCTTCTAACTAGAAGAGTTTCGAACTCCAATTTACCCAAAAAAAAAAAGCCACAAGCCGATCTTTTGGGATTAAACGATGCGAAGACAACACAAGTTTTGTTCGTCTCTTTTATGCTTGCTTTACGTCAATTTTATAACAAAATGTGTTCATTCCCAAATAAACTTCTTTTGCTTTGCTATATTTATTATTAAAAAAGTTATGCTATATCGATATTTATTGTGTCTTATTAATTTTCTTTTTATTTTAAACGGTAATTTAAAAATTTAGTGTATACCGCTAGCATTAAGATTAATATCAATAGTATAGTTTTGTCCTATTGAATAAAATTCGATGACATAAGAGATATGTGTTTTATTTATATGTTCTATGATTGTTTAGAAATTATTAGTGCAGTAAAAAAAACATTTGAAATTGCGAAGTCTAGATACAGCGATATGATTTTAACCTCTGGGGTATCACCAGGAGTATTGTCCTGAGTTTTGGACCTCGAAAAACTTGTACTCTTGTTTATAAACATTTTCAGTTTTCAAAACCAGCTAAAAATGTGAATAACTTCACACACAAAAAAAAATAAAATTCGTATGAAATTTCCAACAAATCCTCTTTAGTTGTAAGTCGCTCAAGTGCGTATATAACATACAAAATTGAAAAACAGGCAAAAACTTTTATTTTTTCATTTTCTTGTACAGGTCCACTAGGTAAACCTTGGCTTGACACTTTCAGAAAATATTCCTTTTAAAGCAAAAATACCCTGAAATTTTGGTACAAAAATATTGGAACCCACTGGGCCCAATTGAATTTGTTATTTAAACTTTGAATTGCCCGCCATTTTATGCCATTTGGTCCAAAATGGACCTTTTTCTCAAAATTTAGGTCTCGAAGCCAGGTTTCCGAAGCCAATAAAAAAAAAAATTTGGAGTCATTTTAACCATTTTTAGTGTTCCGTACGGAACACTTATAAGATCACTTCAGTGTCCGTCTGCCACACCCGATTTTCTCCGAAACAATTTGACATAATGAGTTGAAACTTGGCACTAATATAGGAATTGATGGCCTCATCACAGCCGTGTAGTTTTGAAAGTTAAATTTTGACCTAAGGGGTTAGTTTTGGGGGTGAAATCGGAAATAAAAAAAAAAATTACAGGTCGAGTGGGGTGTCAAATGAAAGCTTGTAAAAAGACGAGTTCGAAAATATATAATGTAATAATTGCGCAGAATTCTCTTTGTATTATTTTTTAAAAAGTTTAAACAAAAATTATCACAAGTGCATTACTTTTAACAATTTATCTGATATATATAAAAAAAAAAAAATCAAGGTCATCCGTTTTCACTAAAGACCAAAAAAAAAACTTTGCTGAAAACTCATTTGGGATGTGTTTTGTGAAGTGATCATTTTATACTTCAGTAACAAAAATTTTTATTTTGAAAGGAATCAACGTACGGAACACTAGTTGTGCAAGTCCAACCTGCACCTGACCGGTTTATTTACTTTTGTTTATTAATAAATAATAAGAAATGCGTTTTTTTCGGTCATTAAAAAAAAAGATGATATAAAAATATCTAGTAGTGGTTCTTTTTAAGATGACCCAAAAACGCATTTGTCGTTATTTGATTAACGTTAAAAAAAAACGGTTAAAATGACCTCAAAAAAAATTTTTTTTATTGGCATCAGAAAGCTGGCGTAAAGACCTAAATTTTGAAAAAAATCCATTTTTAGCCAAATGGCATAAAATGGCAGCCACTTCAAATTTTAAATAATTAAATTTGGTTGTGCCCACTGGGTCCATTTTTGTTCCAAAATTTCAGGGTATTTTTGCTATAACAAAAGGCATATTTTTTGAAAGTTTCTAGCCGATCGGTTCACTTAGACGACCGGTACAATAAATTAAATAAAGTTTTTTGCCTGTTTTTTTTTGTTCAATTTTGCAGGTTATGTACGCACTTGAGCGACTTAGAACCAACGAGGATTTGCTGGAAATTTCATTACGAAGTTTGTTTTTTTTTTTGTCGCGATCCGAGATATACCGGAGTTATTCACATTTTAAGCTCAACAACTGCATTTTGAAAACATAAATTGTTTATAAACAAAAGAGCACATGTTTTTCGAAGTTCAAACCTTACGACAATACTTCTGATGATCCCCAGAGAGATAAAATTATAATATTGCAGTACCTAAACTATGCCTATCTCGTTATTATTTTGCCGTTTTTTACTGCACTATATACTACACACACTTTTTCCATTTATTCCCGTTGGACCAGTTTAAAGCCCACGATAATAGATGGCGTAGCTTTCTTGAACAAGTTTTTAAACAACCTACCAAATATTTTTACTTATAAAAAAATTAGAGATTAGGGCTCTTAAAAGTGTTCAGGTTCTACATAACAGATGGCGTCACATAAAACTAAGGCCGACCGAAAACAAGTTATTTAGTCGAGTGTGTTATGAGATTTCTAATATTGAATGGTCATTGGCTTTCGCTATATTATTAAGGGTTTAATCTAATGAAGTAAAATTACCGTGCATAGGTTTAGCTAATGGAGAAGAACGTTAATAACATACATTTATACGAAAGAGAATAAAATATTTTCTAAATTTGTACTTTAATACGTTATATAACCAGCATATTAAAATCAACAAATATAAGTGACAACACCGGCACGCATTCTCAACAAGTCTTACTAGCAGGCCAACTGCGATAATTCAGGTTTTTAAAGACGCTGCACGGACACGGGATATGTAACTTGTTTGCATAAGACACCATTGATATTTTGTTCAGCATTTTCTACTTGTCCTTACCGTACTCATTGCAGTTTTTAATGGATCACTAATTTGGCGGGAAACTATGTTATGAATGACATACTCTATTTTTTGTGTCTGGGATTTAGATATTAGGATAAGGCCTTTACACACCATTTTGGATACAGTGTAAAAAAAAAACAAACAAAAATATCCATAAGAATAACTTATATACGATAATTTAACAATATTTACACAAAGATACATTTTTACCATAAAAACTTAAAATAATTTTCTACGACTTTAAAAAGTGTACAAAAATGTGAGTATTACAGGGTGCACGAGCTATTTCCGTATAATATAGGATCAGACAACCAGATATTCCGCTTGTAATCTGCCGTTACATAAAATCGAGTAGACAACCAGATATACATAACGTGTTAAAATTGTATATCCTAAAGCACTCTCTTTCATTCTACCTGTAATTTAAGGTTGTTTTTAAAATCGGCGCTTTTCAGTCAGTTCAAAATGATATTTGTCATTATCACTTCGAGATACTGGAAAATGACCGCCATTTTTAACCACATAGTCAGTTCCTAACTTCATATCAATATATTAACTCACTAATTTCACATTAGTGTTACCTTGTCCTTGGATATATAGCCTTCAATGATGGGTGTCCCCGCCATCATCGACAAGTTCGTCATGTCGTCAAAGATGTTGATATTTCCAAGAGTAGTACGTCTATCCAAACAAACTCATATTACGTCTCATTTTTATAGGTATGTTTTCTAGAGTATTTCTCCTTTTTCAAGTGGTTTTTTACGATTTATAGAGATTTCTTGTTTTGTCAACCTTATGTACGTTTTTATATGTTACATTTTGAAGTGTATGAGTAAACAAAAAAATTATTCTTAACACAGAATTCAATTAAAAATATTGTTCAGGAAACATATTTTAAAAAATACCCTATCTACCTTTAACAGCACAGGCGGTTTTAAAAGATTTCAAATATTGAATTAAAATAACCGTACACAAAAAAAAAACCGCAATATTGAGGTAACAGGTCATTTAAATAAACTTAGATATGTTAATAACACAAAAGTAAAAAAAAAGAATTACAAGTTTTGAAACATTCAAACAAAAATCTCAAATCTAATTTAAAGTTGTTTTCCAACTGGTTGAAAATGGCGGCACTTCCAGTGTTCTTCATTACTACTCCTTGCGCAGTGGAGGGTGTGTTCTTTACCTCCTTCACTGATATACATAAATAAATTGACTTGCCTTCTTCTGTGTTTCTTCAAGATCAACATAAACTATTATTATAATGTAAGTGTAGGTTACTTTTAGAGGCATCGCGCCATAGCGGGGTGTCGTTATCCCATTTAAAACCATTTCTTCAGACTGATAGCTTTCCGGCTGCGGCAACGATTATAAACGAGACAACTCACAGTGACTCGACAGAGTGGTTCATGTGAAACGGAACTTAAAATAAGCGTATTTGATGCAGTCTATAATAGAAACTAACCCGAGTCCCTCGTCTGTGAGAGTCATAGAAAAAGTATGGTCTGCGACAAATGCTATTTATGCTGTATGACAACTAATTTTAACACTTGCCGCTCTACATTCAATTTTGTTTAAGCAGTATTAATCTTTCTATTTTTCAGTACACTAGTTATAAAGAACTCCCCTGCCTTATAGGAACTTCTTACTAGAGGTCCACTAGCAACATAGAGGAAACCCATTTCTTGCCCAACAGTCTCCCAGTGTTTGTATTTGGCAGGTGTGACATATTCTACAACCTATAAAAAAATTAATTTAATCTAAAATTTACAATACTCTTAGAGTACTGGCGAATCCCACAATAAATTGTAGGCCCTTCTAGTCTACATTACCCACACATTAAATAGAGTTAGCAAAAATTATCTCGCTGATCTATTTGTTCGGCCCATTCAACCCTACAAGACTCCAAGTAACGTCCGCCAGACTACAGTAAACTCAATACAGTAGCGAAAATAAACTCCAAGTTGGTGGAGATTTTGACGGCGCGTGCGTCGACGGGTCCCTCTTTCAAAATGGCTGCTCAATGTTTACATCTGATCTTGGAATGTGTCTTTTGAAATGCATTATCGATCGTTTCTTGATGTGACTGCAGTTTATATGAATTTAAAGACAGAAGGGAGAGAGAGTTTGTATAGTTTATAAGTGAAGAGAATCGAAAATGTTGGTAAATAATTTATATAATCATGAGGAAAGGAGGCTATTGTGCCGTTAACAATTGTAAAAATAATTCAAAAATTACACCTAGAGTGAGTTTCTTCTTCTTCCCCAAAGATGCTGAAAGGTAAGTGATTTAATTAAGGAATATCAATTGCGTAAGAAATCGTACGCAGATAAATTGAACAATAGTAAGAAGCAATTTCTCTGATAACATTTTTTTGGTTACAGAGCAAACAGAGATTTGGCTTACAGGGACCAAATGCGTCATTAATTGTCCAACTGAAAATGTGTGCAAACATTATAAAATATGCGCTTCACATTTTTCTCAGAAAATGTTTAAAAATGATTTGAAAAATCGTTTATTCGACCAGGCGTATCCAGACGTTAATATAGGATCAGATAAAGAATTCTCTGTGTGACAAAAGCTAATAACACAGGTAGAGATCATTATAAGAGTCGGATTTTATTGTGGTTACAATGAAGCCTAGTCAGGCTCAGAAACATTCAGTTTGTATTCGGACGTAAAATTCCTTGCTGAATTCAAATATGTATTTAAAAAGTTGGGTTCCAGTTACAGTTTTCACTTTTGGACCTTACAGGGTCCCAACAAAGGGTTGTGTCCAAAATCTGATATGCCTATTCAATTCCCTGGAGAAAATGCTAAAACTTTTGTCTGCAACATTTTTCTGAAAACGCCTTCCTGCCAAGTTTTTCACTTGTATTCACCTCTTTTCTAACAAAGCGCTCCATTCTTTTTGTTTTTTTTTTATACTAATAAAAAAAAAAAAACAAAAAGAATGCTGCATTAACTCAAGATTTTATTAATTCAAAAATTTTCAAGCATTTGTTTAATATCTATGCACAGTAACAATATTTCTATTTAAAATCTTCCACTGGTCCCCTTTTTAACGTGGCGGACTGCCACGTAAACCCTTGAAAACTGAGACCTGATTTGCTTATATGGTTCCCCTGAATTTCATTAGATTTACTGTGGCCAGACCTTCAATTTCAAATTAATTAAAAATAATATGTAAAAAAATGGTAGTTATTACCATTAACCTATTATCATTATACCCTCAAGAGAAATTCAAGGCATTTCTTTTCGACCATGAAAAGAAAAATAAAACTTAAAGTACACCAAAGGCCGTGGAATGCCCCATGAAAAGTCTCCAAATACGGACCTAACGAGTTTTATAGTAAAACATAAACTAGTCAAGTGGTTTTTACCTTTAAATGCCTCTTAGTAGGTTGCATATACTGCCCCAAGGTAACACAATCTACTCCAGATTCTTTTAAATCTTTCAGTGTAGTTTCTACCTCTTGATCTGTTTCGCCAAGGCCTAGCATTATTGAGGACTTCGTTATAAGGTCAGGATTAAATTTCTTCACTTTTTCTAAAGTATAAAGAGATTGTCTAAAAATGATAAATCATATATAGTGAAATTCGTTTTTTTTTACAGTTTTATAGTATTTAGAGTTCCTAATGATGTTTCCTATTAGTCTCAAGACATTTAGCCTAGCTGGCAGATTTTTCTTCTAAAAAATTATAATTTTGGGTCGATAAACGTGGTTATGCTTTATTTAACGTCCTTTAATGAAGTGGAAGTGGAAATCGGCAAGATGACGTTGCAGCGACCAAAATGAATATAAATCAGAAGGGATCATGTCGGGAGAATAAGCCGCGTAAAGGAAAATGTCTCATCCCAAAGGGTACTTAAAATGCCATGTCGATTTTTTCGTCCTGTCGTCCAGAACGTCACGTCAAATCAAAGATACGGCTTCAAAATTGGCGGTGCCATATTTTACAATTTTTATGTGCTACAGCACCTTCTCCCAAAGTTAAGCAAATCATTTGCTAGGTTTTGAATCTAAAATGCAGTACCTCAAATACTGCTCGTCGAACTGCATGGGGGAGACAATATTTGGGGGTTATGTAAACCAGAGCGTCACATGTCATTTTGCTTCTTTAAGATTGGTATTTCCATAACAGTACCGAATTAATTTTTATACATAACAAGGATAGAAAACTATAAATATACAAGAAATACTTAGGCAATAAAAATGCAAAAAACATATCATTCAAGACAAAACCGCGGCTCCATACTAATAGTTTATAAAATATTAGATAATCTTTTACAGGAACCTCCATATTTTTCAGATTTTGTCTAGTCTTTACCTGTACATGGCTCTTCTGTCTCTAACGAACGGCGTTAACTTTTCTACAGTTTCAATGTTGTGTGCATATACATCCAATCCGCTATCTACAATGGTCTTTACTTGATCTAGATCACCTCTAAAGTCTGGACACAGACATTCCACTAGAATGTTCTCATTTCTAAAAAAAAAATGAAAATTATAAAGCATTCAGAGCTATATGTGCTTTAGGAGTAATCTACAATTATGTTACGCGGCTCTCTGTTTTTTTACGTTTTAGTCATGTCGTAAACTAAATCGGATGACACAACCTGTCTGCTTCTACTCTCACCTCTATTGTCGCCCACGAACAAAAAAAAATGCCTACCCCGTCCTGGCAGTCTCTTAGCTCAAGATACATTATGATGTAATTGTAGATTATGCCTAGAAAAAACACATCCTACATATAATTATTACGACCAAATCCAAACTACGAGGGTCATTCAATAGGTAAAGAGACAATTGGTCTCAGCTAAAACCCATTCAACAAAACCGCTCCATATTTCTACGAGTGCAAGTCGGCAACCTTGTAATGAGTTTTAAACAGCATTTCAATCATGTAATGTAAACATAACCTCAAAATATCCAGTTTACCATAGCGAGTCCATCGAAAGAGTAGCGTTCTGTAATGAGATTTTTAGTAGCAGAAGATGTTAAGCCAAGTGAAATACATTCTAGAATGTTATTACAGTATGGACAAAGTTGCATGAATCGTGCAAACATTTACAAGTGGATAGATTGGTTCAAAAGTGACCGAACAAGAGTGTGTGATAAGCAGCGAAGTAGTCGTCCAGTCGAAGTTTCTGGTCCCTCGTTGGAATCGAGGATTGGTGGACTTAATCGTGATAATAGAAAAATTACTGTTGAAATAATAGCTCAGGAAGTTGGAGTAACGCATTGAAACTGTTCACGGCTTACCCAAGAAAAGCTTCAAGAACTGGGTTGGGAGATCTTGCCTCAACCCGCATACAGTCCAGACCTGGCTCCGTGTGACTTTTTACCTGTTTAGACCTTTCAAAGATGTCCTACGGGGAAAGATGTTCATCGACAATGAAGACGTGAAGGCTTCGACGTCAACCGAAAGAATTCTTTGCCACAAGAATCAAGAAGCTAGCAGAAAGGTAGAACAAGAGTATTAACGTTGGAGGAGATTATGTCGAAAAGTAGGACAAATTTTGTAGCAATCCAATAAACTGTTCTTGAGCTAGAGCTATTTATCTCTTTACTTATTGAATGACCCTCGTATATTATATAATTCTATATAATATGAGCGACCATCAAAATGTCTTTCATAAACAAAGATCACAAGGGGATCTTCTAACTTACCTAACACATATTTGGGAAAACGCAATTGAACACTTTGAACAATCTCAGTTACACTTGATATATCCAAGGCATTGGACGGCTTGACATGATGAATTGTTGACAAGGCTATGCTCTTACGGTATCTCTGAAAAGTTCTATTTATGGCTCATGTGTTTCCTAAGAGAGCGTTCTTTATGGATGGCAGTCGACGGATTTCTTTCTACTACCTTCACTATAAACGCCGTTGTGCCCCAAGGCTCCATACTGCCTCCTACTATATTTCTTATTTACTTTAACAATCTGCTGAAAAGGGCCAGTCTAGGCTAGTCTAGAGCTTTGCGGATGACAGTATGCTTATTTCTTCATTCACTTTGAACGCTCGAACATCGGCTACTCATGCAAGTATCCGCGGATAACAGGAAGTCGTTCAACAAAACCCTGGAGGAAATTCTATCTTGGGGTAACAGTAACCAAGTAGAATTTAACACTACAAAAACCCAGGCTAGAAAAGTTACCGTTTCTGAACCTGACTTAGTTATGTCGGGGCACTCTGTTCCTATAGCATTGTTATTCAATTTAATAGGCGTTAATTTGGCAGCAAATATGTCTTCACATGAACAAGTGCCAAGCATAGCAAAAAGAGATTAACAATCCGACACTGCATCAACCATTTTAAAAATTTTACAGTCAGCAGCAAAAATCGACAGTCTCAGCATGATTCAATATCATTAATATATATATTAAATTAATATGTTCACAGATAGCTTCCCTGGGGGACCCCTGATTTAATATCACATTATTGCTAACTAACATAACTTGCAGTCAGAAGTAAATGCTATTTTCATGTGTGGTAACACCACTAACAAAGCTGTGGAACTGTTAGTGTATGATAAAAATAAGTGTTTAACATACCTTTTCTTTATTTCCCTTACCGTCTCTGCGAAATGATTGGAACCGCCATCTGGTAAGTCTAAAAGAAAAAAGAATTTTGTTGGTCAAATAGTTTTTTCTATATCAGAAAAATTATTTTTTTCAAAATTTTTTGATCAGTACTTTTCGAGACCTTGAATCAAGAAATTATAAATCTCCTACGAGCAGCTACAATGAGCGATAGAAAGGAGGATGTTGGGAATATCATTGAGGGACAGGCTGACTAAAGAAGAAATTCGAGGATGGTCCAACCTAACTAATGTAGCCGAGAGGGTAAGCATGTTGAAGTGGAGCAAGGCGAGTCATGTCGCAAGACTCTCTGATAATCGATGGCCCCATAAAGTAATCAACTGGAGGCCCTAGAATGAGAAAAGAAGTAGAGGACGTCCAGAAACCTGATGGTCTGATGACGTCAACAGACTAGTGGGATACAACTGGATAAACAAGGGTCAAAACCATAGAAAATGGACATACTTAGGGGAGGTTTGTCTAACGATGTACTGCATATCTGCAGATGATGACGACTTTTCAAGATAGGGGTGGGGCACAGGAGTTTTTGGCCATTTTTTAAAAATAATACAAAAAAAGTGTGCGCGAATATTACATCATATATATTTTTTAACTCTTTCTTTCAAAAGCTTGCATGTGATACCCCATTCAACCTGGTAGAAAATTCTGATCTCCCCTTAAGTTAAAATTCAAAACTACACGGCTGTGATTGGGCCATCAATTCGAATATTTTTGCCAAATTTCAACTTCCTATGTCAAATACTTTCAGAGAAAATCGGGTGTGACAAAGAGATGGACAGACACTAAAGTGATCCCATAAGTGTTCCATACAGAACATTAAAAAGGAGTTTATAATTTTATGCAAGATCTCACCATAAGATATCACTTCATTCTTTAAAACCCCAGTAGTACTGCTTGAATTAGGTTATCCTTTAATATAGAAAAAGCCATATTAAATATTTATGTTATAACTATCATATCTATCTATATAACTTTACAATTTTTTTTTTTACATACCATCTCTATCTACTGAGGTTAACACGATATAGTCCAAACCCCAAGATGCAATAGCTTTGGCAGTATTCACAGGTTCATTTGGATCAGGGGCAGGTGGCGCTCTTGATGTTTTTACTGAACAAAACCTGCAGCCTCTTGTACAGGTATCACCTAATAACTGTTAAAAAAAAAAACAGAATTACACTATTAAATTTTTAAGTTGTATTTGGTGGGGAAATATATTATTAGATCATGTAAATAACTAGTAGTTTACTGATGATTATAATAAAACGTTTTTGTGGAAATCTCCCATTGCTCCTTGAAGCATTTTTTTATTAAATCCCAAACATTCTCAAAACAATCTAACTTTTGCATAAAGTGAATCATTACTGTCTTGTATGGTCCAATTTTTGTTAAGTAGGATATGCTTTAACACAAATAATTTATTCTGGAATATACTTTGAATAGGGAAAACTAAATATTCTTTTGTTCTAAAAATCTAAAGCAAAATTTTCTTTTTACCATAATTGTTGCTGTCTGGGTTCCATGCTCTCCCCCACCCCAACACTCTCCTATATTAGGGCATCTTGCTTCCTCACATACAGTGTGTAAATTTAGACCTCTCAACTGTTCCTTGATTTTACTATAGTTTTTTCCCATCGGAATTGTTCTTTTTAACCAGGGTGGCAATCTAAAACAACCATAAGTGGCTAGATATACATTTTAAATTCTCCACTGCAAAATTGTATAGAATAAATTTAGAAAAAAAAGTGCAGCAAAATATGGGTGAAATAGTCAACTCCAGATCTCTTATTTATAAAAGACTGACTGCACAATATTTATCTACAGTTTTGACCATCTCTTTAGCATCTCACCTTAGCCTTTGTTCCTCTCCTTTTTCCCTTTTCAATTTTCCATCGTAATCTTCCCATTCTTCTGCTGTATTTGTCGATGCAGAATTGGGGTCGTTGATAAAATCTTGTAAGCTCGGGCCACTTATAATTTTTTCTCTTAAGGCCTCTAAATGAGACTTGTTTCTAAACCTAATATATAAGAGAAATATGTTTATTTTTAGGAAAATTCAAGCAACTTGACTAGTTGGTCAGATTAATAAACACAACTATAAACACAAAGAAAATAAGTTGTTAAGGCTTAAGATGTTAACCGATTGTAAAAAAGGCTATCAGTATTAATAAACAATTTATTCGGCATGATATTAATGAAAGGGATTCTTTTTTATTTACTTACTGTGCTTCTACGTTGATTAAAACCCTTGACCTAAACATCTTTGGTTTAGTAGTTCTACCTATTTGCCTTTTACAATCTTAAAGTCAAATGAATTTTAGTGATACACTATCAGTAAATTAATAAAACAATGTAATTTTATGATGTAACTCCAAAATTTTGATGAAATACGACATATAACCTCAAACTTCTGTTTATTTTTTTGTATATTTTAACCCATGAAAAAATCTGTGACGTCATAATAGTTGGGAAATGGTAAACGTCGAAAAACTGTAACTAAGGCAAATTTGGGAAACAGAAAATATAGAACATCTATTTTAATACTACTAGTAGTTAGAAATATTGTATTTTAAAATCTATTTTTTTTCCTCTGTTCCAAGTCAAATTTTGGGAAGGACAGATTCCTAGCCCATCAAAAAACCCTGAAAATTTTATTAATCAGTCAATATTATTATGCCAAACCCAAACTTTCATCCAAAAAAGTTTTAAAAACAGCTTATAAAAATATGTTAGATATTGCAAATTAAATTACACTACAGACTACAAAAACCTAAGACAGACAGTATTTTGTGAAACTAGAAACTAACAAAAACCCAAACTTATCATTAATAAACTTTTTTTTGTGGTAAGTAAGTAAAAACTTAAGGATTTATGTAAAATCTGCTTTAAAGTGAAAACGTAAGTAAAATATAGTATACTTACCCCTTTTTAAGCTCATCTTATTGACTATTGCTTATTATTATTTTTACGTTTCAAATTTTTTTGTTCCGACATAATTTTTTAGTTAACGTCAAAATTTGAACACTACTAAAATTATAACTTTGTAAAAATCTAACAGCAATGTTGCCAACCATAGACGTAGAGGATGGACTGAGTGTTCCGTATCCCGCTGTGAAGTAAATATTGACGCAAAAGTATGAGAGACGAAGCGAATGAGCGGCCAGTAGCTGTCTCTTTCTAGAATGCCGCTAAGCTACGGCGCTCTTGAAAATAATATTTCTAAGTGTTCTATTTGAACTAATATCGGGTAGGAGCTTTTCTCTCCTTGAATTCAGTCTCTGGGTACTGCTCCTTGTTTATTACAGGCCTACAAAAAAGAAACAGGTATTGGCCGCACAGTCACTTTGTTTCTTTCTAGAGAGTGGTCAATTTTGTGAGGTTAATGCTCCGTCCATCCCATAGATATAGAGGATGGACTGAGTGTTCCGTATACCGCTGGGAAGTAAATATGGACGGAAAAGTGTGAGAGAGACAAAGCGAATGTTCAGCCCATCCCATAAACATAGAGGATGGACTGAGCATTAACCTCACAAAATTAACCACTCTCTAAAAAGAGACAAAGCGACTGTGCGACCAATACCTATCTCTTTTCTTTGGGCCTGTAATAAAAAAGGCGCATTAGCCCGAGACGGAATTCAAGGCGAGAAAAGCCTCTACCCGATTTTAGTTCAAATAGAACACTTAGAAATATTATTTTTAAGAGCGCCGTAGCTTAGCGGCATTCTAGAAAGAGACAGCTACTGGCCGCTCATTCGCTTTGTCTTTCTCATACTTTTGCGTCCCTATTTACTTCACAGCGGGATACGGAAAACTCAGTCCATCTTCGATGTCTATGGTCCATCCTTTATGTCTATGTTGCCAACGAATTTAAAAATGAAGTATCATCAACCATCGACTTTCAAAACCACTTAATGTCAGATCGTTTAGGTACATTCATTCTGAGCGGTGACATATTTTCGCCATCTCGCGTTTTTCAGTGTTTTTGAGTTAAACTTCACATTTAATATATAAACAAAAGTTGAACTCTACCTGTCTAATTTTGCTTTAAAACGCTTAGAGAGCATAGAGTGCGCATCCTAATTTTGGCAGAACACCTAATATGTAGAAATTGACCGCAATTTTCGACCACATCATTTGTTCCAATCTGTAGATCAATCAAGTTAAGTAACTAATTTCACATTAGATTAGCATAATCTTGTGTTGCAATAAACGTCGGATATTGTCCGACATCAGTTTTTCTCATTCAAGAAGAAACAAGGATAAGGATATTACAGACAATACTCGACGGTTATTCGATATAATTAAAAGAACAGGTCAAAATGGCCAATCGGCTACTTTATTTTCTTGCTCTATTAGAAAAGGAACTGGTAGTAATAAACATAGGACTTCCAGGCGCACCCAATCTAAAATTTCCCCTTGGAAAACTATCTTTCTTCAAACAGGACTTCAAGGGATACGTACCCCCTTTAATATATCCAGAAGTGCTTCCAGATTTCCTATATAAACGTATACATTTTGGTTGCTGATAATGTACTTGTGTGGCAGATTTTTCTTGCTTTTCTTTTGCAATTTCTATCGAGTCTTTAAGCTCAATGAATTTATTTTGATTTTCTAAATTGCAGTCGTTACCTGTTAAATTTTGCTTGTGTTCAAGTTTTTTTTTACTTTCTTGTTTAAGCTTTTTATTTTGTTTATTGTGTTTTTTGTTTCTCTCGTCTTGTTTATTCTTGTTTTCTTTATTATCTTTCTTATTTTCTTCATTTAATGTACTCTTCTCCTTGTTATCTTCCCTCGTGTTTTGATTGCTTTGATTATAATTAGCTGCAACTGTTTCCGAGCTTTCTTGAAATATTTCACCTTCATTTTCATATACAATCTCTAACTTATTTTGATTTTCTTCGGCATCTTCCTTTATTTGTACTAAAATCACTGGACAATGTACTTCTGTCTGTATCTCTTGAGAAATTGAATCTTTTTGAGTTACTCTTCCAAATTTTCTAGGCCTTGTCGGCCTTTTATAAGAGCTCTTAACACTTTTTTCATTTATAATAGAAAACAAATCAGTACCTTTTCCAATTCTTGTGCTACTTTGTTGTTCCTCTGCAGAAGGTACGATTTTTTTTTGTTTTATTTCGTCCCGGACTGTTGAAGCTGTGGTGGTACTTAATTGAAAGTTTTTCATTTTAAAATATTTCAAGAGGTTTTCGTCAACATCCCCATGGGGTTTGTTGGAAGGTTTCTTCGCCCCTAAAATAAAAAAGGTTTTTTTGTTGGTTTACATGGCAAATTTCTAACATACTTTCGATTCTTCTTTAACTGTCTAGGCGGAAGCAAGAGAAAATACCTTTATTGTGGGTTTGAAATACTGGCTTCACGTTATGAAAATCCAGATTTTGTATCTTTCTTGGAATCTTTTTTTTAACTGGGAAATTTTCTTTTTGGGCTTCCAAGTGGCCCAGTAGGTTTCTTCCAGTTTTATCCAGTACAAATTTCGACGTATTATTAACTTTTGGGCCTTCTACGGTTTTTTTAGGAGTTGTTAAATATTTTTGATTGTAGTTATTGTAGACGCTCGAATCTTTTCTTAATTGATGAATGTAGATTGGGCATTTTCTTTCATTTATGTAATTGATACTGGTTAAATTTATGGGTTTTTTTTTGGTTTGTGGACCGCGGAGATTTGATATAGAGGCCGGATATGATTCGTCATAATTATGGAATTCGTCTTGGTAATACAGAGAATAATCCTAAAAATAAGTTTTTTATATATTTATTATGAATGGTAATGCAATTAAATATTTACACATTTTTTTTAACATGCATTAGCTCCAACGTGTGGTCAAATACAAAAACATGATTCCTCCAGTCTAAACAGTATTTTCCTTTCCAAGAATAGAACATTGAATAAGAGGCAACTTCAACCACTGTTAATTGAGTTGGCCCAAAAAGTCATTTAGATGTTTTGGCCACAGTTCCTGTTAGCTAGCTATCGCTTGCCCCATATTTTGCCTTCAATAATTAATTAAACGTAGCAATTCGCATTATATGTCCGAAGTATTGAGTTTTTTTCTTATTTTTATGGTTGATAGTAATTCTTCCGCTCTAATCATTCTTACTAGTATTTCTGTGTTTTTTTATTATACTATTATTACTAAAAATGTACATTTCAAATGCTTGCAGTCGTTTTTCCAAGCGAGAGTCCAGCACTCACAGTCACACGAAACATACATACGCTCTCACCATTATCATTCGGAGTTCGAGACTGAGAAAAATTTATTCATATTCTTGTATATCACTCGGGCTGGTTCAATTCTGGAATATATTTCCTTTTTTGGATCCCACTTTTCATTTATATTCCCAAATATTTAAATATGGGGACCTGCTCTACGGTACTGTCCTTGATTTCGAGGGATTCTGATGGAAGACTTCTTTTTATTATTACCATCTACCATACTACGCGGTCTAAGGACTCTGAACAGTGAAGAAATGCAAACATCTCAGAGGGTAATTTTTTCATTAAAAAAATACGCCAAAATGTATAAGTGTAAATGGAAAAATTTTAAATAAATAACTGGTAAGGTAACTTCCAAAGAAGTGGTTTTATTTAAACACCGAATCTAATATCCTAACAAAAACTTAAATATTTTAGGTTTTGTGGGCAATACTATTTTCCCCTAGCTACATTTTACAGGAGGGCGTTTTCGCGATTATATATTATATATTTTCAGACATTTTTAAAGTGCCGAGTGCTTATTGCCATACATATTTAAAAAACTTACATAATCTTCTGGATAATACATGGGTTGGTCGAGATCTGTGTAATCTTTTATTCGAAATTATATATTATTGAAATTTTTTACCGATCTAAGATTAAAACAAAATGTTTGTCAGCTGCCAAAAATTTTGAAATAAATTGACAATGTCATCACAACATCAGGTTAATGTAAAATCCAGAAATGACCTGACAAATTTCATAATCCTTTTTTTGGAACAACCCTGATTTTAAACGCCATTTGACAAATCGGTTGATATCGAGTTGCAGTAAGGGTCGGTCAAAGGCAATAAAAAGTTTCGAGTTGCGGTACAGACCTTTTTCGAACCCAAAATTGACGGCCGAGTTGCGGTCCGTCACAGGCAGGTATAGAGCTATAAGTATGCAAGTTAAGTAAGCAAAAGACATATTTCAGTAATTACTATGTTTTTAAGACATGCATTTGACAAACGGTACAGCTTCAATTTCTTTATGTACATATTGAATTATCTTATTTTCTAAAAATGATGAATTGTACCTATTAGTCGAACACATTGGTGCGCTGGTTTGTACAGCGTTAATTTTCGCGTATGTCTCAGTCTGGAAATCCTTGATGACCTCTAAAAATTCATGAAAATTCGGATGAGGCGAACGACTATCCTTTGCAAATTTTGAATGAAAAGCCTCAATCCCGTTATTAGTTTCTCCAAACGCTGACGTCCATCGCGACCCAAAGGGTTGTAGAGAAAGGAGCACTATCATCGATGTAGTTTTCAACTATGGAAATTCGGTTGAAACCGCACCGTGAATAGCGCTTTCAAAACCTGACACGACCTTTGTAGGCGAGAAGATATATCCTAATTGCTGGCATTTGGACTTTACCGCAGAGAATACCAAAGAATACGAAGTTTACTTCTTGTCGTGCAATAGCCTGAACATCAAGGGAATATAGCGGCCACTGATATATGCCAGAATAGTAAGTACTTTTACAGGAAAATATCATACCAACCTGGACATCATTAAACATCAGGAAACCTTCATGCCTGGTAGTTTCGACCGAGATTGAACTGAGATATTCATGAACTTTCTCTCGGGCCTTTGGCAACTTTGGATAGCACTGCAGTCTGGCTCGGTTCAAATTCTTCCCTATTGTCATATCGGAGTCGGTGAAAGTGTTCAGCACATTCGGATCTACAGCCACCTCCCGCCGAATCATCTTTTTTGATCTTTCGTTGTAATGTTCCTCGTTAGCTTTCTTCTTCACTGCGTTGTTAATTTTTTGGTGATTCAGTACTTGTTCATTATCATGTTGATGTTGATGATTGCCAGTTTGTCGTCTGGTCCAATGGCAGTGCAAACCTAGCCCATCTCTTCTGTCGATGTCTGTAATTTCCCAATAGAATCAAAATTTTGCCTTTCTCGCTCGACATCTTCTGTAATAAGACCATGTTGACTTGAAAAAG
The DNA here is from genome assembly GCA_019049505.1 of Pachyrhynchus sulphureomaculatus. Lineage (NCBI taxonomy): Eukaryota > Metazoa > Arthropoda > Insecta > Coleoptera > Curculionidae > Pachyrhynchus > Pachyrhynchus sulphureomaculatus. The sequence goes on from CM032449.1 coordinate 181,148,072, forward strand.
TCAAAAATGCCCTTACGTTTTATACTTTTATCTATTTTCGGTTAACGCTAATTTAATGTAATAATATTTAAGAATTAATAATATTTGATAATTTAACCATACCTACCTGCCGATTTGTCGATTACCGCAACTCGGATGAAAGGCAGGTCAAAACATTTTCAACCTTCTAAAGGCCATTTGGCGGACCGCAACTCGGTATCTACGGACAAATCATTATGTGATAAAGCTCGTAACACGGACATCTTAAAATCACTTTTGCTAGGAGTAACAAGTGATGTGTGTCCAAGTTATGTAGAGTAGAGTTTGTATTTCTGTAATAGAGATATTAGAATAGAGGAGAGAAAGTATATAGCCTACTGTAAATGAAAGCGTATAGTCCTTGAAAAGAGAAGGAAATAATACGAGTCATTCTGTCTCTCTTACTCGGCACATGCCCACAACACTCTCGCACGGGTACGCACGCCTACAACACTAAGTGCGTACCCGTGCGAGAGTGTTGTGGGCGTGCATAGAGTAAGAGACAAAATGACTCATATTCTTTATTTCTCTTTCTACGAGCGCCACACTTCTCGTGAGAACTTACCTCCTCTATTCTAATACCTCTATGCTTTCTGTAGCAATAGCTATATTTTCTGTGTTCTCGTCTTAAACTTCAATTCTCTCTGGACATGTGCCTTGTAAGGATGTACGTGGTAAGATCTAAAAGTATCCCAGGTAAAGTAGTAAAAAAGTAACAGAATCAAATGTCTTTTTTTCGATATAATCACTGTTTAGTTCGTTACACATGACCTGTCGCCATATTGCTGGTATGATGCCTGCGAGTTTTTGAAATATTCAAATTCCTTCTTGCAAAAAAAAATCGTATTCTGTAGAATAAAAATGAATTTTTTTTAGAAACATTTTTTTATCAAGATCATATTAAAACAGATATCCAAAAAAACAGGGAAAAAGGCAAAAAATTCAAGGAAAAAATACATTTGACTTTAACGCTTTTTGCACGTTATTCATTTAAATATAAATATCTCATTGTTGAATTTATATTTCCCAACTATTAGAGATACTGTCAGGGGGAAATGTTCATTTTGAGAATATATCTCTGCACACCTTCAGCTTCGCGCGTATTATATCAACAATCATGCTTCTTATATTTCAGCGATTCGCAGTAATCTGGAGAGATTGAAAATAATTATAATGATCATTTTAAGATAAGATGGTCGCTCTCCTGAACTTAAAAATGAAGTGAACACACTTTTTGCTCCATTTTATCATTAGTTAAATCTAATATAATAATTTTCATACAACTAATGACTTTTCGTGCCTATATACTACTTATATAAAAAAATTTAATCGATGCACTGATATATTCAAACTCATTTGTGCTGGAAAATTACTACTTCTGCATACCCAGATTGAGTTTTGAAAGTTTGGTTAGCGAATTTTAGCAGATAATATAACTTAACTTTAGCAAACAAAAAAGTACAAGTGGAATAACATATACCAATACTTAGCAATAATAAAATTGTTTTACAAATGGTATGATAGGGGATGCATGCGTGATAAAGAATAGGACCTAAAAATTTTCTTGAGCTTCGCTATTGTGTTTTATGTTTACTGTGACATTACTGAATAGCGGTGTGCATTGGTATATTATAGTGCAAGAACCTGATTCCTCGATACAACTTTCCACGACGTTTTCCTTTTATGTCATACCTTAATTTCTGCATTAATAACGCCTAATATCCACCAGTAACTGTAGTACTTTATTCTTTGAAATCAACTAACAAAATCCCTTAAGTACCCCAAGAGAGGCGGCCTTATACGAGGCGCGTTTTTAATTAAGGACCGTTTTGAAATATGGCTGCGGCAGCGTTGCGATCGCCGTTCTACAGACGCTATTACGGAAGCATCCGTCTGATTTTACGTTTGCTTGTACGTGTTTAAAATGCCTCAAACCATTGAAAACCCCGCGGATTGTGAAATAGGCGCTGTAATTCATTTCTTAAATGCCAGACGTGAAAGCAGCAGAAATTCATCGGCAGATTAGTGAAGTGTATGACGAGAACGCCATGAACAATGGAATGGTAAGAAAATGGGTTAGTCGTACAAACGTGCACGATGAGGGACGAAGTAGGCGACCGTCCGTTATTAATGATGCCCTGGTGCGGAAGGTTGAAGAAGTTCGAGAAAACAGACGCTTTATGATTGCATCATTGCAATGAGTTTTCTTACGTTTCAAGAGGTTTCTATAAAATTGTGTAGGTATTTACTTTAAAAACGAGCCTCGTATTTCGCAATGGTGACACTTTTGCCTTTATTGCCCTTGGAGATCCAGGATGAGGCGATAGGAACCTTCCGGTTTAGACAGAAGATCATGGTACACTTCTTCTTGCACCAGCGCGATTATTTTTGGTGTGAGTCATTCTGAGATCTGCCTTGACGAGCCTCATCTCCAATCGAATCTCACCCAAGCCGAAATTGCTTAGCCCATTTTTTGAACGTCATCTATGACGGGGACGATCCGTTATATAAGGATCTAAGTGTCGTTTAATTTTAGCGACACTTTTCTCTCGAACCACGTTCTGGTAAATCAACATTTTTTTTAACTGAGAATATAGTTTCACCCACTTACTAACGAATGCCCTCACCTTGCTCATATACTTGGCAGCCGCTGTAGTCGTCAATTTTCGACAATTTGGATGATTACATAGGAATACTGTCTCGAAGCGCGGAGCGTATGCAGCACTCATGTTCAATAAACTTCTATTTAACCATAAATAAGGTTTGAAATGAATCTCTTTCCACAAAGCATTATTTACAAGGGCGCCAACCTCAAAAAATAGGCGACGCATTCTTACTTGATCGACTGTAGAATGTTTTTGGCTTATTTTTAGTCATGTTCTTTCTATTTTTAACACGTTGGCTGAAAAGTTTTTGGTCTGACACATAGATGTCGCGCTTTTTCAAAAAATCCATATGATTTTCAGGAAGTACCAACCTTCAAACGATAGGTGTCGAAATTTCATGAGATTTCGACGATTAGTTTACAAGTTACAGTGGTTTTAGTAACCACTTTTGATATTTTCAAGCAAAGCAATGGCTTAACAAGTGTTACGCGAACTCTGCGCCTGGAAAATCACTCATCATTTACTGGTATGCTGAATTTAAACGCGGTCGTACAGATACAAATGATGCTGACCGCTCTGGACGCCTAAATAAGATGGTTTATACCGGAAAACATAAAAAAATCCACAAAATTGTTTTGGACGACCGTAAAGTAAAATTGCGTGAGCTAGCTGACACCCTAAGGATATCAAAAGAACGTGTTGATCATATTTTGCATGGACATTCGGGCATGAGAAAGCTCTGATATAGATACCGCGTTTGCTCACAGTGGACCACAAAAAACGTGTTTGATGATTCGGAGCGCTGTTTGGACCTGTTTAAGCGCAATAAAAAGGATTTTTTCATGCGATATGTTACAATGGATGAAACGTGGATCCACCCCTACACACCGGAACCAAATCGGCAGTCGGCTGGGTGAACAGCCGGTGAAAACTGCCCAAAGCGACCAAAGACACAACGGTCGGCTGGGAAGGTTTTGGTCTCTGTATTTTGGGATGCGCATGGAATAATTTTCATCGACTATGTTGAGAACGGAAAAATCGCGAATACTATATACTATATAACGTTATTGGTGCGTCTGAAGGCAGAAATCGTAAAGAAACGGCCCCAAATGAACAAGAAAAAGTGCTTTTTCATCAAGACAATGCACCGTGTCACAAGTCAATTGTTACGATGGCAAAATTGCATAAATTAAAGAACAAATTGCCTCCTCATCCACCATATTCTCTAGATTTGGCCTCCAGCGACTAGTATCTACTCGCAGACCTCAAAAAAATGCTCGCGGAAAAGAGATTTGGCTCTAATAAAGAAGTTATCGCCGAAACTGAAACCTATTTTGAAGGCAAAGACAATCCTTCTACAAGAAATGTTAGAAAAGCGTTGGACTGATTGTATCGCTCGTGAAGGAGACTATGTTGATGAATAAAGTCGAATTTTGCAAAAAAAAATGTTTTTTTTAATTAGACCAAAAACTACGTATTAAGTCTGACACAACTTTTTAGTTAACTTTTACATTTGAGTATATTGTTTCCAAAACTAAAAACAAAACATTACAGAAATTTCAGAAGGAATATAAAAACAAACTGGCCAAATGCAAGTCGGACTCACGCAATTAGTGTTCCGTGTTGCTTTTAAAATTTTGTTACGGAGGTATAAAATGAGATTTTCAACAAAGTTTGTTTCCGATCTTCGTTGAAACCGAATTTTTTTATATACCAGATAAATTATCAAAAGTAACGCACTCGTGATAATTTTCATTCAATCTACACTTTATGGAGAATATTTCAGAATTTTTTCAAAATGTTTTGATCAGTACTTTTCGAGATAAGGGGTGGACAGCGATTTTGACGGTTTTTTAAAAATAATATGAAAAAAATTTGCACGAGTTTTACACCATACATATTTTTGAACTTGTGCTTTTACAATCTTTCATTTGACACCCCACTCGATGACCTGGTAATTTTTTTTTTTCACTTCCGATTTCACTCTCCAAAACTAACCCCTTAAATCAAAATTTAAATTTCAAAACTACACGACTCTGATTGGGCCATCAATTTCTATATTTATGCCACATTTCAACTTTCTATGTTAAATAATTTCGGAGATAATCGGCGGTGATAGACGAACAGACAGACGGACACCGAAGTGATCCCATAAGTGTTCCGTATGGAACAATAAAAATACTCTACTTTTAAATTGTGAAAAGAACCGTTTAAGGGGTAATGCCACTCTAGAAATTTGAAAAATCAACATTTTTTTGGCTTAAATGATGCTTTAGGGACTTAGAAATAAGGTACAAAGGATTTTATGGTGGTAAGAAGGTTATAAGTGTATTTTATCAAGTGCGCGTAATTGTCTCGCAATCCTCTTCCAAACTCTCAGAGAATCTTTATGCTTTGCGCTGCTTAAATGAATATTGAAGAAATCTATTTATCTACAGAATTTAAGTTCATTTAGAATCTATTAACAAAACATCGATTTAGAAGACCAATTATATGGCGCAGGCATCGCAGATTAGAGGTATCTAGAAAATGTATATAACTTTAAAACACAACTGTACCTTCAAAATTGCATTATCTAGCGAAGTACGTACGGATTTTACAATTTGTTTTGAACTTTTTTTATAAACGATTTTTTACATCCGAAAAATGAAACACTTTCTTCAAACATGTACCATTCATAAAAAATCAATATTTTTAAATTTTTCTAAGTAATCTTTCCGGCTGCAAAGTACTATTTATAAGATGCATCTTCCTTTACTGAGTACTGGTGCCGCCACTTTATAAAAAAAATTGTTTAAAAATTTGTAAATGTACTTTAAAGTGTATATAATAAAACCATTTGAGTACATTTTGGATTGGGTTCACCATATTTTAAAAAATGTCAAAATCAGGCTTTTTTTTTCTTAGCTCTAGAGAGGTATTACCCCTTAACGGAAGCTGCTCACTGAATATGAGATACTTTATTCACTTTCACATCTGGTACGGTATCGTTTTTCTCGATGTGCTCAGTATCGATTCGG